>CM018032.1:37505854-37878354 GCA_008638375.1 Nyssa sinensis
TTCCATTTTTATATACTCCTATGGAATCATTTATGATCATGAAATGTTTATGTATACTGGAGTTGTGCTCAGTCACAATATCCATCCGATGCTTTTAAATACACTGAAGACCTTCGGGTCGAGTCCGTGAACGGACATATGGCCATACACTGGAATGCACTGAAGGGGGTAAACCGGGCCCCCAAAGATCGAGGGCATATCAAGCCCTGACACAGAACAAAAGCATCTCCTATACGATTGTTCAACTAAAATTGTTGAATTACATTGTTCTTATGATTATCTTGTATTACGAGATATTCCTTTATTGATTTATTGTGATCAATTATAATGGCAGTACTTTCTTGTTATTGTATTATCGTTGAGAGTTCCAGGACATTGTTATGCTATTCCTACTGATTACACATTGTGATCCCACTGTTCATTTGCCACTGTTCACATGTTAAGAGTTTCATGTTGATGTGATGTCCCTTACTCCTAATTGTACATTGTGTTCTATTGTTTATTGGCCTTTATGGCAACTGTTCCCATTGGCTATTATAGCATCTTCTTTTTATGATTGGCTATCATTTTCTTACTCTTGGATTCATATTCTTTTATAATCCTCGATACCAATGTCGGAGATCTGTATTTACTTGCTGGGCTCTTGTAGCTCATTCCACCCTCCTCACCCCCATTTCAGGTACTGATGTCGCGAGACCCCGGTAGGAGTTTAAAGACATAGAAGAACGTTTGAGGAAATGCATCAGTTTATGTTTTAGTTCTCCCATGTATTCACCACCCTCGGGTGCTGGTCATGTTTGGTTCTTATTTTATTTATGTAGAACCATATTATGTATTGTAAAGACTTTCGCTAACATTGTGTATTGAAAGGCTTCCGCTGTTATTGTTTTAAGGTTTTAGTACTTTGCATATTAGTACTATGATACAGGAATGAAAAAAAGTAGGGACGGCCCTCGGGTCGGCCCCGCGACACGAGATCCGCATAGGGTGGATTTCGGGTCGTGACACTACCAATCAGGGATGATTTTTTCGATGAGCATTTACTTTATATTACTTCTCTACCATGGTTTGCTCATATTGTGAATTATTTGGCTGCAGGCGATATACCGGTGGATTGGAGCGCTCAGGATAAGAGGAAGTTCCTGACTAAGGTACGTAATTTCTATTGGGATGACCCTTTTTTTTTCAAATATTGCCCTGACCAAATTTTAAGGCCTTGCATCCCTGATGAAGAGATTATTGGTGTTTTAGAATTTTGTCACACCCAAGTTTGTGGGGGCCACTTTTCAATGGAGAAAGCCGCTACAAAAATTCTGCAGTGTGGATTTTATTGGCCTACCTTGTTTAAGGATGCTAACATCTATTGTCGCTCATGTGAACAGTGTCAAAAGTTAGGAGTTATGTCACGTCGTAATATGATGCCCTTGAACCCAATTTTAGTGATTGAAATTTTTGATTCTTGGGGCACTGATTTCATGGGACCATTTCCTCCTTCCTTTGGATATCTATATATTATTGTGCCAGTAGATTACGTATCAAAATGGGTAGAGGCAGCAGCGTGCAAGAATAATAATAATAAGACGGTGATTAAATTTCTCAAAGAGAATGTGTTGTCTCAGTTTGGTACACCACATGCTATCATTAGTGACCGAGGCACACATTTTTGCAACCGTTCTTTTGAGGCTTTGATGAAAAAATATGGGGTGGTACATAAAATCTCTACTGCCTATCACCCCCAGACCAGTGGATAGGTAGAACTTGCAAACAAGGAACTTAAGCAAATTTTAGACAAAACGGTCAACCCGAATCGTAAAGATTGGTCTTTGAGACTAGTTGATGCACTTTAGGCTTACCGTACAAGTTTTAAAACTCTCTTAGGCATGTCACCTTATAGGCTTGTTTTTGGAAAGCCTTGCCACTTACCTGTGGAGCTCGAGCATCGAGCCTATTGGGCCATCAAGTATCTCAATTTTGACATAGGAGAAGCAGGTAAACTAAGAAAATTGCAATTGACCGAGTTAGAGGAATTGAGAAATGATGCTTATGAGAACTCTAGAATCTATAAGGCTAAAATGAAAGCGTTTCATGATAAAAATATTTTGAGAAAATCGTTTAAGCCTAATGATCGAGTGTTCTTATATGATTCTAGACTCCATAAACACCCAGGAAAACTCAGGTCTAGGTGGACATGACCTTTTATAGTGAAGAATGTTTTTGAAAATGGGGTAGTCGAAATAGAGGATTCTAAGGATGGTTGGGTTTTTAAAGTGAATGGTTAGCGCCTTAAAATCTTAATTGATAGCCAAGTTTTGGAAGTAGAGGACATTCCACTTATGGACCCGGTCTATCCACCTTGATCACGCCATGCAGGTATGTTTTTTTTTTTGTTTATTTTATTTTCATTTTCTTTTTCTTTTGTTTGCTGCTATTTTTTTTTTTTTTGTTTTTTTTTGCAGGTTAATTGCATTTTGTCAGTCAGGTTGCCGTCTTTGGTGCTTAGCGAGCTGCCCACGTCACCCATCAGGTGTATTCTACCATTTTCAATACCCTCCATTCAATTTTGATTGTTAAACATTGAGGACAATGTTTCATTTAAGTTGGGGGGTGGTGGTGCAAATTCAGCATTTAAACTGCATGTTGGAACTCTCTGTGACGCATGAAATTTTTTTAAAATTTGCATCACATGTGCATCTTTCTCACATGAGTACTCATTCTCATTCATAGCCATTTTTGTGAATTCACCGAATCCACCATAATCATTCCGCTGAGGCATTCATAGAACTTTTAATGCACTTATCCAAACTTTGTGGTAAGATGGTGGTTTAACACATGTAGCTAGAGAACTTTTTTGATTAAGTATTCATGTGAGTTTTAGAGAGAATTGAGAGCTTATAAATGCAGAAAATTGTGATAAGCGTTCATTGATATGTTGAATTGGGCACTTCTTTTGAGTATCACTACATGGTTGGTGGTATGATGACATATATACTTGGGATATGACGAAGGTAAACTTAGGATTAACGTTTGAGCCTTTCAAACTAACCCTTCTCATCATAGACCCTTAGTAACCAACTTTGAGCCATCAAACATACATAGTTTTTTTCATGTGCCCACATTATCTATACTTCTCTACATTGGAGTATAGCCTATACTTTGATTTTCCTACCCTTTTTGCTTCCAAGTGTGTACTAGGTGTGGAATTTGCATTTCTTTTCTTTTGTGTTGAATTGAAAAAGAAAAAATAAAAAGAAAGAGTACAAGTGCAAAGTGTTCAGTTGGGTGAGCATCAATTCTCAAAGTTAAAAGAAAAAGAAACAAAAATTAAAAAAAAAAAAGAAAAAAAATTTGAAAAAAAAAAAGAGAAAAAAGAAGGAGAAGTATTGTTATTCAGTGATCTGAAAAGTTGAAAAGTACATCAAATGAGAAGTTTGGTTTGCTATGAAGTTTTAATGAAATTCTCTTAGTATGTACTTAGAAGTTTTTGAATCCTTTTTATCCTTTTCTTCATATAGCCCTTAACCCGAGCCATGTTACAACCTTTTTTATGCTGATCGTTCTGATCCTAAGGAAGCCTGTGGAAAGAGTGGTGAAAGTCTCATTTGTTAGTGCTCCTATCATAAGATCAATGTTTGCTTGTTGCTTGTACATAATTGCATAATTCTTCATTGAGCGTGTACACCCCTTGTCAACTCCATAGAGAGAACCCCTACATGAAACACTTTTATATTCGTGAGATATAGAGTTGAACCTTTCGCTTGAGATGTTCTTGATGTTGCATGTGTCATGGTTTGTGGTTAGATGGATATGGTTTGGAGCACACACACATACGCTCTGTGAATTCCTAGATGGATATGGTTAGATTTAGTTTTTTGGACAACATGCCAATCACCTCTGATTTTTGTGTCCTTCAAATAGAAAACTTATTTTGCTTAAGATGCCAATACATACGGATCATCTTTAAATGTTATACGTGACGTATTAACACTTATAAAGTGCTTATCGATCTGCATTCCAGTCTTCTTGTTACTTACATCACACCAATCACATTTAAATAGATACATAGAATGACTGAAGCAGTAATGTAACTATATGATATCTTGTAAAACACCATAATGCTCTACACTTTGTCCTGCTTCATTACATCCCTAAACAAGGACACTACTATTCTATGTTCGCCGACTCACCTCACGTTCCTTCATGTGAAATCGAACACCATCAACAATTAAACCGGTGTAGCGGGATATCCTTTGATCAGGGCCACATGCCAAGGAAAATAATTGATCGTACGCCTCAGGAGATTTTTGGTGGCGTAATAGCTTCATCTATTAATTCAATAAAACTACAAAATTAACTGAATACAAATGCATTAACTAATTCAATTACAATTAATTGAAACCTATACTTACACGTTCTCCGAACCACTTTGGAAACAAAGTTTGTTGTCTTTGCTCTATATCAGTATCAGTAACATGTTCTCTCCAAAGCTTAATCATATGCCCGCTACATAAGAGGAGATATGTTTTATGTAACTTACATTTACGTACAAATGTAGTTTTGCAATGATTTTGATAAACTTACTTAAAATATGGCAATGTCTCATCGCAGTTGTTGAGCACGATACAGTGGGCTTTTTTCAAGCCTTCAGGATGATACCATTCATATATACGGGGCATTTATTGGCCGCACATTCTGATTAAATATCGCAAGGCCAATTCGTTGTTGCCCTGGACATCTATCAGAATTTTTTTCTTCAAAATTAAACCTTGTCTCAAGATCTTCAAAATTCATAGAGCAGAACGTGAGACATTCAACATCAATGTACGCCTTAACAATTGACCCTTCGGGTCATGTTATGTTATACACATATTGCTTCAATGTGTGCAAATATCTGTTTTAATAATTAATCAGTTATAAATTAAAATAGTTAGGATGGATAGATAAGACAAAAACTAAAATTTAATGTACCTTTTTATTGGATACATCCAATGGTATTGGACAGGTCCACCAATTTTTGCCTCATATGTCAAATGCACAACTAAGTGGACCATTACATCAAAGAAAGCTAGAGGGAAAATCTTTTCCAACTTACAGATGATCACAAAAATGTCCCTTTCGAGCTTTTTCAGTACTTTTAACTTCAACGTCTTGGCACTTAATTCGCTAAAAAAGGAGCCCAACCCAATCAATGTCGTTGCTATGTCATCGGTGAGATATCCACGTATTGCAACTGAAAGAAGTCATTGTAAAAGGACATGGCAGTTATAGCTCTTCAATCCAGATATTTTCCCATCTTTAACATTTACACACTGAGATATATTCGATTCGTATCCATCTAGGAACTTCACCGATTTAAACCACTCGCAAATCCTCATTCGCTTGTCGGATGATAACGTATAGCATGTAAGAGGCACGATATATTTATCACCGCTACGTATTAAGTGCAACTCTTTCCGCATTCCCAACTCCTAGAAGTCCAACCGGGCTTTAACAATATCCTTTATCTTCCCTTCAATGTTCATTAAAGTTCCTAGCACATTATCACAGATGTTCTTCTCGATGTGCATAACATCCAAATTGTGCCTCAACTTAAGGGCCACCCAGTACGGTAACTCCAAAAATATACTCTTCTTCATCTAATTTAACTCCACATTAGTACGTTTCCTCTTCTTAGTAGCCAGTATCTTCCCAAACCTTATTGGTTGGATAAGTGCCAATTGCGCCAACACGTCTTCCCTAGACAATGGAAGTGACAATCTGCACTCAAATTTTCCATCAAACAAATGCTTCTACCAATTTCGCCAGCCATGTGATGGCGGTAGAAAATGATGATGGCACATGTAGCATATCTTTTTTCCATTGGACAAATGTAGGGAACATGCATCCTTATTGCAAACCGAACATGCCAGATACCCCTTAGTGCTTTACCCAAACAAGTTCCCATATGCAGAAAAGTCATTTATGGTCCACAGTACCGCTGCATGCAATTGAAATGTTTCATTCTTAGAGACGTCGTATGCCTCCACTCCAACCTTCCATAATTCCTTTAACTTGTCCACTAAAGGACGGAAGTACACATCAATTTAATTACCAGGAGACTTCGACCCTAGAATAAGCAACGATATGAAGATAAATGGTTTTTTCATACATTTTCACAGTTGCAAGTTATACAACACAAACAACACCGGTCATATGCTGTAAGCATTACTCATGTCATCGAATGAATTGAAACTGTCACTAGCCAGCCCAAGTCGCACATTACGCGACTCATTTGCAAACCATTCATGATTTTTATCAAACTCAGCCCAAGTTTGAGAACTGCTGGATGCGTACATACATTTTCCTCAACAACATGCTTCTCTTTATGCCACTGCATCTCTTCTTCCATATTTTGAGACATGAATAACCTTTGTAACCTCGGTTTTAAGGGAAAATATCTTAGCACCTTATATGGAATTGTCTTGTTCTTTCCTTCATTTACCTTGTACCCGGGTTCATGGCACACCGTACACTCCATACATTTTTCAGTCTCCTTTTAAAATAACATGCAATCATTTTTGCAAGCATGTATGGGAATATACCCGAGGCCCAAATCTCTTAACATTCTTTCCGCCTCGTAATATGATTTTGAAAGGGTCTACCCAGTAGGAAGTACTGCTTTAATCAATTCAATAACCATATTAAATGATTTGTACTCCATCGGTTGATGGTCTTAATATGAAGAAGTTTCACGAAAAAATCTAGTTTCGAAAACTTCTCACAACCCAGATATAATGGCTACCTTGCTTCCCTCAACAAGGAATCAAACGCTTTTGATTGTCTCATGTCACTCTTGTGACTACGATCCCCATTTGTAGCCCCTTCCAAGTCTACCAGAATTTGTGAAAAGCCTTCATAACCAACCCCAACATTATCACCTAAGTCATCATCTTTGTCTTCTTCTTCATCCTCACTTACCACTCGTACGTCACGGTGTTCCCCATAAAATTCTCAACACGTATACCTCTTGTCCATCCTGTGTAAGAGTAGGTGTCACGACCCGAAAACCACCTTGTGCGGATCTCGTATCGCGACCGCCACCTTTTGGCCGAGGCCTTAGGGCAAGGCTTATATAAGCAACAGTATCGGACAGCGGTGCGGCCTGTGGTTGCGAAAGCGTGACAAACTTTTTCTTTTTAAACATCTATCGCACATCCGCCCGGTACTGCCGCTTTTCATAGCGGTACATATAATAATGAAATTAGGGCATACTCAAACTTAAGGTTTTATATACATCATATATCCAGTAGCCTCTCGGGCTTAAGTACAAAATTCCAACATCTATTACATCAAAATCTATCCCATTACAAGTTCTAGTATCCTCAAAAGTTCATGATCATATGGAGCCACTAATTATCATCCCAAGATGGAGCATGGCTCCTATTCTTCATCGTTACCTGAAAAAAATTAGGGAATGGGGTGAGCTTCGAAAAGCTCAATGAGTAATTCCTGCATGTGTCATGGGTTTTCAATTGGCAGTGGTTTCGTACATGAGACTTTATAAAATACTTACCACCAATTGTTCGTCTATTTTAAACACAGAGTACATGCATTTTTCACAACAGATAGCTTTGAAACAAGTCATGTTTAAATACTTATAAAAAGTATTTCTTGAAGAAGCTAACGTTTTGCAAGATAATAGTGATGCATAAACATCACCAGCTATTGAGCACCTTTCGGGTTCTCAATTCAGAAGAATGCCCGGCAGCAAGATCTAATCCCCCAGGCAACGAGATCTCTCAGAAGTCAAACTAGGGTATGGTTCGAAACGGATCCTCCAGTTAAAAAGTGAAAAGATGACAAATGATTTTTGGAAATGGAAGCAGGTTTTACCCTTAGTTTTATTATGCATGTTTATATGCTTTGAAATACATATACTCTATTTGACGGACTGTTTTTTTCTATTTCTAAGAAAAATTATCTCAAACCATGAAAGATTAAGGGAGAAATTTCGATTTATAGTTAGAATAAAAACACAGAAATTGTTGGTACAGGTCTGAAATTAGTTAAACAAAACCTAGATTGGTATCTTGGGGCTTAAACTAGACCTTATTAGGGTTCTCAAAACACTAGTCCGCAACCTCAAACCTAAAAGAATAGACTCCAAACAGTTAGTTGCAGGTTTCAGTCTTAAAAGTCTAAGAGTCTAAAACTAAAATTGGATTTTAAGACTGAAACCTGCAACTAACTGTTTGGAGCCTATTCTTTTAGGTTTGAGGTTGTGGACTAGTGTTTTGAGAACCCTAATAAGGTCTAGTTTAAGCCCCAAGATACCAATCTAGGTTTTGTTTAACTAATTTCAGACCTGTACCAACAATTTCTGTGTTTTTATTCTAACTATAAATCGAAATTTCTCCCTTAATCTTTCATGGTTTGAGACATGTTTCTTGCAAATAAAAGTTCATACCATATAGATTACAGTCCTATAGTTGCATGCTTCTAAATCTAACATAAACTGATGAAATTTAGATAAAATTTATACCTGCTACAGTGACTTTTCCTCCAAATTTTCTTCTTCCTCACTGTTCTACGCCTCAAGTTCCTGTTCTCTCCCTCGACCACTTCTATGCCTTATCCTTTCTCTCTCTCTCTCTCTCTCTCCTGTTTTATCTCTTATCAACCAGCCATGCATTTGGTGGCTTTGCCACCTATTAGCCGAATTTGCATGGAGGACACCTCAACTCTACATTTCCCACACCTGTTAAGTCCTCATGTACACATGGTTGCATCCCCTCTACTACCGACCATTATGCCTTATATGGAGAACAGCTACATGGCTGTATCTCCCCACTAATTCTCTCTCTTTAACTCTTTTCTTCTTCCTAAAATTTCCATTGTATATATATATATATAAGCATAAATGTGCATATATATATATATATATATAGGCAGCCGTGTATACATCACTATATATCTAATGCATTAGTTAAATTTTATTTTAATCTTACTATTATCATTATATTTTATTTTATTTATTTTTCATATAATATTATTATTATTAAATTAATTATTGAAAGTTGCGCATCGGAGTTCGAAATTGTATCCGTTATGACACTTCATTGGGTCGAGGTATTACAGTAAGTGCTCTTTAGCCTCATTTATGTGCATATAATCCCTATTATTGCACCTTCTACATCGACATCTTATCCTATTTCTCCCATCTACAGATGCATGAGCAAACTCAATAAAATCTTTGATCCCCTTCACATACCCTAGCAAATGCCTGTCCCTCAAGTCCATCCAACTCTTATCCATTTTCATCTACCTGATACAAGTAAAAAATGTTGCTTATTATAAATATGAAACATGAATCCCAGCACCTCCAACTTCTCTCTAAAGGGTAAGGTGGTCTTATCTCATTCATGAATGCATAATCTACAGTGCAATCAGCAACAAATCAAATGCTTGATTCCACTAAGAGAAATTTTCGGCAACATCTCCCCACAGTTCTCCAAGTATACGAGATAGATATTACCATGCCTAAATATATACCCAGAGAACAATAAGAGACCTTGCTGAAATGTTTCTCATAGTGGAATATTCAAGCATGCGCTATTGATTGCAATGTAAATTTATGTATTCCCAAAATGTCCTACTCTGGACAATTCAAGAATCAATTTTCATACACACGAGCCCAATCGAGAATAACTTTCATGACAAGATTCACATATGATGAGAATGACTCCCAAACAGGATTGGGCTTACATGAATGCAATCATAGAATATATCATGACAGAAATTATGCATGTGAAAGCCTCGGGCTTGCTTGCCCCCTTCCCCCTTCCCCCTCCCCCTTCTCCTTTTTCTGCTCCAGCATCACCATTTTATAAGCTTTCTTAAAAAAGATTTGAAAGGGGAAATAATAAAGGAAAAAATTGTTACACTGCAAAATCATAACAAACAATAAAAGGACTTCTTTAAGTAATTCCTCCCAAAATTATTTTCATATTTTCATAATTAACATATTTTAAGAAATGTTTTAAGCCTTGAGTCAAAACTAAAAAGTGACTAACCTATGTAACATTAAAACATAAGTCCCATAAGAACCAAATAGAGAAAGACTAACACGTAGATATTTTACAGATGCCACTAATATGAATCCATGACGTGCATATATGTTTATACTTTTCATGTAGCAATTCTAAAGCTTCGAGTTGATATCAATATTCTTCATCTCTAGAAGTTTGTTACTATAATTAATTTTGGCTCGATCAAGTCTTAACGGAAGTGATTCACTAACATTACACTGATAGTTAAACTTAACCTAACCTAACAATTATAGACCTAATAAAGACTTTTGGAATGAATTCCCAACACAAAAACTGAAGTGGGAAATTTTACAATAGTTCTAATAAACATTTTCCTCACAGATGGAAAGAAGAAAAATTAGGTGGACATTGCATACAAGAGAAGCCTAGTATCACAACAGTTGTAATTCTTCTGTAAGTTAATTTTTTTCTAATTTTTCAAAATATTAATTTTGTACATGTGTGTGTATTAAAAATATTAATGATTTGCATTGAAACATCAAAACCACACCTCATGTGAGCAACAAGATTCAAAACCTCTTACTTTTCATAAATCATTATCCAACTACAAAGTACACAAGTAAGCAATTATAAGTTGGTTTTATAATTACTTATCAAACAAAAGTTGGTTTTATAATTAAGGTAAAAAGAAATCTTTCACAGAGAAGTATGAACAATCTATAAAACCATGTGAAAAAACTAATATGTTAAAATGCAATAACAATCTAGTCAATAATATACTTTACCACTCAATATCTTAAGGGAACATTACTAAGTTCAATGGTAAAAACTTAGGCCGCCAACAAATTCAAGTTTGAGGGCAGCCACTATATGTTAATGTGTGTGTGTGCATGTAATTGAGAATAGGGCTTATGGAAAGAGAGAGAGAGAGAGAGAGAGAGAGAGAGAGAGTTACCGTGGTGCCAGAAAAGTCGTCGTTGCCGAATGGGCCGTCCGCCATAGTAGGAACCGTGCTTGCAATTGGGGAGTAAGAGCGACAGAGAATGAGAAAAATTAGGGAAATAGAGAGAAGAAGAAGAAACAGGGTCGCGGCTACGCTATAAAATGGTGGACTTTTTAGTGATGCTCACCATGCGTCGCTAATAAGTCCTTGTTCGTTGCCAACAATACCCTAACACGATGTCGTTCTACTAATCAAACTTTTAGCAATGCACATGTGGGCGTCGTTAACTTTTTGTGACGCACACGTGCGTCGCTAATAATCCCTTTTTCGTCGCCAAAAGATGCGCACCTATTTTTTGTGTGGGAAAGCCCTTTTTTGCTGTTTTCTAGTGACGCACATAATGTGTGTCACGAATAGTGTCTTTTAGCAACGCTTTACTGAACGTCGCTAATAATATGCATCGCTAAAAACATAATTTTTTGTAGTGGCAACTCGGTCTTTCTCTCTTGTTCTTGGTCCGTTTTCAAAAAGGTTTGGTGTTTTGAAAACCATGGGTTGCCTAGTTTCTAACCCAATTGACAAGAACCCATTTCTTTCTAGTTGTTTTAGACCCACCTTTGGAGCTGCCATCAATGGCGGTTTTTCGTGGGCTTTTACTGTTTCATGCGTTGTTAGGTCTCATTCTCACTCCTAACTCCAGTATATCACTAATAAGGGTTATGCATGAACCTATACTTCATTTAATAACATGTAAACAATAAAGTTTTTTTAGAGAGAGAAATTTTTAATTTTGGGTTTTACCTTCTACAGTAAAGCTTCCCTCTCTCTTTGGGTTCGACTCTGATCTTCTTAAGCTCTAGAGTCTATTTCAGAGCTTGCATGCAAAGTGTCACGACCCGAGACACACCTACGAGGATCTCGTGTCGCGCACCCGATCCGACGCTACTTGTCGAACCAAGGGTCTCAACTTGCTACACAATCAGTGCTACTAACATGCAACAACTAAATAGCGGAACACTTTAAACAATTAATAATTAAAAGCTGCATGTAATATATTTAATGTTCTCAAAATGCGGAATACAAAATTTCTTAATACAACTGTTCATCCCCAAGACGTGGATGACATAGGAGAGCTATAAGACTGTTTGTACTAAGTATTACACTGCAACTTCAAAAGCAAATGTCCACCTCCTAGCTATCAGGCTCTATAGTCTATTCTCGAAATCTATGCCTGCAAAATATTGTGTAGTATCTAATGAGCTATGAAAACTTAGTAAGTAGTCCTTTACTCTGCCATGTGTACAAGGGTATAAAAGAATGCTAGCCAGTCAATGAATATATAATTCAATATCAAATGATAGAAGTCAAATGATAAGGAAATGAAACTGCTATGCCAACAATGTTATACTGCTACAGTCATGAGCTATATCAAGTATAAAATGTAAGCACTGTACTGAAAGCTATAAAATCTCATGATCATTCAATAACAATATAACATGATAAAGCTACAAATATCAACAATAAAGGATAGTGATATCAACTAAAACTGAGATGCACTGATACTGGTGGGGCCTGGCTACCCCCTAGGTGCCTAATGCACCAATCTAAAATATAAGTCTACGTCCCATGCCTCACATAGAAATGTAGTATATGTTCCACTTGGTTGTTTGAATACTGCTCTCCCCTGAGCTCGTATTCAGTTCCACTCGGAACTTGGACTCGAAGGTCATGAATAGCATTAGATAAAGGTGTGACTGAGCACAAATCTGGCACTAATAATATATCGGGATCATGCTATCTTCCATGAAGAGTATAGTGGAATCATAACTGATTCTAGGAAATCTGACGTAACAATAGTTTTCGATACTACGGTTACTACACTGCTTTGAATAAAACTGTCTGGCCCTCACGGCCCTAGGTACAAGTATACAAAAAGGAATCTGTGCACAAGTGTACAATCATGATCGAGATATATATAGAATCAATAACTGTATCCCACATGATAGAGCAATATCAATGTGGCTAAATAAACATTGGTATGCATGTATAGAATACAAAGTAATATGTACAAGAACTATTGACATGGCTGGAATGTAACACATGCAGAGATCAAATTTTACTTACCTCTTACTGTCTCCATCTGGAAGGTTTAGACTGCCTTCTCCTTGCCCCTTGGTGTTACTAAGATTCATGAAACACATCTTAGTCTATCGCTATTTGAATTATTCTATTCATCAAATTTTATGCCTCTATGCTATAAGTTTTTCTTTTACTAAAATAAACTCTACCATTGAGTCTAGAATGTCGAACAAATTTGGTTTAGGCTTTCACGGAACTTGATTCGGACATCTGGGCTAAAAAAAGCAAAATGGTCATTTTGCAGTTTAACGGGTCTTTTACTTTTCAGGACCTTGTCTCGTGACACGGACCTCACCATTGGTCTTAGAAGGTCCAAGATAGTCAAAATACACTAATAGCTTGTCCAATTTAGACTTCGGGCCATTTCGCTATATTTATTTTAATTAATTAATTTTATTTCATTTAATATAATTTAGGTATAATATATATATATATATATATATATTTGTGAGACTTTGTTGACACGGGATTGTCCTGTCAACTTGGTTTATCTCACGCTTCTCTCCTAATACGTCTAAGGTTCAAACCTTAGGGGCTGCGCCCCTTTTTTCTTTTTTCTATTTTTCATTTCTAACATATATATATATATATATATATATATATATATTGGGCCGAGTTTGAAGCACAGGTCTGCCTGTGTCCAAGTGGGTTGGGCTTAGGGTTTATGTCCGTCCGGTCGCGAGTTCGATCTGCAGGGGCTATGCCCCTACGTATTTTTTTCTAATTGTTTTGAAACCAAACACTAGACAAGGACCAAAAATCGGAATAGTGTATCCCCGTCCCGATTTAATCCCTGTTTTAATTTTTGAAACCTGTAGCCAAACAGTCCCATTTTAAACTTAATTTAAAATGGTTTAACCCTCAAAACGACGCCACTTCAGGGAGACACTGTTCATCGTCTCCCCGACTTTCTGATAAGGGAGCATTAGGTTTTTGTCACCATCTCCAGCGATGGCGACCTAATTCTGGTCGAATTTTGATATTTTTTTAATGCTAACTTCTTCTATTTTTCACAAGGATTTCATGTTTAAGGTTTGTTTTTCAGTTAGTTTACTAGAACTCCACGAATATGGAGAAATCAGTGGCTCTGGTGACATTCCGGCCAACTCAACTTCTCACATTTTAGCACCATTTCTCCATTATTTTTTTATCCTTTTCTTTTCTAATCATTTTATGCACCAATTAGGATTTACTCTAGGCCATTTAAACATGATTTTATACATAAAATATCAATGAACCTGAAATACTCTAAAACCTACAATTGTTGGTTTCTTCCTCAACTCTACACCATTTCTACTGATTCAAAATACAAATTAATCCTCTTTTCATGCTTTTTAAGACCTTACTATTTAAACTAAACAAATCATGCTATAGTTGAAAAACATAAATAAGTTACTTACCTAAAATATCTGATTTCTTTCTGTAGTTTCCTTTTTCTTCCTCTTTGTTTCAGCTTTCGAGCAGCTCCTGAATTTCCCACTGCTTCTAACTCAGCCTCTCAAATCAGTCTCTTATCTCTATTTTCTTACCTCACGCAATACCCATATATATATATATACATATTTTTCCCACACACACACTCCACCACCCAAGTCCCATCTCCCCTTTTCCCCCTCTCAGTTTCTCTCGCTTCCTAGCCTTTTTGTTGACAAGTTTTCTGATTTCCCTTTTTTTTTTTCTAAATGTAGCTTGCATTAAATGTGGCTTGGTGATATTTGTGTATGTATATATATTATATTACAAAACACACACTACACAGCCCAACCCACACACTTGCCGACTTGCGCACACAATCTGTCCAGACCTCCCATCATTCAATCCATCCTTAAATCAGCCACTTGCTGTTTTCTTTATATGTATATTCATACATACATATATATATATATATAACATACATATATATATATATACACACACAATTCTATGTACATGCATAAATACACGTAACTATACACACACTTACACAACCAACACACACATATATCTATCTGTATGCACTTGTTGCATTTCTTACTCATTTGTTTCCTTCCTTCATTTCTTTTCTTTTCTTGTATTGATATATTAATATACGTATATATACTATACTACATTATATATATATATATGTGTATAAATACATATCTCATACATATATATATATATTTATATATATATATATACTGATTTCTACGCACGTATACATACACTAATATTTCATGAGCTATGCATGTGTATGTACGTATGCATGCATGGAAATACGTGCGTGCATGCATTACGAGGCATAGTTCTAGGTTGCTCGGGCATTACCCGACATTGACCATATAACTAACACTGTCCACATTCCAAAATCATACAGTGTATTGGGCATAACGATATAGAGCTTAAACAGCTCGATTTACAACTGATGGTATGCTACTCGACCCGATCTACCTCGGTATACATGCTAACCCGAGTTAGGGTATTACATTCTTACCCCCTTAAAAATAAGTTTGTCCTCAAACTTAGTACTTCTAACTCCGGGGGTTTCTGTGGTTTCTTTAACATTTCGGTATAACTTGGATAGGTTTTTATGTTAACTAGATGAAAAATTTCTGCTGAGAATCAAGTTTGACAATCACATCAAATCATCTTTCTATTTTTCTAAAATTTTCAAGAGTATTTCAAAATTCTCACGTGAATCTCAATTCTTTCTATGATTCTTCCAGTTCTTTGTAATTTAAGGCATCATCTGGTGAACAAAATTATAAATTTTCCTAAATATGGTTTTAAAACTCTATTTATTAAGTCTACTAATATATCTGGGATATATCTCATTCCAATAGTATCATACGGAACTCATAGGGTTCACACTGGTTCCTAATTATCATTCATTTATAATAGACTTGCCATTTAACTAATTGTTCCTTAACCTCAAGTCAACTATTTAAGAATGTCTGCGTCCCTGGTCTATATTTCATGTGTTATGTATCTACTACTTAGTCAGGCACTCTGTTCTTTTTATACATTACGTTTCTCTTTAATCGTTATTTAACTAACTCCTTTCTTTAGAGAATTCTTATAGTATGACTAGGAGTTCCTTCATGCCTTATGTCTTTTTTGGGTCTTAAAATCACATGATTACATCTTATCTAGGACTTTATCAAAAATGATTTAAGCTTTCTAAATCGATACAGTTCATAAATCTTTACTGTTCACAGATCTTTACTTCCTTCTATACTTGTAAGCATTTTTGTAGTATTTCTACAATTTCACGTATTGTTTCCTATTTCATGACCCCCTTGAATGATTTACTACACTTTCAGTCTTTTACAATCACTTCAATTACATTAATCTCTAAAAGTTACTCGAGATCATTTATTACTTACTTCCAATTTATTTGGACAGAGTGCCATCCTTTATTAATATTAAATCTACTCCTCGGATCATTTCTAAGATTTATTAAATCTTGTCTAACACTTATCCATCCTATATTAGCCTTTTCTCAGAATCATCTGTATTTCAAAATGTCATCTTCTAACATCTTCAGTTATTAAATAAACATCTTCAACTCTACTCATCTTTTACTTTATCAAGGTCTATCTATAACTTACTTAAAACTTTTTACAATTCTGGTACGCCATCAATCTATTACTCAAATCAATAAGGTTTATCAACTCCCCATGTACTTACCCCCTTAAGTTCCCTTTAGACTATCTCTTATATCTTGATTCATTTCTACATCTATTGCTTTTCAGAATGTATAAGTATTCTAATTAGATGTTACCTATCACAAATACTATCTTTCATGGTGTTAATACTCTGTCTAAATGTCACTATTAATTCTACTACCTTTCCAAGGTATTACCATTCCATTTAGATATTACTATCAAATCCACTATTTTTCAAACTTACACAGTTCCCAACTCTATGTTACCTTCTATCTTTCAATATGAACTAACCGTTTTCCTCGTTCATTATGGAACGTAATTCAACTCCTTCTAATTCTCACAATATAGGACAATCATTTGACCATAACTTCAAGTCCCTAGTCTATAAACAATAGTTCAATTCTCAACGGTTCCCTTAATTGATAAAGATCATTAAACTGTAACCCAAAATATATCAAGTACATGCTTCTATAAGATAGTAAAATCATAAAGGATTATTAATTTCAATATCACTGTGATTTCTTTCTAGGTTTAACTACTATCTCCTACTCAAGCCTCATTTATCTGTTTATATCATTTATCGGAACCTCCTTTAGTATTTTCAGCATCAAAACTCAAAAAAATTTCTCATAAATTATCTTTAAGTACACTACTATTCTTAAGGATCACTATTCACTTGCTCATTGTAGCCGTTCAATAATCATTAACTTCTATCATAACAGATAGTTTCTTTCTCACAACTACTTAACCTTTAGTTTCTTAACTTGCTTTCATTTTCTAGCAGTTACAAATTATTTAATTGTTTTTTTTTTCAGATCAGCTAATAACTGTACACTTATGATCTATTTCTCATATACTCTATGTATATCATTTCATTACAATTGATTTTCTCTAATATAAAACATCCATTAATAATGACTCCGAGGGTCGCCAGTCATTCTATCTCGTTTATCAAGTAAACATTCATGTCTATGTCAGTATGTAGTTCATTTCTAAATATTATAAATCTTAGTATTTATATCTGTTCTTGCTCTTTGAAGTTTATCAGTCAGTTTATCTTTTAACTTATCAATGTCTATAAAATTCTACGAGATAATAATATGTCAATCTAATACTTGTATATCTATGTTACTCACTTTACTTGTTTCATACATAATATCTCTCATCAATCATTTTCTTTGTGAAAATTGAACAATTTACATATAACCTAGGAGTTCTGTTTTTATGTTCAACTAGTAGTTCAATTTCCAAATCAATCTAGTAGTGAATGCCGAAAGCAAAATCAATACATAAAACTAGTATGTTGTCATGTCAAAATTAACTAGTAACTATACCTAGAGCTACTAAGGTGGTAGCCTACATGTCTCCCATAACAGTAGAGAAATCATGTCTTGAGCATTTCTGCTCATTGTCTCGTGTCTTAGTCGTCATCGGTGATAGAGGGACTATGGTACGAGCTGTGGATTCGTCCTCTTGAGAATCGTTCCTAACACTCTTCTGGGGGCATTCCATAGCGAAATGTCCAAGCTGGGCTTGCAGTGGTGACAGAGATTAGTGCCCTTGAGGCAAATCCCTTTGTGGTACTAATGACAATTTTAACACTTGGCCTTATTTTGGCTGGCCCTTACTTTTCTCAATCCTGCCTCAAGTCTAGGGAATGAGGGTCCCTTCCTCTTGTGTTTGTCCTCTCTAACCAGTTGATTCTAAGGTAATCGTTCAACGATTCTTTCCACAAGTCGTTCTATTCTCTCTAGTCTATCCATGAAGTCTAAATCCTTCTGTATACTCCTTATGATTACCATTGCTGTAAAAACTAACAATTGGTTTCATATATTTAAGAATCTAATATTGCTTGTCAATTTCTATCTACTGACTCTACTTGGACATTTGTAATACTAGTACCTTAGTCTATCTCCCATGAACCACTATGTTACCTAGGATGCTCTGATACCAAGCTGCCACGACCCGAGACCCACCCTATGCGGATCTTGTGTCACGTACCCGATCCGACACTGCTTGTCGAACCAAGGGTCTCAACTTGCTACACAATCAGTGCTACTAACATAGAACAACTAAATAGCGAAAGACTTTAAACAATTAATAATTAAAAGCTGCATGTAATATATTTAATGTTCTCAAAATGCAGAATACAAAATTTCTTAATACAACTGTTCATCCCCAAGACATGGATGACATGGGAGAGCTATAAGACTGTCTGTACTAAGTATTACACTGCAACTTCAAAAGTAAATGTCCACCTCCTAGCTATCAGGCTCTATGGTCTGTTCTCGAAATTTGTGCCTACAAAATGTTGTGTAGTATCTGATGAGCTATAAAAACTTAGTAAGTAGTCTTTTACTCTGCCATGTGTACAAGGGTATAAAAGAATGCTAGCCAGTCAATGAATATATAATTCAATATCAAATGGTAGAAGTCAAATGATAAGGAAATGAAACTGCTATGCCAACAATGTCATACTGCTACAGTCATGAGCTATATCAAGTATGAAATGTAAGCACTGTACTGAAAGCTATAAAATCTCATGATCATTCAATAACAATATAACATGATCAAGCTATGAATATCAACAATAAAGGATAGTGATATCAACTAAAACTAAGATGCACTGATATTGGTAGGGCCTAGCTACCCCTGGGTGCCTAATGCACCAATCTAAAATATAAGTCTACGTCTCATGCCTCACATAGCAACGTAGTATATGTTCCACTCGACTGTATGAATACTGCTCTCCCCTGAGCTCGTATTCAGCTCCACTCGAAACCTGGACCTGAAGGTCATGAATAGCATCAGATGGAGGTGTGATTGAGCACAAATCTGGCACTAATAATATATCGGGATCATGCTATCTTCCACGAAGAGTATACTGGAATCATAATTGATTCTAGGCAATTTTTCGTAACAATAGTTTTTAAGGCTATGGTTACTAAACTGCTTCGAATAAAACTGTCTGGCCCTCACGGCCATAGGTACAAGTGAACAAAAAGGAATCTGTGCACAAGTGTACAATCATGATCGAGATATATATATAGAATCAATAATTGCCTCCCACACGATAAAGCAATATCAATGTGGCTAAATAAACACTGGTATGTATGTATAGAATAAAAAGTAATATGTACAAGAACTATTGACATGGCTAGAATGTAACACATGCAGAGATCAGGATTTTACTTACCTCTTACTGTCTCTATCTGGAAGGTCTAGACTGCCTTCTCCTTGCCCCTTGGTGTTCCTAAGATTCATGAAACACATCTTAGTCTATCGCTATTTGAATTATGCTATTCATTCAAATTTTACGCCTTTATGCTATAAGTTTTCTTTTACTAAAATAAACTCTACCATTGAGTCCAGAATGTCGAACAAAGTCGGTTTAGGCTTTCACGGAACTAAATTCGAACATCTGGGCCAAAAAGGGCAAAATGGTCATTTCGCACTTTTATGGGTCTTTTATTTTTTGGGACCTCGTCTCGCAACACGGACCTCACCATTGGTCTCAGAAGGTCCAAGATAGTCAAAATACACTAATAACTTGTCTAATTTGGACTTCGGGCCATTTTGTTATATTTATTTTAATTTATTTATTTTATTTCATTTAATATAATTTAGGTATAATATATATATATATATATTTGTGAGACTTTGTTGACACGGGATTGTCCTATCAACTTGGTCTGTCTCACGCTTCTCTCCTAATACGTCTAAGGTTCAAACCTTGGGGGCTGCACCCCTTTTTTCTTTTTTCTATTTTTCATTTCTAACATATATATATATATATATATATATATTGGGCCGAGTTTGAAGCATAGGTCTGCCTGTGTCTAAGTGGGTTGGGCTTAGGGTTTATGTCTGTCTGGTCTCGAGTTCGATCTACAGGGGCTACGCCCCTGTATATTTTTTTATAATTGTTTTGAAACCAAACACTTGACAAGGACCAAAAATCGGAAATAGTGTATCCCCGTCCCGATTTAATCCCTATTTTAATTTTCAAAACCCGTAGCCAAACAGTGCCATTTAACTTAATTTAAAATGGTTTAACCCTCAAAACGACGCCATTTTGGGGAGACACTGTTCATCGTCTCCCCGACTTTTCGGTGAGGGAGCATTAGGTTTCCGTCGCCATCTCCAGCGACGGCGACTTAATTCTGGTCAGATTTCGATATTTTTTTAATGCTAACTTCTTCTATTTTTCACAAGGATCTCATGTTTAAGGTTTGTTTTCCATTTAGTTTACTAGAACTCCACGAATATGGAGAAATCAGTGGCTTTGGTGACACTCCGGCCAACTGAACTTCTCACATTTCAACCCCATTTTTCCACTAGTTTTTTATGCTTTTCTTTTCTAATCATTTTCTTCACCAATTAGGATTTACTCTAGGCCATTTAAACATGATTTTATAATAAAATATCAATGAACCTGAAATACTCTAAAACCTGCAACTATTGGTTTCTCCCTTAACTCTACACCATTTCTACTGATTCAAAATGCAAATTAATCCTCTTTTCATGCTTTTTAAGACCCCACTATTTAGGCTAAACGAATCATGCTAGAGTTGAAAAACAGAAATAAGTTACTTACCTAAAATTTCTGATTTCTTTTTGTAGTTTCCTTCTTCTTCCTCTCTGTTTTAGCTTCTGACCTGCTCCTGAATTTCCCACTACTTCTAACTCGGCCTCTCAAATCAGTCTCTTCTCTTTATTTTCTTACCTCACACAATACCTAAATATATATATATATATATATACATATTTTTCCCACACAAACACTCCATCGCCCAAGTCCTATCTCTCATTTTCCCTATCTCGGTTTCTTTCTCTTCCTAGCCTTTTTGTTGACAAGTTTTCTGATTTCCCTTTTTTTTTTTTTTTTTTTTTCTAAATGTAGCTTGCATTAAATGTTGCTTGGTGATATTTGTGTATGTATATATATATATATATATATATATATATTATATTACAAAACACACACTACACACCCCAACACACACACCTGCCGACTTGCACACACAATCTGTCCAGACCTCTCATCACTCAATCCATCCTTAAATCAGCCACTTGTTGTTCTCTTTATATGTATATTCATACATACATATATATATATATGTAACATACATATATATATATATACACATTCCTAGGTACATGCATAAATACACATAACTATACACACAGTTACACAACTGACACATACACATATATCTATCTGTATGCACTTGCTGCATGTCTTACTCATTTCTTTCCTACCTTTATTTCTTTTCTTTTCTTGTATTGATATATTAATACACGTATATATACTATACTATATTATATATATATATATATGTATAAATACATATCTCATACATATATATATATTTATAGATATATACTGATTTCTAGGCACGTATACATACACTAATATTTCATGAGCTATGCATGTGTATGTACGTATGCATGCATGGAAATGCATGCATGCACGCATTACAAGGCATAGTTCTGGGTTGCTCGGATATTGCCCGACATTGACCATATAACTAACACTGTCCACATTCCAAAATTGTACAGTGTATTGGGCATAACGATATAGAGCTTAAATAACTCGATTTATAGCTGATATTATGCTACCTGACTCGATCTACGTCGATATACGTGCTAACCCGAGTCAAGGTATTACACAAAGCTTCACTTCTCTTCTTGTAACACCCTGACCCAAATAAATTAGAATAATTCCATTTTTTGTCCTAAGGATCAAATAATAATATCGAGATCAGACCTGGCCAATGAGCATAGTACCGAAATGTAAACCAAACCACTATTTTAATGAGAGATGTATACTCTTTGAATACACACAATGTCAAATACCTAATAGTCATTTCAGGCAATCCCGAGTACTCGAGGAATGCCCGTAGGAGAAAACGAACTGTACGGATAAACGTATACGCAGACATGTGCCTGTATGTATATATGGGTATACATGTATATAATAAGTATATATATATAAGCATATATAATATATATATATATGCGTGTAACAATGTGTGTAAGTGTGTGTGTATATATACTTGTATATATGTATGAATACATACATATATTTATATATATACTGCAATAAAGTATAATATATATATATATATATAGATATAATCAACACTATATATATATATATATGGAAAGAGAGAAAAGAGTGTCGGCAGGTAGTTTATGCAAGGTAAAGGTGTGTAAGTGTGTGTGTCATATATATATATATATATATCCATATAATATACATAATATCAAGCTTGCATTAAATGAAAAAATAGAAAACAAAAGAAAAAAAAGGACAAAGGAAGGAGAGTGGGAAAGGAAGGAGAAGCTGAGGTTGGTGGTTTTTGGGTTATAAATAGGTGTTGAGTGTTAGAGAAATTCAGAAAAAAAAAAAAAAAAAAAAAAAAAACCAAGAAGCTGAGAGCCATTAAAGGAAGTCTAAATCATTCATAAGTGAAGCAAGGAAGAAAAACAAAGAAAAGGAGAGGGAAATTGCAACCCAAAAGCTCAACTAAGGTGAGTAAATTCAGAGCTTTATGTTTTAAAATTCAAAGCATGATTATTAAGCTATAGGATCCTAAAGAGCATGAAAAATGGGTTAAATTACAAAAAGAATGAGTAAAAATAGTTGAGAATTGAGGTATAAAATAGTAGTTGCAGGTTCTAGAAGATAAATCAGATTTTATAATTTTATGCATAAAAGCTTAGTTAAACAATGAGAAATCGTCCCCCTTTAGTGCAAAAATGGAATAGTAGAGGAATTGGGGAAATCTAGTGGCTGAAAAGCCACGAAATAGGAATTTTATAACTCACCAAAAAATCGGGTTCACATCGGAGACCCGTTGTTTTCCCTAAATTCGAAACCCTACATTTGATGAATTGAGGAAATGATTTTAGATATGAAATCCTTGTGATAAACTGAATCAAACCTCATTGGGTTTGTATTAAAATGATGATAAAAAAATGTCACTGGTGCTGGAGAAGACATCAGAGACTCACCAGAGAAGATAACTGTAGAGGGTTGTGTTTTAAGCCGAACTCGGGTCGGGCCCCGACCCGAATTAAAACGAATAAGATTAGTAAATGAAACTACGACGTTTTGAATTGGATTTAAGTTGGAAATTGGGTCTGTTTGGGCATGAGCTTAAGAAATTGATTTAAAATTGAAATGGGAACAGGGATATCCTATCCTAATTCTGTGCCTTAGCCTCTGTTTGGTTAATCCTATTTACAATAGTAATTTATGAAATTCTAAATTTGGCCCAAATGTTTTAGAAATTAAACTAAGGCCCAAGAATTATGTATAATTGTGAAATGACCCAAAGTAAACAAATTAAATATTTATTTAAATATTTTAAAAAGGGGAGTTTCTAAAATACCCCTATGTCAAATATGAGTCAAATGTACTCCGATTTAACCATATAAATAGTGTAAACTTATTATTTCAAAAATTCGAAACTCAATGGTGAAGTCCAATATATGAAAATAGGCCCTGAGAAATAAAGACACATAAAAGCACAAAATTACCATTTTGCCCTTTTTGGTACAGAAATCTGAATTGAATTTCGTAACAGCCTAAACCAATTTTCTTCGACATTCCAGACTCGATAATGGAGTCTGTTTTACCAAAAGAAATACTTATAATATCGATATATGAAATTGGTTAAAGTATAGGCTATACATATATATAGCATTGATCTGAGAGATATATTTCATGATTAATAAAAACATCTAACGGCAAGAAAAAGGTGAATTGACCTTTTATTGCACGGAGGGTGAACAGTTAAGGGTAAGTAAAGACCGATCTCTGCATGTGATAAAGTTCTAGCCATGTCACACATTTATTTCTTGTTACTACCAAGTTTGTATTCCCATATATTCAACTATTACTTATTCCATAATTTGATGCTTATTCTAGCTTGTGGATATTATTGAGTTTGAATTCTATATCTTGATCATGAGTTTCTATACACATGTGTACCATGCCTCGAGGGACAATAGCTAGAGTTCTCACAGTGAGAAAAGAGATATTCCACACAATTACATATTCTAAGTGAAATTATGATCATTATATATATTATTAAATAGTGGAGTTTTGCATAGTCATAATGTCCATTTGATGCTATTATGAGACCTACGAGGTCAACGTCCATGAGGGACGAAAATAAATCAACTACAAAAATATAGAATAGGCTGGGTGTACATGAGCAAGTTAGGAGAAAGGGGTCTGATTGCAAAAGGGTAGGCCAGGTTCTATTATTATATATTAACTACAAAAAAGGGTAAGCCGGGTGTACATGAGCAATCAGACGGATGGATCTGGTTGCGAGAAGGTAGGTTGGGTTCTACTGTTATACAGTGAAAGGGTAGGCCAGGTGTACATAAGCAAGTCAGGCGGATGGATCTGATTGCGAAAGGGTAGGCTAGGTTTTACTATTATCAACTACAATGAAAGGGTAGGCCGGGTATACATAAGTAATCAGGATGAATCTGATTGCAAAAGGGTAGGCCGGGTTCTACTATTATCAACTACAATAAAGGGTAGGCTGGGTATACATGAGCAATCAAGATGGATCTGGTCGTGAAAGGGTAGGTTAGGTTCTACTCTGCCGGGTTCTACTATCATATATCAACTATGGTTATTATCATATCTATTATTGCATTCATTTGGAGGAGCATATTACGTTCCCAATCAATGAACATATGGTTGCACAGAGAATCTCTTATATCGAGCAATTATCTGTTATTGTGGCAGTACATTTATTGATTAGGCCAGATTCCTATTGATGATTCATATACTTGATATCTTTGGATATTCATTATTTTTACTATTATGGGATGTGCCTCACGCCTGATGGGTCAGTTCAGTTGCTTCATATTTTGTGACTTGCTATTATGACATCTTGTTTTCTTGATTGGCTATCATATTGTCATAACCTTGTTTATCTTGGTTTATGAACTTTCTTATATTGACTTTGACCCATAGCGGAGCAAAGGGATTTACTTACTGGGCTAAGTTAGATCATTACAGATTTATTTTGACTATTTCAAGTAAGGATGCCGCAGTTTAAGAGTAGGGATTGAGATCCCGAACAGGCGTAGAGTTGTTGCAGATACGTATACTGTATGGACATTTTGATAGTGAAGTATAGTACTTGTCATGTGTTCTCCCATCACCCTACGTCCTAGGGACAGTTCTATTTAGATTTATTGGGTCTGTATATTTAAGAGCTCTAATATTATAAATGCAAAAATTTTACTAAGTCTTCCGCTATGTATTTAATTTCTGAAAGCATGTTAATAACACTCATATGTAAATGTTAAGTTAAAGTTAAAAGGAAAAATCCAGTTCGGAAAATGGGTCGGGCCGGTGTCGCGATGCCAGATCCGCATAGGGTGGATTTCGGGTCATGACATTTCTTCTTTCCCTTCTTCCTTCTTCTTCTTTTTATTATTCTTTCTCTTTTTAGCCGACCCTCTTTCCCTCTTTCTCTATTTTCGGTTGCTTTAGCAGAAAGGTTTGTATTACACCACACGCACACATAGAGTACAGTCTATATATATGGGCTGTATTGTTGCATGTGTTTTGATTAGATGGAGTCTTGGTCCAATAGGGTGATGACACCCAACTTTTGTGTGTAGCCATATATGCATTTTATTTTATATATATATATATATATATATATTTTAAATGGTATTATAGCATAAAAGTGTTGCAGCCTAGTTGGTGTTCTTTTTTGGAGGTTATAATCTAACTTTTGTGAAATGCAAGGGTTCAAGTCTTGGTAGGTGCCCTTTTTGACTTATTCTTTCTATTTTCTTTTTGATGCATTATATTGTATTTTAGGGTATTTTCAATCCCCCAAACCTTGCATTTAAATCCCATAAAAGTCTTCTTATAATTCTTACAATATTTCTTGATTAAGCATACTTTATTCATGGATTATTAGTCTTGATTTTGTGTCTGTCATGCACTAATTTTTCATAACTATTCATATGCTAATCTTCGTTTAACACTAATTGTAACCTGCTACCAAGTTATGACCTTTGACATTAATTTACATTCTTAAAACCGGTTGTCTCCAATTCGTGGCTGGTGTTCTCTTTTATACATTTGCCTCTGCATATTCATAGACTATTAGTCTCAATTAGAATTGTCTATGATTGTCAAGAGTTCCTCTCTTGTAATAATTATCATTGTTTAATTGCTCCAAGTATCATTAAAAGGTTTGCTCATGGTGACAATGTATTTGACTATCTATTTAATCTTCACATCTATGGTACACCCATGTGTCTTTGCCTCGAGTTTCATGGTCAAATTGTTTTAAGAAATTTTTTTGTCATTTACTTAAGCTTAGTCCTGAACTAACTACCACAAATCTAAATTATCCAGCCATTAAGGTTCGCAATGTTACATAATCTACTCTAGATTCATGATTTAGGACAATAAACCCAATTTTGGTAAGACACTCACAGACTTTTTGCACAGTTTTGTGTATTTAGAAAAGCTTAGAAAGTTAAAAAAATACCCCTCTGTTGAGCGATCGGCATAGGGGATAGGTGCCGATCGGCACTCATTGTGTTCCAATCGGCACACAGGTGAGTGCCAATCGGCACTCGCTATGTGAAGATCGGCACACACAGAGAGGGCATTTTCTGGTTTTGCAAATTTTTCAAGTTTCTGAATTTTTTCTGAAAAACTGTGACTTTTTCACTAATAGGCCAATAAAATGACTTTTAAAAGGAACTTTTTGAGCTTATTTTCATCACATAATCCTTCTAAATCAACTTAAGTTCTAATCATGATCAATTCTAATAAAATTCTGGATCAATTCAAATATTTCCCCGATTCTTTGAGAATCTTTCCCTGAAAGTCTAAAAGTCATTTTGTTAGGATTCAAGTCAGAAACTAGGGTCTTGGCTTCCAAGATTTCATAATTCGAATTCTTTAGTCATCTTAGGAATCAAGTCAGGCCCAACCCATTTGCCCTTCCCCTCTCAATTCTTTCTATTGTATCAACCATTCAAGATAGTTTTCAATTCATTTTCAAGAGTCACCTCTCTTTAGGATCTTCATCTCGTCAATCAAGGTTCTTCTTGACCCTTCTATTTGGGTCTAATCAATTCTATTGGGATTGCATCTTTCCAACCTTTAGGAATTCTTTCCTCATTCAAGTAAATCATTCCATCATCTAAAGGGCTACCTTGGCATTATGCCCCTACTCGTTTTCAAAAAAAAAATCAAAAATTCAAAAAAATCAAGACCTCAAAATTCACAATCATTTGTGCTTCATATTCTAAGGAGCTCATCCTACTCAAAAGTTTAAAAAAAAAAAAAAAATTCTTTGGACTATTGGCTTGGATTAAAACTCTTCTACACTCATTTGGTGAAATCGGAATCAATTACTCCAAATTTTGGCGGAAATTAGAAAAGACATAACCGATTATAAGGATGAAACACAAAGGCTCTCCCAAATAGTCCAAGAACTATTACAACAAAGGTTACCACCAACTACAGCACTCCTAGCAAAACCTAACAATGCTCCCAATAACCAAACCACATCAACCTCCTCAAGATCCTCTCTCACAGAATCAGCAGGCACATGATCAGTTTAATCGAGCCGAACAAAATGGGCCCCAAAATGAAGTCAAACCTCAAGAGGAGTCCAACACTAGTGAAAAGGCCCTTCTTAAAAGGCTGGAAAAGATGGAAGACCTCATATGCAAATCCAACCGTGGAGATAACATGATTGAAATCCACAAACTCTCCCTCTATTCAGAGGTTCGTTTGCTATAGAAGTTCAAAATGCTAGACTTAGACAAATTCAATGGGACCACATGCCCAAAGACCCATCTCATGCTCTATGTTCGGGCCATGCAACCACCAGGGGCTACAACTTAAATGATGGCTCAAATGTTCCACCCAACCCGTACTAGGGTAGCTCTTAATTGGTTCTTAAACTTAGAAAATCCCATGTCCAAAGATTGGGAACAGCTCTATAATGCCTTTGTCAATTAATACAAGTACAATAATGAGTTGGACATCACATTCAAAGACCTTGAGACCACCAAGCAAGAACCCAATGAGACTTTTTTAACTTTCATCACCCGGTGGACGGCCAAAGCAGCCCAAATTGTCAGCAGGCCGAGTAAAGCCAAACAAGTGCAAATGGTTAAGAAGAACTTACTTCCCATCTACCATGAATCATTGTTTGCCCATTACTTTAAGACTTTCAAAGCTCTTATAGGGGCTAGAATCCAAGTGGAGGATGCAATCAATGTGGAACATTGAGGAAGCCCACACAAAATATCAAGCCCGATAACTCAGAGATTGCAGTCAATGCTTTAACTTACAATAGTCCTTCTTTTGGTCGGTTAGTTCAACTGCCTCACTGTTGCCAAATTCATCTCAAAAGCGCCTATCAAGGTCATTCTCAGAACTCTCTGTATCATTGAGTGAAGTTTTCCAAAAGCTTTGCGAAGAAGGGCATCTCCAACCTTTGGATCCTTGGCCCACTCTAAACCCAATACTCAAGATCTATGATTTGAGCAAGCATTGTGCCTACCATCAATGTGCGGGCCACTACACTAATCATTGCACCATGTTAAGGCATGCTATCTAAGATTTGATTGATGAAAAAGCCATTAGGCCTCCTCCTTCAAGGATCAACCAAAATTAGCCCACAATAAAAAATAAGGAGCTTTCTAAGCCAAAGATCATTATTTTATTCTTCATAGATAATTTATGTCTCTCTTTCCTCATGTTTCAATAAAGATTCTCTTTGTAAACTTTCAAAAAAATGTTTGCACGATTCATCTTGATTCTTTAAGAAAATCAATGTCATCAAATTCATAATAAGATTGAATGTGTTGAATCTGAGCATCATAAGACTTCATCAATCATCTTGATTTTCCAATTGTTCACCAATTCATCTATTTGTCTCAAAGGCATCTTGTCTGATTCAATCACCATCCAAAGAAGATAATCATGACCCTAAGCAGACATCAACATCACGAGTCTCAACAATGTGACTATTTCCTAAAAGCAAGCAATTCCAAGGATAGGAGGCCATCAGCTGGCAAACCAAATCTATCCTATCACCCATATCAAGATATCCACCTGCAAACCCTTTGAAATTAATTAATCAACCTTTCTTTCTTAAACCCATCTACCAAACCTTGGGAGGGAAAGCCTACTATGTGTGCATTCTCTCAATGCCTTCATAGAAGAATCAAAGAGCAAAGAGAAGAAACATCTTTGCCCAATGTGAAAGAAAAAATTTCTAAGTAAGGAAGTGAGAAACAATCATGTGAGAAGAATCAAAAGCAAAGGAAAGAAAATCTTTACCTCACTAAAGAAAAACATTTCCAAGCAAAGGAGTACAAAACAACCATCAAGGAAGGGTTAGATTGTAGAGAATAAAAAACCTTTACCAAATCAAAAAAATCATTTTCCAAGTAAGGATGCAAGAAATCAATCAATCAAACCTTGTATGGCTCAGAGAGCTTCAAACGAGCAATGAACTATGTTAGAACTAATTCTCCAAAAAAGAGATACATAGGCAGCCTAAAAAGTTACTTTAGGCTCGGTCATAAAGTTCATGCTAAGAATCATTTATGCACAAGAAAGGACATGCATATCAAGGTTATGCATATCAAGGTTATGTACATCAAAGAAATGCACATAAGCGGCTTGGTACCATGAACATGGGTTTTTGTGCCTTATATACCTTTCATTTGGTAAACTTTACCCTAGCCTACGTTTCGTCCCTAATATTAATACCATCTTGAGGTCTTGCTTGCTTAAGAAAATTTTCATATTTTAACTAAGAACTCTTTCAAAGGGTCATACAAATAAATGGGTCATGTAACAAACGATTTCAGACAAGAGGCTTCCTCCTTACCTGTTTACACCACATTGTTTCTTCCTTTTTCACCCACTTTTTCACCCCTTATGCCTTGTTCATTCTAAGAGTAACTCATACTCTTAAACATACAATTTTTCCTAATCAAGGGACTCCTTCGTACCAATATAAGAACCTTTTTTTTTTCCATTTAAAGGGTTCTATTTCACATTTTTTTCATGCCTTAACAACTTTACCCATATCATGGGTAAAGTTTCCATCATTTTGGTTCACCCAAAATTTCTTTCTTTAAATGATTTCATCCAATATGCTCAATTAAATGCACAATTTGTTATGAAAATTAATGATTCTAATTTTCTCAAATGATCAGATTGAATCATGCTCAAAACAAATACTTTGAAATTTTCAAAGGAGTTTCCCAAATCATTTGGAAGGGAAAAAATATTTTATCCATGAACTTGAAGATAAGTCTTTAGCTGATCAAGTCTCCTAAGCCTTCATATCCTCAGTTCACAGCTTGAGCATATTTTCCCAAATCATCTTCAAAGATGGGAAACCTCACCATTCGAAACCAAACGATGGTTCTTATGACTTGAATAACCAACTTGATTGCCAATGATTTAGGGGCTAGCAGAGTCCAAGCCAAAAGTTAAAATTTTCTCTAAACAAAAAATCATTTTAAAAAATGGAAAAAAAATATATTTCACAACATTTTTCCCTTATTCAATGAGAACATTTCTTTACTCCTATCTAAGTTGAGTACATCCCCTTCACCCCTATCTAAGTTGAGTACATTCTTCTTACTTTTCTTTAAATTGAGTAAATTTCATATTCCTTTGGCTGAGGTAAGAGTTCTTCATCAATATGGTTTTTTCATACCTTTCCACACTCTTATCTAAGTTGAGTTCTACCCTCTTCTATCTAGGTCAAGGTTGTTTCTTGCATATCTTGTCTGTCTCCTATCTAAGAAAAGCATTTTAATAAACTCCTATTATTAGTTGAGTGTATCGCTTTGAGTGTAACTTCTTTCAAAGTTGAGTACATTTCTTGTTCTCATATCCTAAGAAAGAGTTGAGCAACACGACCTTATGGTCTGAAACTTGATCAAATCCTTCCCCATGAAGTCACACTGAATTTCATCATTCTAGTAGAGTTAACCTAATTCATCTCCCCAGTGAGTCATAATCAAACATCCCCCATGGAGTCTTCACTCTCCACACAAGTCGTCCTATGACACATTTTATCAACCTATTACAATGAAATTCCCTGAATGGTAAAACGTTTGAGGATATAATCTATCTAGGAAAAAACATTTGAGGACGTAATCCATCTTGAAAAACGTTCGAGGATGTAATCTATCTCAGAAAACATCTGAGGACGTAATCCATCTAGAAAAAAATTGTTTGAGGACGTAATCCATCTAGGAAAAAAATGTCGAAGGACGTAATCCATCTTGGAACAAAACGTATGAGGACGTCATCCATCATGGCAAAACATCTGAAGACGTAATCTATCTCGGTAAATGTGTGAGGTCGTAATCCATCTTTACAAACCATTTGAGGATGTAATCTATCTCGAAAAATGTTTAAGGACCTAATCCATCTTAATAAACCATCTGATGACATAGTCTATCTCGACAAATTTTTCTGAGGACGTAATCCATTTTGATAATCAGTTCATCAAGGACATAATCTCACTAAGAATCCTATTAGGATAGCGTTCCATTCAGGAAAGTCGTCTATGGCATCATCATCCTACTAGGATAGCATTAATTTTGGGTAATCCATTTGTCGCATGACCATCCTATTAGGATAACATTCATTTTGGCTAAGTTGTCTATCACATCATATTTTATCTTCTTGTTAAGATAGTGTTTCTTTTGGGTAAGTCGTCCATCGCATCACTATCCTGTTATAATAGCATTCATTTCAAGTAAGCCGTCTATCGCATTATTATCCTGTTAGGATAGCATTCATTTCAGGAAAGTCATTTGAGGACGTATTTTATCAGCCTATTAGGATAGCGTTTCTTTTAGGAAAGTCGTTTGAGGACGCAAATTCATTATCCTATTAGGATTGTATTTTTTTAGGAAAGTCGTCTAAGGACTAATTTTATCAGCCTATTAGGATAGCATTCCTTTTAGGAAAGTTGTCTGAGGACGTAAATTTATTATTCTATTAGGATAAAATTTCTTTCAAGAAAGTCACCAAACAATGCATTTTATCAGCCTATTAAGATAGCTTTCCTTTTAGGAGAGTCGTTTGAGGACACAAATTCATTATCCTGTTAGGATAACATTCCTTTCAAAAAAGTCATCTGATGACGTATTTTATCAGTCTATTAGGATAGCCTTCCTTTTAAGAAAGTTAACTCAGGATGCAAATTTATTACCTTGTTAGGATAGCATTCCTTTCAGGTAAGTCTTCTAAGAAGACATTTTATCATCCTGTTAAGATAACCTTATTTTTACAAAAGTCGTCTAAGGATGTAAATTCATTATCTTGTTAGGATAGCATTCCTTTCATGTAAGTCGTATGAGGATGCATTTTATCATCATGTTAGGATAGCATTCGTTTCAAGTAAGTTGTCTATTGCATAACCATCTTATTAGGATAGTATTTCTTTCGGGTAAGCTATCTATCGCATCTCATTTTATCATCATGTTAGGATAGTGTCACGACCCGAGACCCCACCCTATGCGAATCTTGTGTCGCACACCCGATCCGACTCTGCTTGTCGAACCAAGGGTCTCAACTTGTTACACAATCAGTGTTACTAACATGTAACTACTAAAATGTGGAATAATAATTAAAAGTTGCATGTGATATATATAATGTTTACAAAAGTGCAGAATACAAAATTTCTTAATATAACTGTTCATCCCCAAGACGTGGATAACATGGGAGAGCTACAAGACTGTCTGTACTAAATATTACACTGTAACTTCAAAAGAGATGTCCACTGTTATCTAGCTGATTGTTACTGCTACTGCTCTTCTACAGCTTCCTTTCTTGAAAGGGTTGGTAAGTTTGGGGTGAGCTAACTAAAGCTTAATAAGTAATTCTCCTTTGCTCTGCCATGTGTGCAAGAATATAGAAAGCATTATCCATAAAAGGACTAGGATAAATGCAGATGTGCTAGCCAGTCAATGAATATAGAACTCAATATCAGATGATAGAAACTCAAATGATAAAGCAATGAAATATGTCTGATAATATAATCATACTGCTACAGTCATGAGCTATCTCAAGTATAATCATATGCACTTAATAAAAGATGTGAAATCTCATGATCATTCATAATGGTATAACATGATCAAACTATGATAATCAATAATAGATATTGATAACAACAAATGTGGATGCACTTTAACTTAGGGTCTGACATACCCCTTAATTCATTTTATTCTCTTTTTCCTCGATCTCTCAGCCAAGCACTAACTCGTCGGTTCAGTACTCGCCTCGCAGATCCCACTTTAGCTGCCATTTTAATTGCCACTTTTGATTCTGTTTTCTCGACCCGTAGGTCTAGTAAGCATCAAATGGAGTTTGAGACTGAGCACAAATCTGGCTACAATATAATATATCGAGATCATGCTAAATCCAATAAACAGTAAATGCAATAACACTATCTCAGCAGCAAAAATAAATTGTTGCCTTAACAGGCCAATGTAAGCTGGCTACTGAGATTATAAGTCTTGCCCCTTGACGCCTATGTACAGATCGTACAGAAATCATGACCAAGATATATAACTGTCAATAAACACTTTCCACAAGATAGAGCAATATCAATATGGACTCAATAAACGTTCTGGCATATAAAGAGTACAATAGATAATATAAGAAAAACGGTTGACGTGGCTGGGAATGTAACACATGCAGAGATCAGAGATTACTTACCTCTTAAACCTTTTTCGTTCTTTTACAATGAAATCAAGTCACTATTCCTTCCTCTTTGAAATCCCTATTCATCAATAGATAGTTCATTTTAGTTTACCTTTTCATAAGTTATGCTATTCATCAAATTTTATGCCTATTTACTATTAGTTCCTCTTTGACTAAATTAGACTCTACTATTAAGTCTGGAACGTCGAAGAAAGTTAGTTTAGGCTTTCGCGGAATTCAATTTGGACTTCGGTACCTAAAAAGGCAAAATGGTCATTTTGCACTTTTACGGGTCTTTTATTTTTTTGGGGACTCCATCTCACGAAACGGACCTCACCATTGGTCTTAGAATGTTCGAGATAGTTAAAATACACTATTCATATGTTAATTTTTGACACTGTTACTATAAAGGGTAAAATGGTCATTTGTACTTTTACGGTTCTCATTTTTTGAGACCTCTTTTCATAAATCTAACTCCATGGTTGAGTCCGAAATGCTCAAAATAATAAAAATTCACTGTTCTTTTATTTTAATCGGAGTCCGTTTGATTACTTTTTGACTTAGTGGCATTTTCATAATTTTTATTTTTTTAATTTAATTAATATTTTATTCTGAGGGGTCAAATCATAATAATTGAAAGTTGAGGGTCTATTTGCAATTTTCGTAACTTCTGGGTTCAATTGCAATTTTAGAAAATCTTATCTTAACTAGGGATAGCCAAACAGTGGCTAAGCTTCAAAACTAGAATAGGATATCCTTATTCCCAATTTAATTCCTATTTTAATTTCTTACGCCCATAGCCAAACACTCCCAATTTCAATTTAAAATCTTTTAAACTTAAGTGATACTGTGTCGTTTTGACTGTCCGTTTCTGTTTCGGTCGGGCCCCGACTCGGATCCGACTCGTAACCCACCCGACCCAAGGCCAAATAGTTTCTTTTTTCTTCGGCCATGTGCCGGTAGGGTTCCGGTGTGTACAGTCGTCTTCTCTGGCAATGGAGACACTGTTCCGGTGGATTTTCCCCATTTTTCAATGTTGTTTTCTTCCAATTTTTACAAGGATTCCATATCTAAGCTTAGTTTTTGCTTTAGATCACTACAACTATTCGAATAGAGGGTTTAATGTGAAGAACCGATTTTTCGGCGACCTCGTTTTTCCTATGATTCCTTCACTGTTTTGCCTTGTTTCTTTTTCTATTTATTTCCTACACTTTATTCGATCAATCCCTTGTAATTTAAATCAAGTTTTTAGCACAAAATATACTAACTTGAATTTATCTCACAAACCTGCAACTAAGGTTTTTTGCCTCTTCATGGCATCATTTTAAGTGATTTTTTTGGAATTTACTCTACATTTCGTGCTGTTTTAGGTCCTATAATCAGAATCAAATGAATCATGCTCTTAAAATTAAAACAGAACAAAACCCACTTACTTTATTTTCTGATTTTTCTCTTGGTGCAGGTTCCTCCTTTCACTTCTGATTTCCACTTCTAAGACTCTAAATCTCCTCAAGGTGCTCTCAATTTCTTCCCTCTTTAATTCCTTCTTTCTATTTTTTTATCAACTCCACACACACACACACACATATATATATAACCTAACCGACCTCTCTCTCTCTCTACTTTCTCTCTCTACTCTTCACTTGCAGCCTTCCTTGACTTCCTCCTTCTGCCCCATTAAATTTCTCTTTTTCTCTTTTCTAAGAATGCAGCTTTGTATTTATTGGGTGCATGATATTTGTGTATATATATATATATATATATATATTATAGAAACACACACTACACATACTCAATTACACACGCTTACTGCCAACACACACCCCTTGCATGTATGCCCTTGGCATGCTTTCTTTCTTTTTCTTTCTTTTCATTTTATCATTTGTATATTTATATATATAATACCATACTATGTATACGCACATGTATAATATATATTTTATACTATTTTATACATGTATATATACTCAAATATACACATATATACTGATTTTTAACGTCATATACATACACTCATTTTTTAGGCCTATTCATATGTACGTATGTATACATGGATTGATTTGCGTGTGTGCATGCATTACGAGGCATAGTTCTGGGTTGCTCGGGAATGGCCCAACACTGTCTATATAACTGACATTGTTCACATTCTAAAATCGTGCAGGGCATTTGGTATAAGGATATAGAGTTTTAAACAGTTTGATTTACAGTTAATAGTACCCTGCCCGACCTAGTATACCTCGGTATACGTGCTAACCCGGGTCAGGGTATTACAGATAGTGTTCCTCTCAGGTAAGCTATCTATTGCATTCTCTCTTACCAACCTACTATGATAGAATTTCCTTTTTTGATAAAACTTCTGAGGGTGTAAGATCATCTCATGAGAACGCAACCTCATAAAAGACTTGTTAGGATTACATTTTTTATCAAGTAAGACTCTAAGGGGTAATTTTTTAGGGCGTAGCCTCACTACAATCCTATCGAGATAAGTCTCTTTAAAGAAATTCAGTAAGGACAACACTCATTTTCATAAGTCATGGACTACGAACAGTCTGATTCACCTGAAGGTGATACGTAGGAACCTAATAGAGGAATGAGTTCGACCACGTCAAAGAAAAATCATAAATCAAGGTCAAAATGGTCATCTCTTTTTTCTTGCGTTGACATTCACTTGCTTGCAAGTTCTATTAACGAGGGGCTTTCTGTAGACACCTTATTTTGTAAGCCTTGATTAAGTAGTAAAAAGTGATGATTATGCTAAGAAACCTACTTCAAGTAAGGACTCTTCCCGATTGAGTCCTATTCCCATTAAGATTCCTCTTGACAGAGTCCTAGTTCCATTAGAACTCCTCTTGATAGAGTCCTATTCCTGTTAAGACACTCTTGCCAAAGTTTTAGTCCAAGTAAGACTCTTTTCAATAGAGTCCCACTCCCGTTAGGACTCTCCTACCAGAGTCTTAGGCCAAGTAGGACTCTTCCCGATAGAGTCTTATTCCCGTTAAGTCTCTTCTACTAGAGTCCCAGTCCAAATAGGACTCTTTCCAATAGTGTCCCACTCCCGTTAGGACTCTTCGACCAGAGTCCCAGTTCAAGTAAGACTCTTCCTAATAGAGTCCCACTCCCATTAGGACTCTTCTACCCATCGGAGGGCGTTTCGGTAATTTTGGCACCTTTTGGCCCACTAAAGGTATTTTGGTAATTTTGGCATAATCCTACTCTCAGTAGGGTTTCCTAGTCACTTGAGCGGCATTTTCATTATTTTCATATCATTTTACTCCTCTGGGAGTATTTTGGTAATTTTAGCCCTTTGGTGATGAATTGGGGGTAATTTGGTCATTTCACATTTCTTATGGCAGTCAAGAGATTCTCCATCGAAGTGTTGCCCGACTACCATGACTAAATAAGGTACGCTCTCAAACCCTTAACAATTTTCTTTAGATCCAGTTGATCTCGCCTTGTTTATCACTCTTGATAAAAAAGGGTAAACTGAAAAATTATGTAACTCTGATTCCATATTCTAAATAGATACGTAGGAAGCCTTTGGGCCCCGAGTCAGATCTTCTTTCTGTCTTTTAAGTTTTATTTTATTTATTCATGTCAGATTATTTATTATTTATTTCTTCTAGACTCACCTCTCTCTTTTCTATTTTCTCATGACAAAAAAGCCTTGCAAGTAAATATTCGAGGCTGATCCATTCGGATCAAGTAGGGTGGGTGCCTAACACCTTCCTACTCCAAACCTTTGTCCCTGGATCCTTGTTTTCTTTGTTTTTTGCCTTATTTCTATACTTTATTTATTTGATCCATGATAAGGGATCTTTAGAATGTAATTAGAAGACAAGGCGATATAATTTTGATTATTTCATTCATTTTCAATTTCCTTTTAATTATATTCTGTTGTAATAAGTTTGCTTGTTTCTTGCATAAAAATAAGCTAGCAACTCCTCGACCTCTTTATCTTTGATAAGAGGCGTTCCTTCCCACCTTAAGGGAAAGAGACAACCGGGATCCCTCTAAATCCATAAAAAGGATGACGTACTTTCCTTTTTCTGGTGCTGGCGCCCATAGACTTGATTCCATAAGCATCTTTGACATTTTTAATCAATTTAAGTTTTTCATCAAATTTTTTTACCTAATTCCTCCTTTTCAATTTTGTAAATATCTAATGATGATTTAAGACTCCCTACCAAACCCAATAGGAAATTTCTCTCTTCCTCTAAACTTTTAAGATTTTTTAAAAGAGTGACCTTAGTTTCTTTAAGTTGACTCAACAAGGTTTGAGCAATTTGAGGGCCTCTTTTTCCTTTTCACTCAACTTTAATTTTTTTACTAATCTCATATTAGTCTTCTTGAGATCAAGAAACTCTTTAGCCAATTCATCATAAGCATTTTCCAAATTGACTTCAATTTCGTTTCCACACATCTCAAGATAATCAATCTTCATTGTTCACAACTTAGGATATCAATCAAATGCCTTAGAAAGAAGGCTTTGATACCATTTTGTTTGCGCGGAGGAATACCACAAGGTTATCACTCAAGGTCCCAAAGAGTGAATTACCTAAAAGATGCGGGTTAAATCGGAAGGTCTAGAATTAAAAATTTCTTTCAAATTAATTCCAATTCTTAGTTAATTACAAAGATGACACAATCAATCAACAAATCACTCAACGTGATTAATCCAATGTTTAAGCCCTTCCACCAATGAATCCACCAAGAATCAACCAATTCACCAACATATTCAAACTTCACCTAATTGGTCAACTAAATTGATTTTATAGCAATTTTCACAATTCAAAGCAAAATAAACTAAGCTATCAATTTTGAATTCAATTAATTTACTAAATCAAGGTTTTCAATATCTCAATTGAATGCACAATTAGAAAATCATAAAAAACTCAATTTCTAAAATTAAGCGGAAGCAATTCAAATAATCATATAGTAAATTGAAAGAGATGGAGAGAGAGAGTTTAAACACTGATTGATGACGAAAAAAACAACCAAGGACAACAATCCTTGGAGTAAAACTCTGGAGTCGGGCCAATGCTCATGGAAGGAATGCACTATAATGAAAAATGAAATACAACGAATCTTTGAACAAGCTAAGTACCTCTAGCTTCGTTCTCCCCAATTACATCTTCAAATTCTCTTCGAATCCTTAAGCTTCTCATAGCAATCCTTCAAAAAACTAGACCCTTCCATAATCTCAGATTCCTCTAATCAAGCTGCTCAACAATCGCGAATCCTCATGACCTTCGTGTCCACCAATCGCTCAACGCCGAATCCTCGTGCTTGAACTCCATCAATCGTCAATGGTGAGTTTGACGTGAACAAAGGCTCTTAAAATTTGATTGGATCGTGTGGTTTGATCAAATCCGATCAATGAAAACAAGTAGAGATGATTATAAATGTCATGTATGAATAATCTCTCACAAAAGCTTCAAGATCTATCAATAATTTAGCTCTCACAAATTGAGACTCTCTCACTCTATTTTTTGGCTACTCTCAAATGTATTTTCACCTATTTTTTGGAAAAAGCTTCATTGATCCCCAAATGAGTATAAATTAGATTATAATTTGTTTTCTGCCCAGGGTTCGTTTGAAAGAACCATCATTCGATCGAACGAGCACTTGCTCGTTCGAACAAATATCAAACGAGTACAACTCTAAGGTTGCAGCAACTCGTTTGATATAAAATTTTGAATGAATGAAAATGAATAAGAACGAACCCTTCTGTTGCTCATTCAAACAAGCCAAGGCTTCATTCGAACGAGCAACAGTGAGTTCGTCATTCATTGCTTGTCTTGTGAACTGAATTTTTTCCATTTGGTTTTGTAAAGATGCATTTTGAGAAAATTAGTTCACAAAGTCAATCACATACATGATGATAAGATAAAATCTATGCAATGCATGCATAATGTGAGTGTGTGAGATCCAAATCAAATATAAAAGACCATTTTACTTTTCTAGAACCAAGTCGATCGGTAGTGATACACAGTAATGTCTCTTGGACGAACTTGGGAAAGAACGGGCATCGAGGTAATTACTCATAGGACTTAAGTACGGATTACACACAAAACACATTTTGTCAAACCGAATTAGCCAATTACAATATCAGACCCTATAGTCCTAATGGTGAGTAAACTTGTACCTTGAATGGTGTTATTTCAATTAAAGTGCATTTTTGTAAACTACTTTATTACTTAAATGCAAACATATTTTGATAATGATATAAGAACTATGATTTGAACATTAGCATGCTTTTATTTGCATCACAAATATTCTACAAGCTTGGATAGCACATCTATTAAAAGGTTTTGCACTATTTGTTTTGAATGCCATCTCACATGACTTCCTGTACATTATTACACCTCGTCGGGGGTCTCTTAGTCTGATCATGTTTTACATGATATACCTATGACCAGGGGTCTCATAGCTTGTGGGCCTTGTATGCCATTAGCTCTAAAATACTAGTGTCACCATGTGACAACTTATGATTTGACTTAGTCTGATTTGATCCGTCTGATCTTTCCTACTTTGATTATACTGTACATTTGGTCATGATGGCATAAATCATTTTTGCATGATTATTTAAAGTTGTGTCTATTTATGTTTTGTTCTATTTTGCAAAACTTATTGGTATATCTTAAAGAATGTTTCTATAAAGTTTCTGTATAAGTATGTTTTTTATTGCTAGTAGCTTTAAATGTTTTCCAAATGTTATCCTTGTAAATGTTATTCAAGTTTCAGAAACCCATGATAGGACACTAGTGTTACTCACAAGCTTCCTCATATGGATTCATCCATGAATGTTTTAGGTGCATTCTTGAGGAAGGAAAAGACAAGTAAAATGTGATTGTAAGACTCTGAGTAGAGATCATACTTGTAGAAGAGCAGCCAGATTTGTCCCAATAATTTTGTCAAGCCTCGGGCCCCAAACACCCATGGGTGACCTTGTAAATTAAGGTCAAACTAAATAAATGATACCTGTATATCTCGAACACCCTGTGATATGCATATTCTCACTTGAGTTTTTCATAAAAAAATATTCATTCACATCCCATACACATAACTTGACAAGGTTTCCATACATAATTTCCAAAAGTGTATTCGTGTGATTACTATTTCTAAGTCAAAAGAATACTAGTCTTGTTGAGGCTTCCGAGCCTTCACATCAACATATAAAGACCTTAGGGACTTATACATTCCCAAAATAACAAAAGACCAAAATAGAAGTTTTGAATTTAATTACAACCCAAAGATAAACATAAAAGTTTAAAAGAAATGTCCTTCTCATCCAGTGTCATCAAGCGACTGACTTCTTACCATTACTTGTATCTGGTAGGAGTCAATACAAAAACTCTAGTAGAGCAACTAAACAAAGGGAAGAATGAACGGTGACAAGTGTAGGCATGCGTTAAGTGTAGTGTCAAGCAAGTGTCACAAAGCATCACCAAGCATTTCAATTCAATGAACATTTATAGCAAAATCAATTGAAATAAGAACATCAATACAACAATAGTAACATTTTTCAATTCTTACAATAAGAATGCAACACAAAAGGAGGTTCCTTATATTATCCTCACCTCACTCATCTCAATAGTACTACTTTCTACTTCCATTTCTTCTGTAATCCTTCAAGACTACCTAATAGCCCCCTATTCAGCTTGAGTGCTTTTTGGACTACTAACCCAATGGAAACATACAACTACCCGTACGGGGTTACGGTTCATAACCGAAGGGACACACAGTCCCCATCACAAAAACCCCGAGTAACTATCTATGACTTCCCCTTTCTCAACTTGCAATTTCTTCTTTCATTTCTTCCCCTTTCTCAACCCTTCAATTATCTAGATTGTCATTCGTTCCTCACAAGATATTTATTCAATCTTTCATTCAATCAAGGGTATCCAAAGGGATAATATCATTCACATCAAAAGGGAAAATGTCAGCATGTGTAATACAACCAATAATTTCACCATACAGCATCATCACCATCATTTAATCATTTTATCAAACACTTACTAGGCATGTCAACTTCCTACAAGTTCATGAATAACAAGTAAATAATTCTTGAACATTCAAGTAAAGGAATTTTAAGATAGCACCATGCATTAAACACACATTTTAACATTTTAGACAAGATATATCAAGGGATAAGCACACAAGGTTCATCTAGAAATCTACATCATTTTCTACACAAATTCCATACAAGATGGTGAATGTAAATGTCATGCAATACATATTCTCTTCCTAGCATTCATTCCTCACCTGGGTTAGAAACCCTACCGCCCAACAAGTGTGGATTTGTACAAAGAGAGAGAGAGAGAGAGAGGGATTCCAATTTCATGCTTCAATCCTTGCTCCCAAAACCTAAGAAATGATTTGCACCATTTATTTCACTTAGCCAAGCTAGATCTACAAATAATTTCAAGAAATTTGAAAAGAAAGTGAAAAGCCCCAAATTTTACCTTATGTTCTTGAAGAAATCTTGAAATTCTAACTTTTCAATCGGTAGAAATTCTTCTTATACTTGAATCCTTATGGTGTGATGTGTTTACAAGGCTTGAAGATTCATGAATACCCAATAAATTCCCTAACCCTAACTTTCTTCTTGTAGAGAGAGAGTTTGGAAGAGAAAAGAAAAATGAGTTTTATGCTGAATTTGCTTTTCAGCCTGCAACTAATACCCAATAAATTCCCTAACCCTAACTTTCTTCTTGTATAGAGAGAGTTTGGAAGAGAAAGGAAAAATGAGTTTTATGCTGAATTTGCTTTTCAGCCTGCAACTTCAAGTGTTCTGCCGCACATTCGTTCGAACGAATGAGCCCTTCATTCGAAGGAATATCAAATGAAATTTACAGTAAACTCTCTGGTGTTCATTCGAACAAACAGTCCATTCGTTCAAACGAATTCTAGAAAACCTTACGTATATTTCTTATTTTTACTATTTTCCATTTATCACCTATGTATCATTACTCTATATTACGTTGTTTAAATTATTTTCACCTCATTATTATGTTCGTGAGGTTTATTATCATGCAAGTGTAATATTATTCATCATTTATTTCTTTTATATATATTTCAATTTTATGAAATTTTACAAACTTAGGTGAAGACGCTCTAAAAATTGGGTGACAGTTTAAAGCAAATTAATGTAAAGAAATGGCTAGCATAGTTGTAGTATTTGTTAGTCATTCACATGTATGTATGTTATGGCCTTACGAAGATGTGAACTCTGAACAATGTATTAGTAAGCTTTGCCAACTGTGTATTGCATTCACGAAAAAAATAATATACATATTTCTGCTGCCAATGAAAGGTTAAAAGAATGCAAGAAACTTGGAACATGTAAGAAATGGCCTTCGGTTAGTCGCATTTCTCACAATCTGCACAATGGGGAAGTGTGCGATGTAATTCACTGGCCGATCATAATCCCTAATCCGCATAGGGTGAGGTTTGGGATATGACATATTGGTAGATGAAAAAAATTAAATGAACAATGTTTATGGGAACTTGTGTATGTTATGGATTTATGGGAACTTGTGTTCACAGTATTTATGTATTAGAAGGTTTAGAACTTCGATGAAATGAAAAATGAATGTTTTTTGGAAACTTGAATGAAAGAATCGCAAGTCATTGTCTTGACAAGTTTTGAATCCAAGATATTAGGACTCGTGGGGAGTCCCCTTGACTTGAAATATAATTGAAAACATTCTTTTTTTAAGTACTAAATTACATTTTGTAAAGATGCAATGGTGCTGGAATTAAATTGATGATTGTTGATATTTTCTATTTTAAAGTGGTGCATAATAGCCAACTTTTAGAGGTCATATCTCCTTACTCTAGAAGAGATAAATTATGAACTATACATGAAATTAAATCCCTGATTGTTAGCCTTAAAATGATACATGAATGGTCTTTGTTGGAAGAAAAATGAGTTAGATATAAGCATTTAAGTGAAGGTGTGTAAATGCTAACCATTAGGGACTCTTTAGGGCATATATTGAGTTATAGGTGTCCTTGTTGGGTGCTTCCAAATCCCAATGAAAGTATACTAATAGGGGAACACCCCCATAAAATCTTATGGGTTTTTATTGAGCCAATTCGGAGTTATGAATTTTTGAAGTTGATTATGCTATACTATTAAGAAAGTTTTCCTAAAAATTTAGGGACATAATGCTTCGTTCGAATCTGGTTGGATACCTGGTTTGAACCAAATTGTGGGAAGAGTGGACAGAATGCTTCATTGCCTAACCCTCTATTTAGAAACTAATAATGAACTAGAACACTTCGTGGGAACTTGGTTTGATACCAAGTTCAAACTAACTCACTATTTAACACTTGTTATCATCCATCTCACTCCAAATTGCAACCTTTTTCATTTTAATTGAGTTTTCTACAATTTTAAAGGATAATTTGATTACCTTGGTACCATATGTTCTTAATATGGTTATTACAAAGAGTAAAAGTAGATTCCATTAATTTAATTATATGAATAAATGAAGAAAAATGACAAAAAGACTTAACAAAAGGGTTCACCCTTGGGTCTTTGGGGCTCAGGGCATGACAAGGACTTACAAGGAACTTGGTGTCTAAATCATGTATAGGGATGGGACTCAAGCTCATTGAAAATGACCACTCTTGATGTAAACTTAACTTGACACTTAATATTTCAAGTCCTCGAGTTTAATGAGTAAAGTGTATCGTATGTCATAATTGCAATTACTTTGGTTTAAATGCATCCAACGTAATGTATGAATGATAAGGATAAGATATTATGCACTCAATAGGCTTATAAAAAAATTCATTTTTGAGTGTTAAAATTATGAAGACACTTCTGATAAGGTTCACCATACGAGTGTGGAAGTTGTACTTTATGATAACAATGCATTAAAACACTCTTGAAACCAAGGTACAGACATAAGGCCTAATTCATGCATTGAATTTTATGATTATCCATTAGTATAAAGGCTCGTGTGTGGAGATAAGTTTGGTTAGTCAACACATATTGCTAGTTCAAAGCATAGTTATCGAACCGGTAAACCGATGACCTGCCTATTAAACTGGGTTGGTTCGCTAATATGATTGTTTCAACAATCAACCCAGGTTACTCCACTGGGTTGATGGTCGGGCCAGTTCTGATAACTATAGTAATTCAAAGACTTGTCTATTTTCTACCTAATTAACTTTGATATGTATTTACAAAATAACTGGTTCAAATCGTAAGACACCATTATTTATACATATTTATTACCTAAATAGTCATTATTTTTCAAAAATTATTTTGAAAATGAGAGAGAAATGTTAGAGAATTTTCAAAATAATAAGCATATGTAAGTGGATTTTAAAAGCTCATTTACTTGTGTGGGATAAGTCCCACATTGAAAATAATGGAAAAAAGTATTGAACATGTAATCTCTAGTATTTACTTCATAGCTAATGGGTTCATTCATGTTTCCAAATGCACCGCCTATGCACACATGCTATATGGTCAGGGCCAAAGTGGTAGAGGTAGAATATGAGTGCTTTGTTGGAACACCTTGAATTTTGCATGATTGTCACAATTCAAATCCTAATGGGTAACACTACAACAATAAAGGTTTTTAGTGACGTTCTTTTTTAGCGGCGCACAAGAAAATGCCGCTAATAGCAACGCACAAGGTAAGTGTTGCAAAAAAGGTTAAATTATATAGGGAACATCTTATTTTAAATGTTTGGTAAAAATTTGGTAGTTTATTTCAAGTGTTTGGTAAAAATTTTGGAATACGAAAGGATAAAAATGATAAAAATAAAGGATAAAAGGATAAAAAAATGATAATTGGGTAATATTCCTTTTTTTATCATTTTTACCAAATAAATACTAGGGAACAAATTATTGAAAGAAATTGATTTCAACTTTCCAAATACATACTTTTTGTTGGCATATCTTGCTAACTAGTAGAGTTTATCTTTTATTTTGGTGGGAGTTATAGGTAGTTTGGGTGGGATGTTGTGGGTGTAATGAAACCTAATATGTAATTGCATTTATATAATCCTTATCCTCATTCAGGAGTCATTTTCAGCACTCGTGAATCTTGTCATTTAATTAAAAGAGATTGGGCTCATGTGTATGAAAATTGATTGAATTGTCTAGAGTATGACAGTTTGGGAATGCATAAATCTACATTGTAAGCAGTAGTGAATGCTTGATTCTAATGTATGAAAATTTTGACACAGTTTCCTGTTGTTCTCTAGGTACATATTTAGGTGTGGTAACGCTTATATTGTGTACTTGGAGAATCGTGGGGAGATGCTAGTGATTTTTTCTCAAAATGGAATCAAACATTTGAGTTGCTAACTACTGGTTGCAATGTAAATTATGCATTCCTGAATGAGAGAGGACCACATTACCCTTTAGAGAGAGGTCAGGATTCATGTTTCATATTTATAATGAGTAACGTGTTTGACTTGTGCTAGGTAGACGAAAATGGCTAAGAATTGGATGGACTTAAAAGGTAAGCATTTGGTAGGGTACATGAAAGGGATTAAAGATTTCATTGAGTTTGCTCACACATCGGCGAATGGTAGTAATAGGATAAGATGTCTGTATAAGAGGTACAATAATAGGGATTATATGCATATAGGTGAGGCTAGAGTTCACCTACTCTAGTATGGCATGGACAAGATGTATAGATGTTGGGAATTTCATAGGGAACAATGTAAAGTATGAATGGTGAGTGAGGATAAAGATGATAAAAAGAACGATGACTTGGGTGAAAATGTCAGATTTAGTTACGATGGACTACAAGAAATGCTGGTGGACATGTAGGGAGGTGCGATTGCAAGCCATGGTCCAGGTCCTAGTAGTGATACTGAAGAATCAAAAACATTTTTAGATCCCTTGTTGAGGGAAGAAAGACAACCATTATATCCGGGTTGTGAGAAGTATTCAACACATCATTTTCTTGTCAAGCTCTTTCATATGAAGACCATCAACTGATGGACAAACAAGTCTTTCAATATGGTCATTGAATTATTTAAATCAGTACTACCTGTAGGAAAAACCCTTTTGAAATCACTCTATGAGGCAAAAAGACATTTAAGCGACTTGGGCCTTGGATATATCCCTATTCATGCTTGCAAGAACGATTGCATGTCATTTTGGAATGAGGGTAAAGGGTATGTTGAGTGTACGATATGCCATGAACCCAGGTACAAGGTGAATGAAAGAATGAGCAAGAAAATTCTATACAATGTGATGGGATATTTTTCGTTCAAATCGAGGCTAAAGAGGTTGTATATGTCTTAGAAGACGGCTAAAGATATGCGATGGCATAGCGAGAAGCATGTTGGCGAGGAAAATGTATATAGATATTCAGCAGATTCTCAAGCTTGAGGTGAATTTAATAGAAATCACAATTGGTTTACCAAAAACTAGTGTAATGTATGGCTTGGGCTGGCTAGTGATCGTTTCAATCCATTCGGTGACATAAGTAATGCCTATAGCATGTGGCCAATGTTGCTTGTTCCCTATAACTTTCCATCGTGGAGATGTATGAAAGAATCGTTTATCTTCATGTCGTTACTTATTCCTGGGCTGAAGTCTTTTGGAAATGAAATTGACGTTTATTGGCGACCGTTAGTGGAAGAGTTGAAGAAATTGTAGGAGGTTGAAGTGGAGGCACACGATATATGTAGGAATGAGACATTCTGATTGCATACGACGTTATTGTGGACCATAAATTACTTTTCGGTGTACGCCAACTTGTTTGAGTGGAGCTCGAAAGGGCATTTGGCATGTCCAGTATGTAATAAGGATGCATCATTGCTACATGTTTCCAATGGAAAGAAGATATGCTACATGTGCTATCGGCATTTTCTATTGCCATCTCATGTATAGCAAACCCACCAGAAACATCTATTTGATGGCAAACCTAAGCGCAAGTTAGCACCTCGTGAGTTATTTGGGGAAGACTTAGTGGTGTAATTGGCCGACATCCAACCAGTGAGGTTTGGGAAGATACTGGGTGCTAAGAAGAGGAAGTGTACTAACATTGAGTATAATCGGATGAAGAAAAGCATATTCTTTTATTTTCTATATTGGGAGACGTTGAAGTTGAGGCACAATTTAAATTTTATGCACATTGAGAATAATATATGTGAAAATGTGCTCGGAACCTTAATGAACATTGAAGGGAAGACGAAAGGATACTGTTAAAGCACGGATGGACTTGCAAGAGTTAGGCATAGGAAAGAGTTGCACCTGGTACGTAGTGGAAATAAATTTTTTGTGCCTCCTGCATGCTATACGTTATCACCCGACGAACGAATGAAAATTTATGAGTGGTTTAAATTAGTGAAGTTCCCGAAATGGATATGCATCAAATATATCTTAGTGTGTCAATATTAAAGATGGGAAAATATCAAGCTTAAAGAGCCATGATTGTCACGTACTTTTACAACGACTTCTTTCAATTGTAATACGTTGATATCTCCCCGAAAACGTATCAACAACATTGATTGAGTTGGGATGCTATTTAGAGAATTAAGTGGCAAGATGTTGAAGTTAAAAGTAATAGAGAAGATTGAAAGGAACGTTGTTGTGATCTAGAAAAGATTGAAAGGAACTGTTGTTGTAATCCTCTTCAAGCTTGAAATGATTTTTCCTCCAGCTTTCTTCAATGTCATGGTTCACTTGGCTGTGCATTTGTCGTAGGAAGTTAGAATTGGTGGACCAGTCCAATATCATTGGATGTATCCAATTAAAAGGTGGGTTACTTAATATTTAATATGTCCTATATGTCCACAGATACCGTCCATTTATTTTTTGAATCATTATTACCACAGCTTCTTGTACACATTAAAGCAATATATGTGTAACGAAGCATAACCGAAAGGATCAATTACTAAGGCATACGTAGATGTTGAATGTCTCACGTTTTGTTCTATGCATCTTGAAGATATTGAAACAAGGTTTAATCATGAAGAACGAAATTCTGATAGATGTGCACCACAACCACAATCTGGCATGGCAGTGTTCAATCAGAATATACGAACATTAGGTGTTTCGTCGTAAGAATGGTGTCCTCCTAAAGACTTGGAAAAATTATATTAAACCATACTCATTAATTGTGATGACACATTGCCATATTTTAAGTAAGTTTATCGTGAACCTTCACAATGCTACCTTATTAGCGGAATCCAAGTTACAAAAGTATATCTTATCTTATGCAATGAGCATATGATTGAGCTTCAAAGTGAAAATGTTAGAAATTTAAAGAAAATACAATAGAAACTATTTTCTAAGTGGCTTAGAGACCGTGTAAGTATAACATATCTTATTTTGATGTTATTGACTTAATTGTCGTGTATTCATTTATTTTTCTAGTTTTAATCCTATTAATAGATAAAGTTCTCGTGTACCCAAGGATCGTTTGATACAGACGATCAACTATATGCTTTGACATGTGGCCTAGATGAAAGGATATTTCAGTACACCAATTGCATTGTTGTTGGTGTTCGCTTTCACACGAAGCAACGTGAGGTGCATCACCAAACATAAAATAGTGGTGTCATGGTTGAGGGCGGGTATGTAACATGATAAAGCCTAAACTACTATAGTGTCATAGAAGATATTATAGAGATACGTTACTTGCGTAACTTGGTTTATATGTTCAAATGTAATTTGTGGGATGTCAATAATAGAAAAATCAGAATGCACGTTGATAAACACTTCATAAGTTTTAAGATGTCCTGCTTGGCATTTAAGGATGATCTTTATGTATTGGCTTCACAAGTCAAACAAGTATTCTAATTGAAGGACACAAAAATAAGAGATGAATGGCATGTTGTATAGAAAATGTAGTCTAGAAATGTGTATGATGTAATCAAACTTTAGGACAAAGAGGAAGATTTAGACTGAATAAGGAAGCACAATAAGAAGAGTTTCAATCGGCCTATGATGTTATTGTCCAGCATGATCAAGTGCTTGCAATGTCCATGGTCTAGCTGAATAGGATTGACGTAAAACCTGATCATGTCGTAGTTACTGCCTTCCAAAATACTGTGCATTTAGATCTGATGGACGCAACATTCATCAATGATGGTGATGACGAAGATGCTAAAAGTGATTTTGACGACGACACATTATTGGAGTATTGTTCTGATAATGAAGAAGCTATTAGAACAAATGATGATACAGAGTTTGATGAATAATTGTCCTAGGTATTACATGTGTAATGTCGGATATCAATTTATTTAGTTAATTCTTGAGTTTATTACATATGTAATTTCATATATCAATTTATTCAATTAATTTTTGATGTTTTTCAACTATTTTTGTACTTATAGTTATGGCATGTCCCAATGCACGCCGCCGACTACCCACTACCCGAGGGTTAGAACCACTGACCCCTGTTGCTATAACAACTACTGGCCTATCCTCAGCAGGCTTGGTTACACCTGCTTCTATTATAGCTCTAACTCTTACTCCTACTCTTACTCTTTCTCTTCTTCATGCCGATGGTGTTGCTACTGCTATGGGCATGTTATTAATTTTCAATTCATATTTATATATTCTTGGCACTAATTTTTTTTTGATGTTTCTTCAAAATGCTTCAACCTCCATGCCAAGACATGGGCATGGTAGGTCAAAGAATTCCAGATTACAACGACACAGGGATGCGTCTAAAGGTGCCTGCATTCAGCATCGATATCCCTGAGGGTAATGATCAGGCCTTTGGGTAGGTGGGTGCAGGATTTTGCCACCGAGAACAACATCATTTGTCGGCTTCAAACATCACTTCATGCCTCAATTTAGGATGATGTCATTGAGGAGCAACGGTGGGAGCTCCACAACGACATATTAGTATATATTTTATTATTTAATTTCATTTATTATTTACATATGTAATTAATCTCATCTCTAATATTCATGTGAAATGATTTTGCAAGAGAAATTTGATATTGACCTACATTTACTGCATGTGCAGAAGGCAGTGAACGTGTACCTGGGGGTGCGCTTCAGGGATTACTATCACAAGCTACACCTGCAATTTAGGAAGGAGGTAGATGCGGATAGAGAGCCCTGCAACAAGCCCTACAAAGGGGTGTCCCAAGAGGACTGGGTTGTCCTGTGTAACCGGTGAGACATAAAGGAATTCAAGGTAATCAAATTGCACAATTAATATTTTATGATAATTTATTATATATATTAACATTGTTATTTTTAACATACTAGTGGTTAGTGTAAGAAATGTGGAGAGTAAGAGCAAGCAGAAGGTGAATCACTTTGGTGGTTCACATTCATTTGTACTCCACATACACAATATGATAATTATAAATCGATCTATTTTTTAATATTAGAAATACAAAAATTTAGAATCTTAGCATAATAGTGTTATTATTGTAACAGCACGGCCCGTATACTGATGTGTTGCCCAGCCCTATTGATCTTTGGTACAGGATGCACTTCAACCCAGAAAAGGGTTGGGTGGACCTAGAGTCACAACGCTTATATGTAAGTTTTTACCGTATACATACCACTATTACTAAATTTAAGTTTTATAAATATTTGTAATATAGATAACATAACATTTATCATTTTTTAGGAGGAGATGTTGGAGTGACGTGCGCAGTCAACCCATGAGGGAGAGACCTCTATGACAGATGACCAGATATGCGAGGCCGTTTGGTTGGAGGTGTGGATAGGTCTGAGGCCAAGGGGTAAGTGTCCGACTGACACCGACATCATCTTCAATGGATAGCGACACAAGATTTCAAGCTGCCACACAGAGGGTCGAGGCATCAGAGTGCCAGTAACACTGAGCTAGAGCAAAGATTATCCCATCTTGAGGGCATTCTACAGACACTACTACAGTAGCAAGGTAGCAATAACACCCCAATCCGATTATCAAAAATTTAGTCGCTAATCAAATATTAGAGACTTTAAGAAGTAAAATAATAATTATGAAAAATTAAATCAAGACAATAAAGACGACAAATAATCAAGTACATGGGGAAGAATAAAAAGAATGTAAAAACAAAAAATGCCAAACAAGGCATAAGAAGGAAAAAGATGGAAAATAAGGCTAAAAGTGTTAACCCAAAGACTTAAACCCAAGACCAAGAAAATGAGAGAATTTTATACCCAAAAAAATTACCAGCAGGGCTATAAGCACTTTTGTGCTATATATCTCACAAAATATATATATATATATATATATATATATACTATATTAAACCCCATTCCACCACCCTCACTCCCAATCAGAATTCATGCAACACCTTACTAAAATATGTATATATATGTGCTATACGCATGAGAAAAAGTAAGAATTAACTTGTGTGTGTGTACGACTAAATAGGGAGAGAGAGAGAGAGAGAGAGAGAGAGAGAATGTGTGAGAAGAAGAAGAAGAAGAAGAAGAAGAAAAAGAAAAAGAGAGGAAGAAGAGGAAAGAGCTTGCATGCAAGCATTGGTCAAGGCATAAAAAGCCTAGAAGACTCAAAACCAATCAAGAAGGAAGGAGGAACACCATTTTTGAAGGTAAAACCCCCAAACCCCTAACTTTCTCTCTCTAAGAAAACTTATGTGTACGTACTGTTTAATGGAAAAAAGGTGCATGCATGTGCTTAGTATGATTAATGGATGAAAATGGGAAGGAAAGGGCACAAATTGATTCAAAAAACCTTAGAACCCAAAATTAGGGAAATTTAAAGTTTTACCTAACTTAGGTTAAGCTTTAAAAAAATTGCATAGCCTGAAAGAGAATAAAAGGGGAGCATTTTGCAAGTTAAATCATCAAAAATGGTTGAGGAACCAATGAGAAACAGTAAGTTACAGTGAAGAAGAAAAAATTTGAAAAACCTAAAATGAGCTTGATTTGTGGGATTTTAGGGTTAGGAAAGTGTTCCCCACACTTCCAGAAACTTATGGTAAAAATTTGGAACCAAAACAGTGGGTGCAACCCTTCGAAATAGGAAAAATACAAGCTCGCCGGAAAAGTGGGTCTTGTCGAAGACCCACTAAACTTTCCTATTTTGACAACAACAGTATGGTGAAACTGATTTTTGATGGTAGATATGGAATCCTCATGCAAAAAATAATCGAACCACGTTGGGTAGTGGCTGAAAATCAACCAACGATGGTCGCTAGCACCAGAGAAAGCCACTGGAACCCTTGTCGGAGACTTGGGAAAGAAGAATAGTGTCAGGTTGGGTCAATCGGATTGGGTTTCGGGTCTGGGTCGGAACCCACCCAAGCGCAAAAAGGGTTAAGTCAAAACTGTGTCGTTTTGGGTTTTAATTTAAAGTAGAAATGGGGTGTTTGGCAACAGAGTCAGGCTGTGATTTAATACCCTTGTTCAGACCTGGGATATCCTATCCCTATTTAGCTCTTTGTCCACTGTTTGGCAATCAAAAAATAAAAGGGAAGTCGCAGCTCTCCTAGTTTCGAACCCCTGACCTTGCGCTTGTGAAACCTAACCCCAACCATGTGGCTACTGTGCCAACTTCACACATGTGAACATTATTCATAGAATATATATATATATATATATAATATTAATTAAATAATTTAATTAAGTTAAATTAATTTAATTTGGTAAAATGTTTTTGATTCCCAAATAAAATAAAAGGGTAGTGTAACCTAATATTTTTGGACATTCCGGACTCAACGGCGGAGTTCAATTTGTGAAATTAAATCTCAAAAATTGAGACACGTAAAATTCGTTAAGGAAAATTTAGTTACGAAGTTATGAGCAATTGACTTATGGCTCTAGGAACTAAAGACAAAGGAAAGGATTAAGGAAATGGGCCAAAAATTTTAGGTGAGTAACCTTGTACCCTACCTGAAGCAGTGGTATTTTACCTTCTATCTGAAAGATACTTGATTTGTTTTATGAGTAATCTTGTATCCTGAATCAGTGGTATTTTATCTCCTATTTGAAAAATGTCTAAGTGCTTTATCTCCTATTTGAAAAATGCCTAAGTGTTTTATATCCTGCTCAATGTCTATATGGGCTTTATGAAATATTCGAGAACTATGATCTTCATGACTATATTTCGAAATGACATTCATGTGTACTGATTTGAAAAATGTCTGTAAACCATGGCACCCCTTTAATGAGAAAAATGATTTACATGATCTAGTTTTGACTATGAAACCAGAATCATACTTGTTTTAATCCAATCATATGCCTATGTGAGACCTACCCATATGGTGCTCTGACTCTTGTAATGAGACCTACCCACACGGTGCTCTGACTCAATGTATAATTCGACTCTAGTGTCTATCCAAGGCTTACCTACATGGCACTCTGACTCAATTTTTGTGTCTGTCCGAGGCCTACCCATATGGCGCTCTGACTCTTGATGAGACTTTCTCACATGGCACTTTGACTCGATTTTTGTGTCTACACGAGGTTTACTCATGTGGCGCTCCGACTCTTGATAAGACTAACCCACATGGTAATCTAACTCATTGTGGAATTCATATATGAGACTTACCTACGTGGCGCTCTAACTCTTGATGAGACTTACCCATGAAGTGCTCCGACTCAATATGTGATTCTTCGATGTGTGTAATATGTGTCTGTCATCTGTCTCGGGTTATCTGTTATTCAAAATTAGATTTCAGAAATACCCTCTCGTGTGTGTTTGTATTCGTTATTATGTTATCTGTTCCGTAATTAATTATCTGAACAATGTTTTAAGAAATGTATATGCTATTATACATTTTGTGAACAACTCTTCATTATCTAGTTTTGTGACTTAATATTCGAGCTGTGTTATTGAAAATAATGTGTTTTAGAAATGTTTCTGTTATATCTGCTTGAGCCTTCAGTATGCTTTATACGTGATCCATTTTGAAAGTATGTTTTAAGATATTCTTGTGTATATGATATCTGTTTGAAGAAACTTGGTGCCCATGGTATTTTGTACAAAACTCTGTCTTGCAAAACCTGTGACAGGATACAGGAATTACTCACGAGCTTAGTGAAGCTCATATGGATTTATCCAACATATTTCAGGGAAATGAAATAGTAAGAAGGTAGCAAAGTCCACGCAGAATAGTTGAGAGTGTGAAGGCAATGGATCTTTTATACAAGGATCTTAGTTAGATGTGATGTGGAATCTTTTTAGTAATCATATGATGTATATTTTTTAGCTCGATGAAGATCTAGACTTTTAGGAATTAGCATTTTGTACCTTTTGTGGATGCATATATGATGTGTATATAAATGTTAACAAATTATGATGATGATGGTGTTCATGATGATTTTACTTTGAGTATCCTTTATAAATGATTAGCGTTGAATTGGTTATCAGATGAGTTGCATATGTGTAGCTTCCGTATTTAATGTCAAAAAAATATTATCACTCTTATGAAATTCATTTGATTTTGTATGGCCTATCTGAATGGAAGTGTTGGTCACTACCCCTAATCCACATAAAGTGAGTTTTGGGTCGTGACAGCGGCCCTCCTTAATCTTGGTATGTTTAAAAGCCGTATCATTTGTTAAAAATAGAAAAAAAATTCATATTCAGTTCACACACCTCTAAACTCAAAAAATACACGTGGTGAAACTTACGGAACACAATTCGGATGTCCGATTTACAACTTATGCAAAACAAAAAGGGACTCAAGTGATCAAAATGGCCCTTTTTGGCCCTTTGACTACCCAAAATGCCCAAAAATGGCCAAACCACAACCAAACCAGCTCACACACCTCAAAACTAATAAAATACACATGTTCAAACTTATAAAACACAATTTGAAACCCCAGTTTGCAATTTATGCAAAAAAAGGAACTTAAGTGATCAAAACGACCCATTTTGGACCTTTGACTGCCTAAAATGCTCGATAATGGTCAAACCAGTACCAAACAAGCTCACACACTTCATGAATAATAAAATACACATGCTCAAACTTATGAAACACAATTCGGATGCGTGGTTTGCAACTTATGCAAAAAACAACAAACTTAAGTGATTAAAACGACCCCTTTTGGCCCTTTAACCTCCCAAAATGCCCGAAAATGGTCAAACCATCACCAAAATAGATCACACACCTTATGAATAATAAAATAAAACTTCTCAAATTTACAGAACACATTTTAGATGCCCATTTTGCAACTTATGCAAAAGAAAGGGACTTAAGTGCCCAAAACGGCCCCTTTGACCGCCCAAAATGCCCAGAAATGATCAAACCACCACCAAACCGGCTCCCAAACCTCACCACTAATAAAATAAACATCCTTAAACTTACATAACACTATTTGGATGCCCGGTTTGCAACTTATGCAAAAAAATGGATTTAAGTCCCTAAAATGGCCCATTTTGGCCCTTTGATTGCCCAAAATGCCAGAAATGGTCAAACCACCACCAAAAAAGCTCACACACCCAAGCACTAATAAAATAGATGTGATAAAACTTATAGAACATAATTTGGATGCCCGATTTGCAACTTATGCAAAAAAAAAAAAAAAAAAGTTACTTAAGTGATCAAAACTGCCCCTTTTGGCCCTTTGACCACCCAAAATGTCTGAAAATAGTCAAACCACAACCAAACCAGCTCACACACCTCATGACTAATAAAGTACATGTTCTCAAACCTACTGAACACAATTTGGATGCCCAGTTTGCAAGTTATGCAAAAATAAAAGGGACTTAAGTGATCAAAGCAGGCCCTTTAACCACCCAAAATGCTCGAAAATGGTCAAACCACCACCAAACTAGCTCACACACCTCACGAATAATAAAATACATGTGATCAAAGTTATGGAACATAATTCAATGCCTGATTTATAACTAATGCAAAACAAAATGGACTTAAGTGATCAAAACGATCCCTTTTGGCCCTTTGACTGCCTATAATGCCCGAAATGGTCAAACCACCACCAAACCAGCTCACAAACCTCGAGAATAATAAAATACATGTGATCAAACTTATGGAACACATTTCAGATGCCCAGTTTGCAACTTATGCAAAAGAAAAGGCACTTAAGTGCCCAAAACGGCCTCTTTTAGTCCTTTGACCACCCAAAATGCCCGAAAACGGTCAAACCACCACCAAAATAGCTCACACACCTCACAACTAAAAATATACACGTGCTAAAACTTACAAAACACAATTCAGATGCCTAGTTTTCAACTTATGCAAAAAAAAAAAAGGACTTAAAGTCCCCAAAACGGCCCTTCTTGGCCTTTTGACCTCCTAAAATGCCTGAAATGGTCAACCCATCACCAAACTAGCTCAAACACCTTACAACTAATAAAATACATCTGTTCAAACTAATAGAACACAATTTAGATGCCCAGTTTAAAACTTATGCAAAACAAATAGACTTAAGTGATCAAAACGTCTTTTGGTCAAAGATGCCCAAAAAGGGTCAAACCACTAACAAAGTAGCTCACACAACTCATGACTAATAAAATACATGTGCTTAAACTTATGGAACTTAATTCGGATGTCCGATTTGCATCTTATGCAAAAAAAGAAAGGACTTAAGTGCCTAAAATGACCCATTTTGGCCATTTGACCATCCAAAATGCTCGAAAATAGTCAAACTATCACCAATCCACCTCACACACCTCATGACTAATAAAATTCAAATGTTCAAACTTATGAAACACAATTCGGATATCCGATTTGCAACTTTTGCCAAAAAAAAAAAAAAAAAATTAATTTAATAATTTTTCTTCAATTATTTTTACTCAAAACTAATTGTGAATTTCTTTTTTTAGATTACTAGACTCTTGTGTCGGCATGGAGGTGCACCGGGCTGGGGCTGACAGCTTCTTTCATCTTCTTTTTTTTTAGAAATTATGTATATATTTGGATCAATTTTTTATTTACTACTTAATTATATTCAAAATTATTTTATAATTAAATTTTGTTATATATATGGCAACAATTTCATTTCTCTATCGTTTGGAATATGATTGTATTATATTATTGATGACACAAGTTTGAGCAGGTAAATTAAAAATTAGTTGAATGTAATAATTATAGGTGTAAAAAATGTAAAAAGTACTATTAACAGCGCACAATGTGTGCGACTAATAGTAGACTATTAGCGGCGTATAATGTGCGCCGCTAATAAAAGTAGTACTGCCACTAATAAGACTGTAATTCGCTAATAAAAGTAGACTATTAGTGGCGTACACAATGTGTGCTGCTAATAGTGGACTACTAGCCACGTACAAGGTGCACCGCTATTAGTCTACTATTAGCGACGCATCCTAGTTCCATTTGATTTTTTTAAGCGATACTATTAGCGGCCTTCTACTATTAACGGCGCAGCCTAATTCCATTTGATTTTTCTTTAGCGACACTTATTAGCGGTGTTTGAGAACGCCGATAATAGTGTTTTATTAGCGGTGTTTACTTTTGACTGTCATAAATAGTATTGTGACACTACAATTGACGACGTTTTTCGTGATGCGCAGGCGAACGCCACTAAAAATTATTAGCAACAGTTTACGGATTATTAGACACTTGTAAACATTGCTAATAATCTTATTTTTTGTAGTGTAAGCGCCTGTTTAAATGAATAGTTCAACATGCATTATGTGTTTGTTAAAAGGCACTAGTCAGGCTATATAAATACAATCTCGGGTTATGAAATAAATACACAATTTTCTTCTCTCCTGATTTCTTTCTACAATTATAGCAACCAAAATTAGTCATTTAAATTAGTTCCAATATTTCATGGGTTCTGTTAGTCTATAGAAACAGTATACACTTTTGTGGGTTTCACCATATCTTGAATACAAATTTGTGGGATTCTTATTTGCACACCATTTACGGACAATTAATATTGTTTTTAAGAAGGTGTCTAGTTTTCTCTTCTCTGTGATGTAGGGATGGCCTCATTCGGTGTCAATTTAGTTGGGATGGAGTTTTGGGGCTACAGGTTTCTTTTTTGGTTGTCCTTGTTGATGTATGATTTACGTATGTCTTGTACATTTGGGTTACATCAATAAAATCTCTTATTTTTTTGTTGTTCAAAAAAAAAAAAAAGATAGTATCTAGTACACACCTTGAAGCTATTCTCAGTTGTAGTGTAGTTCCTGCAACACTTATAATTTCTTACAGTACTTCTGAAGTCCAGTTTTTAAACAAACCAAACTTATAGAATTCAGTATTTTGCTCATCGCGAGTCATTTGTAACTCCAAACAAAGATGCAACCTATATACGATTACACCAGTACAATTAATTAGGTTCATGTGTTCTATAAACACAGGTAAGGGTGAAGGCATTCAATCAACCTCTGATGGTTCACACCCCCATGATAGTAGGTAAGGTTTTATTTGGTGAGATATAACAATTTGATTTGAACATTTATCTTATAAAAAAAAATTGAAAAGGTTCCACCAAAAATGGAAAATAATTGGATCTAAAGAAAATTAACTGCTAAAAATAATCAAATCGATCTTTTTCATATCAGTTATCCACAAAATAAGGCTTTCTCTCCAATTAAAAGAATTTATAAAATAAAGTTCATCAATGAACTTTCACCATTTATCCTTGCACTGAGTTAGCATAAATCCATTATAAGTGTTAAAATAGTTTGATATATATTATTCGTCTATTTTTTAAAAGTATAAATTTTTTAAGCAATTAATAATCTAACATAGTATCAGAACTCTAATTCTAAGAAATCTTAGATTCAAGCCTCTCTTCCCGTTAAATCGGTACAATACTTGCACTCTCTCTCCTTGTCGGTCAGGATTCACAGTCTGTTCTGCTAAGACAGAATTACACGTGCTGTTAAAACAACTTAATATACATTAGTGATTCATTTTTAACGGCTTAATCTTTTAAAATAATTGATAATCTAACAATAAAGATACCACATAATAAAGGTGAAAAACTAGTACTGCCTCAAGTCTATATCTTTTATGTCAATTGTATTTACGTCTATAAAAGTTATTTTGAAAATGTGCTTAATTTGATCAAACTTCTTAAAACAGTTTTATGTTAATTTTGTTTTCACAAAATATTAAAAAAAATGATATAAATAATGAAAACAAACTTTTGCAAGATTCAGAAATCAACCCTAAATACTCTGCTTCCAACCCATGTCTTTTCAATGCTCATCAACTTGCCTCAATTATATATAAAAAGTAGTTTGAGCAAACACTGTACTTTCTTTTGTTTCTTACCCCATGAAAAATGAATTTTTGACCCGACCCAGGTATTTTTAAAATTTATTGACCCGATCCGAGTCCTTTTTAACTTATTTTCCGGACCCAGGATAGTTTTAAAAAACGTATAAATCTTATACGCTTTTAAGGATTAATTTTCTTGAAAAGCGTATAAAAGTCTTACGCCTTTTAAAGGCATGTAAAATTCATACAGTCTTTGAATTTGAAAAGCGTAAGAATATGATACGCTTTTGAAAGGCGTAAGAAATTGTTACGCTTTTGAACCGAGTAAACTTCTTCTATCTCTGTTTTATTTATAAAGGCCTCTTATGTTTAGTTTTAGTGTATAAAGAGAGATGGATTGTGCGTTGAAAATCTGATGCTTCTGATCTGGAGTTTCAAACTGTTGCTGAAAATTTGCACCAGGAGGTACCGAAACGGGAAGAGGAAAATTGTTGAGCAAAGAAGTCGTAATGGATTGTGGATAGAGTTCAACCTAACATTAGGACCTTTGCAATTAACAATTCCAGAAGACGAATTGGGTGTGGTTGAAGCACTCTTTCCATTGTTGTGGTCGTTTGAAGACAACCCAGAACCACCACCACAAGATAATGTAGAAGTCATGCTTGTCATTGCATTACCAGTAGAAATTCTCTCTTTCCCGAAAGAAAAATTGAGAACTTCACATTCACGAGTTTCTCACACTAACTTCGAAGTTTTCAAATCCATCGCCACACACACACTCTCTCTCTCTCTCCGTGCTGAGCAACATCAAATGGCCTCGCATTTCGGTATTTACACACTCGCCACTCCACGCGCCGCCGTCCTACCTCCGCACAAAGCGAAACAGTCACTTCTATTCTTTATAGAACCTACTGGAACAAGCGAAATTAAGCGACAGAAGCATAGGCAGAATCGTACAGAGCTCGAGAATTAGGGTTTCTAATGGCGGAGACTCGTATTACGATATGTGGAAGAAGGCGGTGGATCGCGAGAGAAAGGCAATAGAGTTTCGGAAAATCGTCGAGAATTCAAATGGAACTGAAGATGATGGTGGCGGTGATGGTGAGATGGAAGAAGAGAGTCCGGAGGTGTTGGAAAGGAAGAGCAGTGAGTTTCAGAAGCTTCTAGAAATTTCTCCGGCCACCACCACCACCAGCAGTGACTGTTCCGTCGCCCATTCGTCCTTCCGGCCACCACCACCGCCGGCGGCAACGGGGGCAGACTCTGTCACTGCTGCCGAACCGGTCTCTAAAAGGCATAGAAACCGATGAAAGAGAAAAACAAAGAGAAAGACTTTTGGTTAATATTCACAAAAAAAGCGTATTAAATTTATACGCTTTTTAAAAGCGTATCAATCTTCTACGCTTTTAAAAGGCGTATAATTTTAATACGTCTTTTAAAGACGTATCACTTTCCTACGTTTTTCAAACAAAAAAAAGTATAGAAGCGTATAAGTTTTACACGCTTTTGAAAAGTACCTGGGTCCAGAAATTAAGTTGAAAAGTCGGGTCAATAATTTTTAAATCTACCTGGGTCGGGTCAAAAATTCCATGAAAAATAGCAAAACAGTATCGATTTGCACCAATGTTGTTATGACATATGTGATCTGATTTGTAAAGGATGATATTTAGGAAGAGACTGTAGATTGATATGTGATGGTTTTTCGTGTGCGGTTGCCATAAATAGGAAAATCGTACCGTGGGATTATATATATAATATATATATATATAATAGTATTTTAAGGGTCAATGAATCTCCCGAGGGAATCCTATGAGATATATGGGTGCTGTTGTTTCTTTAAAGTCATGACAAGTTGCACAAAATCTTCCCAAGATTTCCCTCACTCCATCAATCAATACACGAGAAAGAGAAAGATAAGCGGGGCTGGGCCGGTTCCATGATTGAGCCGGCCGGTTGGTCCACTTTACACACAACTATACCTTTTCTGGTAACTCAAGCTTCTTCCATCTTTTTTTTTCTTTAATTTTTTTCAAAATATATTGAATACATGTCAGTCATTTATTATTTCTCTTTTTTTTCTTTAATATTTTTCAAAATAATTAAATACATGTCAGTCAATTATTATTTATGTTAGATATATTAAATACATGTCACATCACATGTATATATTTTTGTTATTTATATGCACCTACAAAATGTCAATGACTTCACTAAAAAAATATCTTATATATATGTGCACGTTTTATAGAGTTACCGATGAACGTCCACTACGAAATTAAGGAAAAAGTCTTGCCACTGAAAAGGTAGGTGAAACACCCATAAGCTTTAAATGTACTTAACTTGTCTTGATTGTAACTTGCAATGTGTTTGATGCTCCTGTATCTCAACCCTCTATGAATAAAGACATCAAAAACAGATATCATCACTAAATTAAACAAAAAGACGATATATGAACGTGAGGCATGTGAATTATTTGTGTACGTGTGTGTGTGACAGAGAGAGAATGTACATTTAGGAGTTAAAAGCAAGATTTTAATAACACCTAACTTGCAGATATCAATGATGCAATGGCATGGTGGTTGGGGAGAAATGAGAGCCCCCACCTCGACCATCGAATGATCGTACCTTTTTCTGTCGATAAATCTTCTCCTAGTTTTGAGACATACTAATCCACTCGCGAGGGTACAAATGCCAAAGTGCACACCATGCTCAATAAACTCTTATTAAAATTGAAATTTAAAGAATTTTTTTTATAAAAATATAAAAAAACAATTAAGAAGAAAAATCTTAATTTTTATAAAAAAAAAAAGGTCTATAGAAAAGAGGAAGTAAAAAATTAAATTTCTAAAATTTTGTAAGAATCAAGGTGTCCCTAATACCTCTTCGTATCTATCATTGTTCATTTATAGCGAGTTTCATTATCATGAATTTCACTAACAATTTTTATTTTATGTAAGTATACTGTCATCACATAAATACAAAAATGTAAATCATAAACATTACTCTTCTTTAAATATAACAATTACAGTTTTTAATAGACTAATAAAATTTTAGATTTTGCATTTGTTTTATTGTGTTAGAAGTGAGTTAGAGCAATGATTCGCTTTATTTTTTTAATTAAAATTAATGAGTTTTAAGTTGTGCTTGTATTTGGCTTGTTAATATTTTGATAATTTTGAATGAGATTCTATCTAAACTGATGGAGAACCAAACTCAAGTGATTTAAATTTTTATATATAATTAAAGTATTTATCAAGCATAAAAAAGTGATTGAGTTTTTAAATATGTTTAAATTTAATTTTTTTTTTTATTTCACGAGTTAATTTCCAACAATCATGTAATTAAATCAATCATCAATTGAGCTTGGGAAGCTTGATTTGTCTTACGGTCTTAAATTTATAACAATCATCGAGTACATTAACAATGGTTCAATTTTGAGAATGACATAAACCAGTGAAAAATAAATATAAAAACTAAGAGCTTATGGATTCAAATAACTTGATATTTAACTTCTTATATTTTACTATACCATAATTCAATCACTAATCTCCTAATATAACACATGTCCCTTTCCGATCTCGAGGGTACTGATATACCACAAACAGACACACCAATCACTTTGAGACACGTGTGCCCACTGAGTTAACAAATCTCGATCCTACAGAGCTGACAATTTCGATCATACAGAACAGCCACAAGCCTTCAGGGTATTCTCATATATGTCTATCATACAGAGCAGCCACAAGCCTTCAGGGCATTCTTATTTATATATCATTCAGAGCCGATAAACTCGGTCATACAGTGCAGATGAAGCCTTTAAGACATTCTCATGTATACATCTTCCAGACCTCCCGTTCTGGACAATATTTATTCAACACTTCATATGGATCCAACCTTATGGTTTCCTTAACAACTGTCAAGCGGGGAATAAGGAAACGGTCTTCAATGCGGAAACTACTATTTATAGTTATCTCCATCTACGACTCAAGGCTCCAGAAGGTAACTGCAATCTCCGATGATCATATCCCTATATTCATGGCATCGAATCCTAATCAACTTAGGAAAGCCACGGCTTATATATTAAACCCTAGAGGTACGCTTTTACTTTCATGCTCATTCTTTGGCTTTCAATACAGTCTTTCAATTCTCTTACTTACTTAAGCATCGGAGCAGCTACTGCCGGAGCCAATCCGGTGGTCCTCTGATCATCTCTCAGAGTATTCTACAGGTCACGGAGCCCACACGTGTTGCGAGTCAAAAAGTGCAGTATCAGTTTGGCGCCGTCTGTGGGAACGACTAATCTCCAAGTGCTCTATTCATAAACTCATCTTTTTCCCCACCGGAAAACCATGGCACCAAATCTCCGACCACGACAGAATGCTCAGAATGCGCAAAACGCTCAGCGTCAGCCGCCTGCTCCTCGCACAAAGGGACCAACGGCCAACCCTATGCGACAAGAAATCGAAGCAATAAAATGACACAATGAACTGGTGCAGGAGCAATTGCTGGCCATCACTAGAACGCTGGCAACGCTCACGCAGAACCAAGCGGCGGCTTCTCCTAGCCCGCCGGTCAACTTCGTTGCGGGAACGCAACCTCCTGTTGCCACGGAGGACGAAGAACTTTGTAGGCAGGCCCCAACCAACCTGCCTGGGCACCCCTCAGGTGTTGCTCGCGCTAGCCGAGATCCACAGCCATCAACAGTTCCTGGCTGGGGAACATCCGCTTTCGTTCCCGACGTGCATTACCGAAGCACTACTCGAGCCCCAACTCCTAGGGTTTCGGGAGCATCGCCGGCACCGCAGGAACCTTATCATGCAGCACCAGTCCCTCTAGTTCGGATTCCTCCTCCGTCCGAAGGGCGTACTCCACCCTACTACCCTGAAGCCGAGGCTGTTAGGCAGGGTTCACAAGATGTCAGACTCAGAGACCCGCAAAGGGTAGAGGAAATTGCCGAGTCTATAGACCGGACAATCGGCTTGAGAGGACCTCAGAACCCTCCAGAGCAAGACGAACTAGCCAGGCTGCTCGGAAGACTGGCCACTCCGTTCACTCACGCTATCATGTCAGAGGAGAGGCCCAGAAAGTTCATGGTGCCCAAGTTCACTCTCTATGACGGATCTGGAGATCCAGGAGATCACCTTTCTCATTATCAGCATACGATGGCCCTTCACGGAGCTTCGGATGCTTTCATGTGCCGGACGTTCATCACCAGCTTAAAGGGAACTGCTCTGAAGTGGTTCCACAACCTCCCTCCGAACTCCGTTACCAGCTTCTATGAGCTTGGTAGGCAGTTCTTGGACAGGTTTATGACCAGCAGGAGGCTCAGAAGGGGGCCAGAATTCCTGCTGAACGTTAAGCAGACCAGGGAGGAATCCCTCCGAGCCTACATTGCACGCTTCAACACCGAACTCACTGAGATCACGGATTGCAGCCCGAAATTCCTTTTAGCAGCCCTTACAGCCGGGCTTGCCCAAGGTGGGTTCAGAGATTCCTTGACGAAGAGCCCTCCAGCCGATATGGCAGCATTGATGGATCGGGCCAGAAAATACATCAACCTGGAAGAGGCCAACCGCTCAGCCCAGAGGGGCAAGGATCAGACCCAAAGGGATAATCCGAAGCGGGAGGATCACAAGAAGGAGGATCACAGAAGAGACTCCAACAAAAAGAGGGCCAGGAGCCCAGAGAAGATAACAGCTCCCAGAGCTGTGTACAACTCCGCACCAAGGGAGTTCACCAACTTCACTCCTCTGAACACCACTCCGAACCAGGTACTCCGGCAGATCAGAGATCGGGAGAACCTGAGGTGGCCGGAGCCAATCAAAGGAGATCCCAGCCTGCGGGACCAAAGTAAGTATTGTAATTTCCATAAAGATCATAGACATACAACTAACTCTTGCAGGACCCTCCGATATGAGATAGAGCAGCTCATAAAGAAGGGACGTCTTTGGGAGTTCGTCAAGCAGGACAGAAGACAGAACCCCCAAGAGGACAAGCCTCAACAGCGGCCAGATCAAAGGCCCGAACAGAGGCAGGAGCAGAGGGAAGGACGAAACGAGCCTCAGAGGCAGAACAATCACGTCATCTACGTCCTCCATGCTGACTCCCCTGTTATAGGAATGTCTAACAGGGCAAGAAAGAGATATGCTCGGAAGGCCAGAACCGCCCCGAACGTCTTGCAGATCTCCAACGTCGAAAAGAGGCTCAAGCCAGGGCCGGAGATCCAGTTCACCGAGCAAGATCTAGCAGGGGTACACTGCCCTCACAGTGATGCCCTTGTTATTACCCTCAGAATCGCTAACTTCGAGACCAGAAGAGTCCTGGTCGACACTGGCAGCTCAGTCAACATTCTGTTCTATGACCCGCTTAAACAGATGGGCATAGACCAGGACAACGTCAAGCCCACCACTGCCGTGATATCAGCTTTTGATGGCAACCTCAGCACCCCACTGGGGAGAGTTGACCTTCCTACCACTATAAGAGAAGGTGAAGGGCAGAAGACCACCATCTCGGAATACATGGTGCTGAACATGAAGTCTCCCTACAACGTCATAATCGGGAGACCCTGGTTGCATCAGATAGGGGCAGTCACTTCAACCCTCCATCAGTGTCTGAAGTACGTCCACAACCAGAGTGTACACTCGGTCCGAGGATGTCAGCCAACCTCCCGAGAGTGTCACGCTATTGCCCTCAAGGAGAAAGCTCCGAAATAGCAATTACAGTACATTCGGGACTGTGCAGATCCGGTTTTCACTCACACTCCCGAGGTGGAAGATTGCCCATCCGGCGTTGAAGAGCCCCTGAGCCCAAGGGGACGTGACAGCCGAGCCAAACCTAGTTGGCGAGCCCATTAAAGTACTGGTCAGTTCAGAAGCAGAAGGGCGTTACTTGTACATCGGCCCAGACCTTACACACACCGAGCAGGAAAAGATAGTCAGGTTTCTGAAAAACTAACCTCTCTATCTTTGCTTGGGAGACCAGGGACATGGAGGGAATAGATCCTAATCTAATAACTCATAAACTGATGGTAGATCCGGATCACCCCCCAGTCAGATAGAAGAGAAGGCCGATCGCTCCTGAACGGCATCGGATTATAAATGAAGAAGTCCAGAGGCTGCTGGACGCCAGGATGATACGGAGAAGTTTTCTATCCCGAATGGCTAGCCAACACCGTGCTTGTTAAGAAGAAGAACGGCAAGTGGAGAGTCTGTGTTGACTATACAGACCTCAACAAAGCGTACCCCAAGGACAGCTTTCCACTGCCGAGAATAGACCAACTGGTTGACGCCACTGCGGGGCATGAACTTATGAGTTTCATGGATGCATACTCTGGATACAACCAGATCCAGATGTACCCTCCAGATCAAGAGAAGACTGCCTTCATAACCGAAAGAGGACTCTACTGCTACAGAGTGATGCCTTTCGGTTTGAAGAATGCTGGAGCCACTTATCAGCGGTTGGTGAACAAGATGTTCAGCCCACTGCTCGGCAGCACCATGGAGGTATACATCGATGACATGCTGGTAAAGAGCCTTCAGAAAGGCAGCCACCTCCAGCACTTGGCCCAGACCTTCGATATCCTCAGACAACACAAGATGAAGCTCAACCCCTCGAAATGTACCTTCGGAGTTACGAAGGAAAAATTCTTGGGATACATCGTCTCTCAAAGAGGTATCGAAGCAGATCCCACTCAGATCCAAGCCCTGATTGGACTGAAGTCACCAAAAACCAGAAAGGAGATTCAGGGACTAAATGGTAGAATTGCCGCACTGAGCAGGTTTATATCCAAATCCACCGATCGATGCCTACCTTTCTTCAAAGCTCTGAAGGGCAGCAAGACTTTGCAGTGGACAGAAGAATGCGAGAAGTCCTTTCAAGAACTAAAGGAGTATCTAGCCTCTCCAGAGCTCCTGTCAAAACCAGTACAAGGAGAAAAACTACTCCTGTACCTTGCAGTCTCCGAGAACGCGGTCAGCTCCGCACTGATCAGACAGGACAGAGGAGTACAGAGGCCTATATTCTACGTCAGTAGGGCACTACTTGACACGGAGAAAAGATACCCTAGAAGTAGAAAAGCTGGCCTATGCCTTGGTCATATCAGCTCGGAAGCTTCGACCTTATTTCCAGGCCCATCCAATCGAGATCCCAACTGCCTATCCTCTGAAGTCAATACTGAGGAAACCTGAGGTATCGGGAAGATTGGTCAAGTGGTCTGTGGAGCTAGGGGAGTTCGACATATCATATGTACCCCGAAACTCCATCAAAGGGCAGGCCTTAGCTGATTTCGTAGCTGAGTTCACCCCGGCACTCCAGAACAAAGCACAAATCACCGTAACTTCGGGAACCTGGCTGTTGTACATTGATGGGTTGTCAACCGATCAAGGATCAGGGGTAGGCCTGGTGCTACAGTCCCCTGATGGGCTCACATCAGAAAAAGCAGTCAGCCTGGGATTCAGAGCTTCTAATAATGAAGCCGAATATGAAGCCCTAATCTTAGGGATGAAACTTGCCTTGGAATGCGAGGCTCAGAACCTCGATGTCTTCGCTGACTCCCAACTGGTAGTAAGCCAGGTCTTGGGAGAATTTGCCATTAAAGATGACAGGATGCTTCGGTATTCCGAACTGGTGAGCCATTTGAAGAATTCCTTCCAGACGTTTACCATCCAGAAAATTGAGAGAAGCCAGAATTGCAGAGCAGATGCTCTGGCTAACATGGCCTCCTGCCTCAAATCTGAAGCAGATTCCACAATTAAAATCTCTTTTCAGCCAGGATCCAGCATTGAGGAAGCACAAGTTGCTCAAATTGACGAACAGCCCCAGAACTGGATGACCCCAATCCTCCTAGTATCTAAGGTCCGGTCTCCTCCCAGAAGACAAAAACAAAGCCAGGAGAATCCGAATCAGAGCGGCTCGGTACCTGAATCCTGAACAACAAGCTTTACAGAAGGTTGTATTCTCAACCTCTGCTAAAATGCTTAGCCCCAAACGAATCACAGTATGTCTTGACTGAAATACATGAGGGAATCTGCGGGAATCATAATGGGGGCAGAACTATAGCCCATCAAGCTCTATCGCAGGGCTACTACTGGCCCGGCATGTTGAAACAGGCTAAAGAATATGTTCGGAAGTGCGACAAATGCCAAAGATTCGCCCCGTACCAACATCAGCCTCAGCACGAGCTTATCCCGATTCTCAGTCCTTGGCCCTTTGCTCAATGGGGAATGGACATTGTGGGCCCATTACCACGAGCACCTCTAAACAGGAAGTATCTCTTGGTGGCTATCGACTACTTCTCTAAATGGGCCGAAGCCGAGCCTTTAACGCATATCACAGAAAAGGAAGTCGAAAGCTTCACCTGGAAGAACATTGTGTGCAGGTTTGGCATTCCACGTGTAATTATCTCGGACAATGGGACACAATTCACTGGTAAAGGCTTCAAGGCATTTTGCGAAAATCTCAACATCAGGCAGCACTTTGCCTCTCCAGGCCATCCGCAAGCAAATGGGCAAGCAGAGGTCACCAACCGAACGATCCTTGATGGGTTAAAGAAAAGGTTGGAACAGGCCAAAGGGAAGTGGGCAGAAGAACTCCCTGGAGTTTTTTGGGCCTACAGAACAACCAGAAGAACTCCCACCTCTGAAACTCACTTCTCACTAGCCTATGGAACAGAAGCGGTAATTTCGGTTGAGATCGGTATGCCAACTCTGAGGACTGAGGCCTTTGAGCAAGAATCCAATGATCAGCAGCTGATGGAAAACTTGGATTTGCTTGAAGAGAGAAGGGATCAAGCCAGCATCAGGATGGAAGCTTATCAACAAAGAATGGTCAACAAATCCAAGGTAGGACTCAAGACAGTCAGCTTTCAAGTCAGAGACTTCATCTTAAGAAGAGTCTTTCAGAACACCAAGGATCCCACCATGGGGAAGTTGTCACCAAACTGGGAAGGCCCCTACAAAGTGACAAAGGTTGTTCGACCTACCACTTACTGGCTTGAAGACATGACTAGGGAAACCTGTTCCTAGGCCATAGGAACGTAGAACACTTGCGGAAGTATTACCAATGAAGATTTTTTTTCTTTTACTTCCATAAACTGTTCATCTGTTAATGCACAGGCCTCCAGAGCCTGGTCCATCTATTAATGCACAAGTCTTATGACTTGGTCCATCTATTAATGCACAGGCCTCCAGAGCCTGGTCCAAAATGTACGAGTTTTCACTCGGTCCATCTATCAATGCACAGGCCTCTAGAGCCTGGTCCATAATGTACGAGTTTTCACTCGGTCCATCTATTAATGCATAAGTCTTATGACTTGGTCCATCTATTAATGCACAGGCCTCCAAAGCCTGGTCCATAATGTACGAGTTTTCACTCGGTCCATCTATTAATGCACAGGCCTCCAGAGCCTGGTCTATAATATACGAGTTTTCACTCGGTCCATCTACTAATGCACAGGCCTCCAGAGCCTGGTCCATAATGTACGAGTTTTTACTCGGTCCATTTATTAATGTACAAGTCTTAGGACTTGGTCCATAAATGCACAAGTCTCAGTACTTGGTCCGTCTATAATACACAGGCCTTCAGAGCCTGGTCCATGATATACAGATCTTAAATACTTGGTTCATACGCAGGCCTACAGAGCCTGGATTACTCTTATACACAGGCCTTCCGAGCATGGTCCGTCTTCAATTTACAGATTCTATGATTCAGCTCATCCACAGACAGAAGTTCCGAGTATCTACAAACTAAAGTTTCCCAGATCGGAACACCTCGGATCTGATACTTATATTATTTGGCTTATCTGTCAAACGAACAACAAGTACTATGGTTCCAACCAGGGGTAAAGTACTTCGATTCAGGCATTTTTCTAAGTTTCTTTGATTTATTTTCAGAACAATCAGAAATGCACGAAGAAAGTGTTTAAGCTACAAAAGAGCACATTCACAGAAAACATCATATCTGAGAAGAAGAAATCTAATTTTATTGATAATTCAGAAGATTTACATCAGTACAAAGACACCACTACAGAAGTTATTACAGAAGCTATTACAGAAGCTACGCTTGGCAACATAACGGCTCTTCTCCTGGGATGATAAAGGGGCACAGGAGCCAAACTTCCATTACCGCCGCTGCCGGCTCCATTTGAGAGGAAGGAGCCCTGAACCCCAGTCTGCATCAAGAAGTGCCCAGGCCATTTCATCATCACTATCACTGGTCTCATGACCAACGGACGATGAGGGCTCTAGGCCTCAGGAGACTTTTCATTCTCCACCTTTGTAATCAGCATAACGCCCCAACCAATTGAAGCAAGGGTCTCTACCAAGTCACAAAGGGGAGGAGGCGGCCCCCATTCATCTCCCTCAGAGCAGTTGTCACACCCCAGCAGATTGAAGCAAGGGTCCCTGCCAAGTCACAAGGGGGAGGAGGCAACCCACCTTCAATCTTCTTCTTCACACCGTCTGTTTCACCCCAGCCACTTGGAGCGAGGGTCTCTGACAGGGCGTGAGGAAGAGGAGGCAACTCGCCTTCATCTTCATCACCAACGCTCCAGGCCTCGGTTGAATCAAGGAGGGGCCACCACCAATCGGAGAAATCTCGACCGGATGCCAGAGGAAACAAGAAGACTTGTGCCTACTTCGAACCTTCCTTGGAGACTGAAAATAAGGGAAGGATAACTCTTGGCCACAGTTTAATCATTCTTAATTCCGGTAAGGAACCATCCATCATCTCCGGACAAGTGGCAAAACTCCAGCAGCATATAAAAATCTCTCTTACAAACAGTTTGGGGAGAAAAAGGGTTGAGCACAACCGAATGCCCTCGTTTCCATATATATAGACACTGGAAGACAAAAGGCTACCCAGTTGGACTGTCACAACGGCTAAAGTGTTAGCTTCGAAATCCCAAACGACGGGGGTGCAATAAATGGAGTATTAAACCATCCTCTCGGGAGAAGCAAAAGGCAGGGCCATACACGTAATACACAGGCTTTTAATCTTTTCCACGTATATGACGTGACGGTTTCTCCATGTCATTAACACTTAAAGGGCCACAGAGGTCCATCAACTATGACGTTTCTTGATTCCTAACAGGTCTGGAGGCAGAAGTTCTGATCAACCAAACTACAATCATAAGGTATCCACTTATTATTATGTCTCCAGATTCAGAACGGTCAGCTTTGAAATGCTTCAAAAAAGAAGTCTCCAATTACTGACCTAAGGCAAGTAAAGAAGCTCGGAACACAGCTACCTACAGAGGAAAATCTGATCTGGTATACACTAAACTCCAGAGCAGCGCTACTTGCAACAATTACCACCATCAACTATATGTTAAGGCACTACAGAGCAACATAACTCAAGACATGCACAAATACTATAGAGTAATATAACTGAGGAAACGAGCGTTAAGCAAAAGATTGTTCCATTAACAAATGTATGTTTCAAGTACATTGAAAGGTAATAAAATATACATCCTAAGCCTGATCAGTAGGGACAGGATCAGCAGCCGGAGAAGGTCCGACAGGAAGCAGTATCAACCACCTCAGCCGGTACGACCACTTCCGTGGGATCGGTAGGGAGGACATCAGCCACTTCATCCTGGATAACCTCTGAAGGTTCAGATCCGAGCGGCACAATTGAGGAGACATCAAGGTCAGGAAACTTGGCGAGAAGCCAGGAGCAGAAGTTGTTAAACCCAAACGTAATCAAGCGATGGGTCATCCCTTCCAGTCTCGACTTCATCTCCTCCTCATTGTTCACCAATGCCTGCTCCACAGCATCATCGATCTGTTTACGGTGCTGATACCGCATGCCGTTCATTTCCATTTACAACCTCCTTGCCCGCTCAACGGCAAGGTTCTTCTCCGATTCCATCACGATCAAGGAGTTCTGACACTCCTTCAGTTTCTCTGCGGAGTGTTGTGCCTCCGACCAAGCAGTGCCAAGCTGAAGCCCCAGGTCGTCCAGATTGGCCCTGAGTTGGTCAAGCTCCTCCGCAGATGGAGAAACCTCCACCAAAGCAGAAAGGGTATGCAGGGTCTGCATAATACAAAGAAAACAATTCAACACCAGTATAAACGCTTAAAGGAAAGAAAAATAAGGGCCTGACGAGCTCACCTTAACCTGAAGAGTAGTTAAATCAGCAAGAAGCTTCTCCGACTTCTGGGGCCTGAGTTTAACCGAGCCTTTGGCCCAGAAGTCCCTCAGAATTTTCTTGGCCCCCTGATCAGCAACATCAGGAGCCACCGACGATGATGCCCCCTTACCCGCTCGACGAGATGGGACTGGGGGAACCACCGAAATGGGGACAGGAGTCTCTTCCTCCCCCTCAGCAGGCTCGGGAGAGGACAGAACCAACCTCCGCTTCTTTTGGACAGGAGGAACCACTGGAGAGGATGCCTCTCCCCGCCACCACGGACGGTGATGGCCCGGACTCCCACTGAGCCATCACATTGTCAGCAATCTCCTCCACACTTCCCCTGGCAGCCATCAATCTATCAGGGTTAACGATGGAAGAATGGTCCCGAATGCTGGGCTTCAAGAGCTTCTTATATTGCTTCTGAATTGAAGAAGAGAAGCCTGGTCTCTTCCACGCACTCTTGACTGCAAAACAAGCACAGAAATTGATCAGTTCAACAATTGGCGAGCAAAATAAATTCAGTACAGCCATGGAAAAGTTGAGCCTCACCCCTTGGCCCAGTGGTCCGAGGGAATACGGAAGGTTGACCCTCGAAGTTCTTGAATTCCCATCCTCCTTTAATAAAAAAGTACCACTTCTTCCAGGTCTTGTTAGAGGAGGGCACAGAAGTAAGGGGTCTGAACCCACTATCAAAAGACATGTAATAAAGGCCCTCCGCCTTTTGAAGTTTTAGATCCATGTTGCTACGGATCAAGTCAAGGGACACTTCGACATTATTCATATGCCCTAACACAATGAAGCTCAAGAGATGTCTCCAACTGTTAAGGTTCAGGTCTGCGGGGCAAAGGCCAAACCAACAGAAGAATTTTTTTATTATATCAGGAAAGGGGAGTGTAAGACCCATCTCAAACCAGGCCAGATAGGCACAGATTTCCCCCTCTCTAACATCGCCCGGGCGATCCTGAGAATCCGGGACCCTGAAAGTAACATTTGTGGGAAGTTTGAACTTCGCCCATAACTCCTTCAACATACTTTCAGTAATTACACTCTCACCCTCCTCTCTGTAACCGGATCGACCAGAAGTCTCACCAGCCCTATTCGGGGGCTCATCAAAAGCATCAACAATCCTAACCCCCGAACTAGAGGGGGGTTCTACCAGTCTATTTTCATCAATATTCACCAACTGCAGTCGAGGAACGGCCTCAGAAGGACTTCCCAAACCAGAGTGTGATTCTAAGCCAGACATGGCGAACGAGAGAAAGAAATGAAACAAATGAGAAGGAATGTAGAAGGGGACTAAAAGTCAAACCTGAGATCAAGAAAGGATTATGAACACCGGGTATCCTCCAAACTTCAAGATATGTCAAATGGCGATCTGGTACTGTAGAAGTAAATGCAGAAGAAAGGTATGAAAGACCTTTCCCTCTCTTTATATACACATTCGAAATATGAGCCTTCCAAGACGAGCCGACACAACGGTTGAAAATAATGAGGGATTCTCAAGTATCGGCTGCGCAATAAATGACGCGTTAAACCGACGTCTCGAGAAATGGGAAAGCAAAACGTATGACTCTTCACAAAACCCACAACCCTAGTTAAAACCCTAGCTTTTAACAAGGGCTCGGGGGGGAGTAGCTGATATACCACAAACAGACACACCAATCACTTTGAGACACGTGTGCCCACTGAGTTAACAAATCTCGATCCTACAGAGCTGACAATTTCGATCATACAGAACAGCCACAAGCCTTCAGGGTATTCTCATATATGTCTATCATACAGAGCAGCCACAAGCCTTCAGGGCATTCTTATTTATATATCATTCAGAGCCGATAAACTCGGTCATACAGTGCAGATGAAGCCTTCAAGACATTCTCATGTATACATCTTCCAGACCTCCCGTTCTGGACAATATTTATTCAACACTTCATATGGATCCAACCTTATGGTTTCCTTAACAACTGTCAAGCGGGGAATAAGGAAACAGTCTTCAATGCGAAAACTACTATTTATAGTTATCTCCATCTACAACTCAAGGCTCTAGAAGGTAACTGCAATCTCCGATGATCATATCCCTATATTCATGGCATCGAATCCTAATCAACTTAGGAAAGCCACGGCTTATATATTAAACCCTAGAGGTACGCTTTTACTTTCATGCTCATTCTTTGGCTTTCAATACAGTCTTTCAATTCTCTTACTTACTTAAGCATCGGAGCGGCTACCGTCGGAGCCAATCCGGTGGTCCTCTGATCATCTCTCTGAGTATTCTACAGGTCACGGAGCCCACACGTGTTGTGAGTCAAAAAGTGCAGCATCAGGTACAAATTACTAGCATTAAAGATTATGATCTAGTCACCTTCGTTTATAAATTGTCAATTTGGTAAAGAAAACAAAGTTTAATATGATTATTACTATTCATGGATATCTTCTTATCTCTACTTTTGTGTCTATTAATCTTACTCAACTTGAAATTATTACATTTTAAAATTAAGATCATAAAGTAAGTCTTCAATTCATATTTTAATTATCCTTTCTCAATTACTGTCATTATTTTTTATTAATAGTATTTTTGACAGATTATTAGAACGAGGCAAGCTTCAAACTAAAGAAAATAGCAACATCATCTTTTTATTTAATTATTTATTGTCGTATATACTCCAAACCTTAAGCCTGACTCATATGGGTAGCCAACCCCACTTCTAGATGCTTCGCCTCTGTTATATTCTTTTAAACCGGCATTAAATGGTTCTTCTATAAGTTGTAGGCTTGGAATGCGTGGATATCTTTTTATAAGGTCATGTTTGGCACAGATAAATAAAATGTTAATTTTATAAAATAAAATAAAAGTAATATGGAATAGAATAGGAATTATTTACCTCAATGAAAGGAATGTTTAAAATGATTTTTAATGAAATGTCTATTTCTACGATGTTCATTCTAACATACCAAACATGACATCTAGAAGATCCAGGATAAATAAAAAAAAAAAATGTGCGATTATATATTGCATCTTTAAAATAGAAGGTGTGGATTTAAAATTAGTTTTTTTATAAAAAAGAAAATTTTAAAAAATAAAGATTCCACTTTTACAAATTAAAAAATTCGAAATACTTGTTAAAGATACATTTAAAAACTATGTCTTCAACGTAAAGATTCATCTAAAAATTATTTTTATATTGAAAAAAACATTTAATAAAATGCACTTTTATTTTTAAAATGAGCATTTCCTAATCACACATTTGCTTAGAACAGAAAGGAGTCTTTAAAATGATTCGGGAATACAAAATATTAATTTAAAAGATACTTCGCTAGCAAAAGGCTTATTTAAATAGAAAGGGTACTTAAGAATGTAGATTACCAATTATCTAACCTCAGACAAGGAATTGGGCATTGATTCATAGGGAGAACCTCAACTCTACATTAATTCCAGTGTAAAACCTCTATTATTTATAGAATAATTTTTGTTGCTCATCCCAAGTCTACATTACTTTTATATATAACTTTGGTAAAATGCTAATCGTGTTTCAACAAGAAGTTGTTTATAAGGTTAAAAAAAAAATAGACAAACAAACTAACCAAACAACTTCTTTTCTCTCGAGCTTCATTCATGGATAAAACACCCGGAAAGAGCTCAACCGAACAAATATACTATTAGGATTAGGGCTCCAATATTTTGATTGACTAATCTAGTTAGACAAAACGTGTTGTGATTGTATTTATTACATTAGTCCTAAACGTAGAAGTGACTCAATGATCCATTCTACTCTAAGATGGTCCAAGCTTTATTGTTGTGTACATCTATCGGTTGATTCGGTTCATGAAGGGTATTTTTGGGTATTTAGGACTTTTATTTTAATTTGAATCTCACACACTCACACATTACATGCATTGCATATAGCTGATATCATATCTTCATAGTGTGTAGTTTTGACTTGTGTTGTGAAACAATTATCCCAAAAATTCATGTTTGAAAACACGTAGGAAAATTAAGTTCACAATGCAAAAATAAGTTGACCAACCTTCTGTTGGTTTTTCGAACGAACCAAGTTGCTTTTTTGAATGAACAACAATGTGAGGTCATTTTTGTTCCTTCAATCATCGTTTGATAGAAATGATCAGACGAATATCAAAAGGTCATCATTTGATGATTGTTCAATGTTTGTTCAAACGAAGGTAGCTCGTTCGAACAAGCCATTGCTTCGTTCAAACGAACACTGTGTGAAAACATAATACTTTTCTGTTTTTGAAGCCTTATTCGAGATATGATCGCTATACTATAAATTGATAAAAATTTAGTTTTTGAATAAAGAGATCGATGAACAAAGATAAAAAGAGAGTCAGAATTCAGTTTTTGAGAGCTTCCTTTAGAGAACATTTATACATTAACTTCATGTATATCTCTCATTTCATCATACATTGATTTGGTCATCTCACTTGATCCAAGTCAATCAAAGAGCCTCAATCATCAATTGATTCAATTGACGAGTTTGTAGAGTTTAACCTTGTGGATTCAATTATTGAGCAATCAGAGGAGTCCGAGGTTGAATGGAGTTTGCAATTATGTAGAGTGTTGATCAGAGGATTCCGAGATCGCATGAAGCTTGTAGTTGTATGAAGATTTCAACTATAGTGGAGACTTGTGGCTACAAGGGAGATTGAAGACTGTTAGCCCTAAAGGTTTTCAACCAAGGGCATCTCAGTAATTTTGATGATCACAAAAAATTATCCAATTGACTAGTGCTTTATCCAAGTGACAATGGAAATAGGTCATCTAGGTCAAAGAAGATTATTGACTAAGAAAATAATAAAAGTTCATTAAGCTAAAAGATTCTACTCAAGAGTATGTTCCAAAGCAAAAATCAAAATAAGAGGAATGCCCTCAAGATGATTCAAGCTATGTGGACTCACTCAAGCGCAAGGATCCAAGTCAAGACTATCATTTTTCTTTATTTTGGGTTTTGAGTTTTGGGTTTTTGAGTGACATTAGGATTAGATTGATTATTGGTTGTAAGCTCTCACTATTTAAAATGATCATCTAAGAACTAACCTCAAATGATTTTTTCAAAACAAAACATTTGACTTAAGTTTTGAAAAATCAAAAGATTTTGGCAGAAGTACACTAAAAATGGATAAGCTAGAAGACACTCACTAACTAAACCAGTCGACTAGTTCTTGAAACCAGTCGATTGATTCTTAAAGCTTATTTGTGACGTTAATTAAACCAGTCGACTGATCCTAAGAACCAATCGACTGAGTAATGTTTTATAAAATTGCTTGAGCACACTATCAAAAGCAGTCGACCTCTAAGGAGAATCAGTCGACTGTTCTTAAAGGCAAAATTAGTGTACAAACAAAACCAGTCGATTGATTCGTAGAACCAGTCGACTCGATGACCAATTGATGAATTGCCTAAACACACTGCCCAAATTAGTCGACCTCTAAGGAGATTTAGTCGACTGTTCTAAAAGGAAAAAATAGTGTATAAATAGAACCAGTCGACTGACTGTTCTTAACCAAATGGACCTCAAACCTTCTGGACAAATCAGTTGATATAATCAGTCGACTGGTTAATGATTCAGTTAACTGATTTTGTCAATCTGGTAATCGCAAATTCAAATTTTGAACAAACCAAAAAAAGAGAAACGACTCTTTTTAAAAAGCAATGGTCATATACTTTAAAGGGCTAAAATAGAGGTTCTCTAGGGCTTTCTAAGCCATCTTTTACAAGCTTACATTATCATATCTTTGTTATTAACTTTAGATTTATCATCTTCCAAATCTAGATCTAAAAGTTCTACTCATCTTAAATACTCAGAGCTTACACCTAATCAATCTATAGAGAATGAGCATCTTATTGTACTAAAATTACTTTAAAAAAGAGTGTTATTCAGTAAACACCTTTGTATTATCTCGTTGTAGTGAGAGTTGTGGGTAGGTGCTACCCGGTGAGGATAAAAGGGTGTATTTTGCTAGCATAAGAGGGTTGTGGTCTTTGCTTTGTAAAGTTTCATCTCCACCTACAAGGAGGTCACTATAGTGAAAAAATTTCAGTAGGAGATACTTGAGTCGAGGACATAGTAAGTTTTTTGAACCTCATAACTGTTGTGTTTACTTTCTCTCTCTCTCTCTCTCTCTCTCTCTCTACTCTTGTTAATTTAATGTGCATTTACAGCATTCATTTCTTAAGAACGAAAAAGAAATCAATATTTGTGAAATACCCTATTTACCCCTCCCCTTCCCCCCTCTAAGGTAAATATCTGAGCAAAAAGTGGTATCAGAAGCCTCGTCTCTTGTAAAATAGAGTTAACATTCTAAGAGAAAAGATAGGAAAAATATTGTAAGGACCGTCTTTGCCGAAGGGAAATCGACTAACATACCTCCTCTGTTCAATGACCAAAACTATACCTATTAGAAGGTTAGAATGAAGATTTATCTTCAAGCCTTAGACTTTGAAATATGGAAAGTAATTATAAATGAACTTCATATTCCTATAAAGTCTAAAAGTCCTATTAGCACCACCAAGGTTGCTAAAGAAGAACAAGAATGTGATGAAAAGAATGTCAAACTCATTCAACTAAATGCTAAAGTAATGAGTAATCTATATTTTACTTTAGATGCAAATGAGTTCAATAGAATCTCCGATTGCAAATTTGCAAAAAAGATACGGGATAAACTTGGAGTTACCTAGGAAAGTACAAATCAAGTCAAAGAGTCTAAAATTAGTGTGCTAGTTCACAAGTATGAACTATTTAAAGTAAATAAAAATGAGTCTATACCCAAAATGTTCACTTGCTTTACTAACATTATCATTTATTTGAAAGCTCTTGGCAAGAGCTATACTGACGTTGAAATGTTAAGAAAAAATCTTAAGTCTCTTTCAAGAACATAGGAAGCCAAGATGATGGTCATTCAAGAAGCAAAGGATCTCAACAAACTAAGCCCTGATGAGCTTCTCGAATCCCTTATAACTCATGAGCTTACCATAAGAAGTCATTAAGAGGAAGATAAACCAAAGAAGAACCTTGCTTTTAAATCCCCATCTCATGCAAGTGAAAATGAAGAAAATAAAGAAGAGGATCAAAGAAGTGATGAGGATGTTGTCTTTATCACAAGAAAACTCAAAAGCAACCTAAGAAGGAAGCAACAAAAGGGGAATCAAGTAAGAAGGAATCCCCAACTTGCTATAAATGTCACAATCTGGGACATATAAAAGCAGAATGTCCTCAACTCGAAGGAGAATGAAGAAGATCCAAGAAGAAAGCAATGAAAACTACTTGGGATGAATTGAATAAGGAATCAAGTGACCAAGAAGTAGCCAAATTTTATCTCATGGCTCATGAGGATGAGGTAAACTCTAATCTTGACTCGTTTCCTTCCTATGAAGAATTAGAAAATGCCTTTGAGGAATTGCATAATGAACTTGAGAAAATTCTTTTTAAAAATAGGGATCTCAAAAAGAAAATCTCCTCTCTTTCAAACGATCTTCAGATTTCAAACAATCAAAATGAGATCTTAAAGGAAGAAAAGGATTCCTTGATTTTAAAAAATAAGGATCTTGAGGAAGAAAACTGATCTATCAAGAAAAAGGTGGATGATTTAAATTTCACCATTAGGAGGGGAAGTGAAATTTTAGATAAAATCATCTCACAACAAAGATGTGTTTTTGATAGAAGTAGTCTTGTGATACAATGTCCATACCAAACAAAAGTCTTATTAAAACTTCTTTGTAAGAACCTCTAGTTCAAACATAACCACTCATGCACAATTTCCTAGAAAATCTAAAAAGGGTATGAAAGACAAAGACAAAATAATTTGGGTTCAAAAAGGAACTTGGTTACTTAAGACTAACCCTCAAGGACCAAAGAAAGTTTGGGTATCAAAAGGATTTACTTGAGTTAATTTTGTAAGTGTGCTTGAAGTCTTCCTCAGGCAAAGACAAATGGTTATTTGATAGTGGATGCTCAAGGCACATAACCGGAGACGAAGCCAAATTCACATCTCTCACTTCAAAAGATGGTGGATATGTGAGCTTCGGGGATAACTCAAGAGGTAAAAAATTATTAGCATTGGAAACATAGGTAAAAATTCGTCTTTATCTATTGAAAATGTGCTTCTTATTGATGGCTTAAAACATAACCTACTAAGTATTAGTCAACTATGTGATAAAGGATATGTTATAGTCTTTGAAGCAAATAAATGCATAATTAAATATGCATGAAATCATAAGAATATTTTGTTTGTTGCACATAAGTATAACAATACCTATTGCATCAATTTTTATGGCATTGCTTCATAAAACGTGCAATGCTTTGCGGCCATAAATGAAAATAGTTGGTTATAGCATAAAAGACTAGGTCATGTAAGAATGGACTTAATCTCTAACCTATCTAGACTTGAATTTATTAGAGTTCTTTCGAAAACAAAATTTGTAAAAGATAGTGTATGTGGTGCTTGCCAACTAGAGAAACAAGTGAAATATTCCTTAAAAAAAAAAAAAAGGACGTTTCAACAAGTAGATCACTACAACTGTTGCATTTGGATCTATTTAGACTTACTTGAGTCGCAAGCTTAGGAGGAAAACAATATACCTTTGTAATTGTGGATGACTATTCAAGATGTACTTGGTTATTATTCCTCTCTCACAAGGATGAGGCACATGAAGCCTTCACAAAATTATGTAGAAGAATCCAAAACGAAAATGGATACTTTATTAATAATGTTAGAAGTGATAAAGGTAAAAAAGTTGATAACAAAGAAATAGAACAATATTGTGATGAATGTAGAATTAGTCACAATTTCTCAGCTCCTAGAATACCCCAACAAAATGGAGTAGTTGAAAGGAATAACAAATCACTTTAAGAAATGGCCAGAACAACACTTAATGATCATAACCTTCCTAAATATTTCTTATGTAATCAATAAAGTAACTATTAAATCAAAACTAAATAAAACCCCTAATGAACTTTGGAATAGCAAAAAATCACTCATTGGTTACTTTCATGTATTTGGATGTAAATGATAAAGAAAACTTGATAAAGTTCAATACTAAATTTGATGAAGGAATCTTCCTAGGATATTCCAACATATGCAAAGCATATAGAATTTTTAATAAAAGAACTTTAACATTAGAAGAATCTATACAATAAGTCTTATCCTCACATCTCAAAGAAAAATATAGATGATGATGATATGCAAAATGATTCAAGTACAAGTCAATTGCTTCAAGACAATATTGAAAATCATCAAAATGGAAAAGAAAAATAAGATAAAATAGAAAATGAAATTGTAACTCAAGATGTCAGATTAGGCCCCTCTAAAGAATTGGCACAAAAAGAGCAGTCCCTATGCTCTACAAAATTTTGTCCAATTTTCTGAATTTTTTCAAAAAACTCTAATTTTTTCCTAAAAAACCAATTTTGAAAGTTTCAACGGGGCTACAAATGAGACTTTCTCGAATTTTTCTTCACACGAAACAAGTTAAATACACACAAATATTTTTCAGAAATGGGTACCCACAACCGACTTGGAAATGGACTAGTCAAGACCAATTGATCTGAACCTTTAACCTTCTAACAAACCAGAAAAGTACAGCTCTAGTTACAATGGACCCTGAATAGACACTTCAAATTCTGGCCGACATCAAGAAAGACACGACCAATTACCGAGAGGAGAACTAGAGACTCTCCCTCACAGTTCAAGATCTGGTACAGCAAAAGTTACCACCACCACCTCTTGTCCCAACAGGTAATGACAATCCTCTCCAAGTGCCACTAGTCCTACCTCAAGATGGACAATAACAACAACATCAACAAAACCAAGATCCACCAGCCCATAATCCTTATGATTAGGGTGAATAGTATGGACCCATAGAGATCCCGAAGCAACAAGAAGAGGGCCTTGCTCACAGGTTGGAAAAAATTAACACTCTCTTTTATAAAGCTCACTGAGGTGATGATATGGTCGATATTCATAAGCTATCTCTCTATCCAAACATTCGACTTCCCTTGAAATTCAAAATGCCGAACCTTGATAAATTTGATGGAACCACATGTCCAAGAACTCTTCTTAAGCTATATGTAAGAGCCATGCAACCGCTAAGGGCCAACACCAATGTCTAGGTCCAGATGTTTCACCAAACCCTAACCGAAGCCACTCTACGACGGCACCTAAACTTAAAAGATGCACTTTTCAAAGATTGGGAGGAACTATGTAACGCCTTTGTCAAGCAATACAAGTACAATAATGAAGTTGATATCACTCTTCGAGACTTGGAGACCACAAAGCAATAACCGAAAGAAAGTCTATCCACATTTATCATTAGGTGGCGGACTAAAGCAGCTCAAATGATCAACTAACCAAATGAAGTCGAACAAGTTTAGATGGTAAAAAAGAACTTGCTTCCGATCTATCATGAAACTCTCTTCGCTCAATACTTTGAGACATTCAAAGCACTAGTGGGGGCTTGAACACAAGTAAAAGATGCGGTTAATGATGGCACTTTCAAAACAAATGACTCAAAGCCTCGCAAGATCTTTCCAACCTCAAAGCCAAGTGGCTCAACCCATATGATCACTGTCGTCAACACATCAAGGTCATTTTCATGGTCAACATCGTTAGATGTCCCACAAAAACACCCTTAAAGGTAATTCTCAGATTTACCAGCACCAATGGGTGAGATATACAATAACTTCTTAGAGAAAGGGCTTTTTTAACCCTTGGAACCAAGACCGGCTCTGAACCCTTTACCCAAGGGGTTTGATCTGAACCAGCATTGCGCCTATCATCAAGATGATGGACATAACACAAATCAATGTTGATCTCTGAAGCACGCTATTCAAGACTTAATTGATGGAGGAACAATAGGGGTTTTACCAGCAAAGCCAAATGTCACCACCAACTCGTTGTCGGCCCATAATGCACGACTTAATATCAATATGTTAAGTCTTAAAGATTCAGATCCAATCAAACTCATTAATGATTCCATAAATATCTCCAAGTGTAGCATGATCACTTGGGATGAACTTGTCACATCCCGAACCCCACCCTACGCGGATGTCGAGGACGTGATGCCAGTCAGTCGCCACGCGACCAACCGAAGGCAATTTCTGAACTTTTCAGTGAATTGCACTCCGACTGTAGGGTCAGATGCAGCGGAATTTAAAAACTTTTTCTTTTGTCAGGGGAATGCAACTCATGTATTCACCGTAAGGTTATGTACCACAGAGCCAGTCTAAAATCCAACAGCTAACAATTTTAACCTCAGAGCATATCTATAATCTGACATATAATAACAGAGCAGAGCTATAATCTCTAGAGTACCGTTTAAATCCATGAGCCATGTCTATATTTAGTACATATCAGTCGAGTCAGTCGTATTACATCACTCACCTGATTAAACAGAATCAATCCTCAGTAATCCAGTCTCCATAGATCAGTGCCATCAGATCCAACAGATATCATTCCTGAAAAATGTTAGGGAATGGGGTGAGCTTCGAAAAGCCCAATGAGTAACACAGGTTCCCTGTCATGGGTTTCAAACCATTGTTGTTTGCAAAGCACAAGGGTAGTTCAGTTGTTTCTAAAATAGCAGTTTTATGAATCTACTTTAAATGCAGTTTCAGTAGAATAAAGCAGAACTGAACAAAATAAAACAATAGATCGGGACAGACAGAACATAATAGACCATATCAAGTATAACCGTACAGAACAGAACACAACAGGTCAGGATGAAGCAGAACCGAGCAGAGCAGGACATAACAAATCAGAACAGGATGAAACAAAGCACAACAAATCAGAACAAAGCAGGTCAGAATGGAACGGGTCAGAATAAAACGGGTCGAAATAGAACAGGTCAGAACGGATCACAATAAAACATAATAGAACGGAACGGAACAGAACATAACAAGTCATAACCGAACAGAACGGAATAAGACTTGACAAATCAGAATAAAACAGAACGGAACATAACAGAACGGAGCGGAAACAATATGTCAACCAGAGATACAGGTATATCATCAACAAAACGGAACAAGACAAAACTGAGTGGAAACAGTATATCAATCAAGGATACAAGTATATCATCAACGGAACGAAACAAATCAATATCAATCAGGACGAGTCATATCGGAACTGAACATGACGGAACAAAATGAAACAATATCAATCAGGACAAGTCATATCAGAATTGAACAGGATGGAACAAACTGGTACAATATCAATCAGGACGGATCAGGACAGAACATATCAAACATAACAAATCAGGACAGATCAGGACGGAACAGATCAAACATAACGAAACAGAACGGATCAGGACGGAAAAGATCAGACATAACAAATCAGGACGGATCAGGGCGGAACAGATCAGACATAACAAATCAGGACGGATCAGGACGGAACAGATCAGACATAACAAATCAGGACGGAACAGATCAGACATAACAAATCAGGACGGATCAGGACGGAACAGATCAGATATAACAAATCAGGACGGATCAGGACGGAACAGATCAGACATAACAAATCAGGACGGATCAGGACGGAACAGATCAGATATAACAAATCAGGACGGATCAGGACGGAACAGATCAGATATAACAAATCAGGACGGATCAGGACGGAACAGATCAGACAGATCAAACGGAACAGGTCAGGACAAAACAGATCAAACAAAACAGGTCAGACAGATCAAACAGAACAGGTCAGGACAGATCAAACAGAACAGGTCAGACAGATCAAACAGAACAGGTCAGACAGATCAAACGGAACAGGTCAGGACAAAACAGGTCAGACAGATCAAACAGAACCGGTCAGGACAGATCAAACAGAATAGGTCAGACAGATCAAACAGAACAGGTCAGGACAGATCAAACAGAACGGGTCAGGCAAATCAACAGAACAGATCAGAACAGATTAGACATAACAGTTAGTTAAACACGTTCATTTGAAACGGTATTTAAAAATAGGAGTACAGTTAAAACATCAGAGTGACAGAACAGATCAGTTAAAACATCAGAGTAACAGAACAGATCAGTTAAAACATCAGAGTAACAGAACAGATCAGTTATGAGCAGAGCAGAACAATATAACAGAATAAACAGTACAGTATGCACAGATTAAATAGTGCAGTATGCTCATATAGTGCTCAAGACTGAGGTGGTACCAAGAATCAGTTGTTCTTTCAGTAAAAACAGTGATAGGTTTACTTCAGTGCAGAACAGAGGGATCAGACAGAGTAAAAATCATGCATTTGAGTAAGGGCATGAAATCAGTGTATCAGATAAAACAGTGCAGTACAGTATTTAAAATACAGTAACTAGACGGTGTACTTATACACCAAGTCAGAAGTTCCAGGTTACTCACAACTGTTACAGTCATCTCCTTGCATAAACAATCTGATAACCTCCAAGTACGTCAGGCATCACCATGTATATCCTGAACAATCATCATCAATCACAGACAGATCAGAATTTATTCATTTAGGTCTTATTCGTCATCTTAGGTGTCTATCGGATTACCTAAGATAACCTAGTAGCCTATCGCCCTCTCATCGGGTTTCATCCGGGGCTATTTTATTCTTAAATTAGGCTTAGCAGTCATCAGGATTATAACCTAAGTCATTGGACTTCAATCGTTATCAGTCAGTTACTTATTCAGTCTTAGGGGCAAAACGGTCATTTGTCACTTTTGCCCCGGACCCCTATCAAGGTCTTCAGAATGGTCTTTATATCTTAAATATAAAGTCATACGTCTTTTAGACTCCAATCAGTATCAGTTAGGTTCTTATTTTAACGATAGGGGCAAAATGGTAATTTTGCCATTCTTGTCCCGGACCCAGTCGTGGTCCTCGGAATATCCCATATATTCTATATATGAAGTTCTAAGTCTTTTAGACTTAAATTGCTATCAGTTAGGTGCTTATTTAGCCTTAGGGGTAAAATGGTAATTTTGCCATTCTTATCCCGGACCTTATCATGGTCCTCAGAATGTCCCAAATATCTTGTACCTAATTTTCTAAGTCCTTTGGACTTCGTTTGGTATCCGCTTTTGGTCATCGGGACACATCGGTCATTTCTCGTTTTACGCATTGACTGTCTCGGAGTCTTATTTAGCCCTTCAGTGTTCATAATTATCCCTATGATAATTTACCAGATCAGTTTGACCTTTATTTGACCTCTACTTTGCACTTACTGTGCTCAGGGGTATTTTGGTCATTTTACGTTTTGTAAGATTCTGACTCTGAATCATCATTTAATAATGTTTACAGTTTCGCCAGTATCTGGGCTTCTATCGGTATCAGTTTCGTCCCAATCGGACTTTATTTGGGCTTTGTACAGTATCAGGGGTAATTTGGTAATTTCATGTGTCGTATTTTTCGGCACGTCAGTTCATAAAATGGACCTCACCATTGGGTCCAGAGCGTCCGACATAATCAGAATAGACTGTCTTTTATTTTTATTTGGGCCTGGGTACCCTCAGGGGTAGTACAGTCATTTGTCACTTACAGGTCTGTATTTTTTGGTACATAATTTCCTAATTTGGACTGTACCATTGAGTCCAGAATATTTGAAATGGTGGAAATACACTATTTATTTGCTTCATTTGGACTCCGTTTGACATATTAAATGTCCAGGGGTAAAATCATAATTTTACCTATTTAATAAATTAATTAAATAATTATTTATTATTTAATTAATTTAGCAGGGGCTTAAATGTATAAATATTCAACAGTCTGGGCCACTGTGCAATTCTGTCAAACAGTAGGGGTGGATTCGTAATTTTCAGAAATCATTTGGGGGTTAAAAGTAAATTTCATTAAATTAGGGTTCAAACCAAACGGTTCTAGGGTTCGGTGGGCTGAACCGGTTCAAATCACTGTGAACCATCCGGTTTGGTGACCCTCAGAAAATCGGGATAACATATCCCTCTTATCCCAAATCGTTCCTTATCCGTATACAGGTTTAGCCCAAAATCAGATTTTAATTTCTTAGCCCCGTATCCAAACAGGTGAAATCAGTTTTTAATTTAAAACAATTAGCCTCAAAACGGTGCCGTCCAACTAAAGCCCGTTTGAGCGATGGGTCGGGTCCCGACCCGAACCCGAAATTGACCCGAACCGTGTCCGGTACTGTTCATCGTCTTCCTCACGACGATGAACAGTAACCCTAGTTTCCAGTTTTCTTTTCCTTCATTTTCGTAGAGTTCCCAACACCGATTCTCTCTGCCATCCATCCCAAAACATTTCTGGGAATCAAGCCAACAATTTGGCATTCGTTTTGAGCTTCGAATTTAGCTCAAATGCTTGGTTCAGGTGGGAATAACCGAACCTGTAACTGGCTAGTAAACCCTCAATTCACCATCAAATCTTGCGTGGTTTAGCCCAAACTGATCCTCGTGACATGTAGATTTAATCCCCATTCTAAAAATCCAGTTTAATCGAGTTTTAGGTGAGGTTGGGTTTTAAACCCGAACCTGCAACTTCGGTTTTGAGGGTCTTAACTCGAGCGTTGGGGTCGTGGTCTAGGGTTTTTAGAACCCTCTTGAGGTCTAGATTATGTCTTGACCAACCAAACTTGGTTCGGTCGAGGTTGTTTCAGAACTGTATCTATGGAGGTCATCCATGGCGGTCTGTGTGTGGCTCATGGTTTTGGGGCCTATCCGACCCTCCCAGTTAACTTATATTAGTTCCTAGACCTCACAGTAGTTCGTACATACAGTTTATATAGCTCAAATTCTTAAAACAGTAGCAAAAGAATACAAACGAAATTCAGAACAGTTGGTGTTTACCTCTTTGACGTTCACTGTTCCTCCCTCTCATAGTTCGGTGTGGCCCGTGTGTAGTCCAGTTCACCTCCTTCCCTTGTGCACCACCAATGGAGATGCCATTATCCCTCACATGCATGCACACACAAGCTCACTCTATGGTGTTTCTCACACTCCTCAATTCTCTCTTTCAACATCAGTTTACAGGATCCTTTTGCAGGTCTGTTTTCCCTCCATTGCATATATGGAGATTTGTAAATGAAATCAGATCTTTCTTTGATGCTTCATCTCCCCAAGCTCATGATTAACTTGCATGGATTTTGGTTGGGAGAAGGTACAATCATAAGGTGTATAGGCATGATGATCTATGGGTGTAGGGTGATGCATGGCTGATGTGTTGCATGCTTGGCTATTGGCCAGTTTTGGTGGCAGATTAGGATAATTCAGTATTATATACATTTCTGTTGTATATATGGACACAAAGATAATAGTAGCCCAGTTGGTAATTTTTTGGGATGAGGTTGCTTTTCACCCAAAGGTCAAGGGTTCAATTCCCTTGGCCTCCCATTTGGCCATTTTTTCCATATTTTCGGTTAAGGCCACGTTTGGTTGCGCAGTAATTCAATTTCAATATTTCCTTCATAACTTTCATTCCGTAACTCCTTTTTCGACACGGTTTGTTCCGGGAGTTTCATATTTCAGTTATCTTCAGTGTCAGAGGTTCCGTGTCATTTATTAAACATTCAGAATTTTTCGGGTTGGCTAATTCGGATTTCGTTAGTGTTAAAGCGGTGTTATTTCGCCGAATTAATCAGTAATTGGGTTCGGGTATTTTACCCTTTTCCTCCAGACATATTTAATTATTTTATCGGTCTATCATGACCGCCGGGATTATGATTAATTCCCTAGATCATTCTATGAGCCAGTATTAATTAATAATTAATAACTAATTATTAATTACACAAAGTCGGGGTGTTACAGAACTCATAGGAAAGAAAATTCAATCTAGCTCAACCAATGCAATACATGTCACACGAGGAGGGAGACTATTCAAGCCCGCTCGTCTACAAGCAAATGACCCACTCAAAGAGTTCTTAAACCCAAAGAGTCAATAGGAGTCCTACCTCAAATTCCTATCGAATATGAACTCCTCAAACAACTCAAGAAAACATAAGTCAACATCTCAATATGGGGGTTATTGACATTGTCTTTTCCACACAAATAGGCTATCTTAAAACAACCCAATGAAGCACAAGCTCCTACCACCACTACCCCCGAACAACTCACGCAGATCATTAGGGGGTCCAATTCAACAATATCGTCACTTTCATTGATCATGACTTACCGAATAGAGGGGCTGACCACACTAAAGCTCTGTGCTCTGTATATTACTATAAATACCCTCAAAAAGTGGATACATTTGGTGCTCATTGACAACAGCTCTGCTCTCAACGTTTGTCCTCTTAGGACTACAAAATGCATTGGCTGATAAGTGGCCGATCTCACTCCATCAGCCCAAGTAGTTAGGGCATATGAAAATACTCGAAGGGAATTTATAAGGGTCATGGAACTTACCATGAATCTCGGCCCGATTGAAAGCACCGCATATTTTCAAGTACTAGACATCCCGAAATCCTTCAATTTGCTACTTAAAAGGCCATGGCTACATGAAATGAAAGTCGTAACATCCTCTCTACATCATAAGCTCAATTTCGCCTATCAAATAGGGGTGGTCACCATACATGGGGACGTTGATCTTGCTAGTGACGCTCTCCTCGTACTAGGGATCCAACATAATGCCAATGATTTACCTTTGTCGGGCTTAGACCATATAAGGAGCCTCGAGATGGAACAAGTACTTAACAGAGGCTTATACAAATGATCCATGATAAACATGATGGTCCACATGGGATATGTGTCGGGTAAGGGTCTTGGATTCAATTTGCAAAATCCACCTACACTACCCCACCAACCGGAAAGGGAATACACATTCAAGCTTGAATACTCACCTATCGAAGAAGATTTTCGTGACAAGTCTTTAGCCGTAAGAGCAAGAAAATTGCTAGAAGATAGAGGCTGCCCCCTATGATCATAGAAATAAAACTTTACTTCTCTACCTTGAATGGGAGCTTGGCCAAGCAAAGAGAGGGCTATCCGTACTATGGGTTCCCTCAGCCATGGTACAATGCTAAGGCCAAGACCAGAGTTCCTAGTTGGGAAATATTCGACGATTGCACCTGTGGTTTTGATGAGGAGGTAGTGGTACCAGTTGAACCACATGATCCTCAATATGAGGACTAGATCAAAGAGCTTGGAGGACTAACAAAATGCTTCGCCAAGATAGAGCTCATTGATGATATGGTTGAAATGATCTTCGTAGGCAACATGGGAAAAGATCCAATCAAAGACATTATGCCCATCCAAGCTCTAATCAACAATTAGCTCCTAGTAAAAAGGATGCCATCTTCAGATGAACAACTTAAATAATTCGGTTACTCAGATTTAACTGATATAGATTCCAATAATGCCTTTGACTCTCCGTCCAAGGACTCTCGTTCTTTAGATTTTATTAATCTTGACGAACTCATTGATTTTATTTTTCCTTTCTTCGATGAAATAATTTTTTTTTTCTGAGTATCCTTTTATTGCAAATAATGAACATGATGATGAATTTGAAGAATACAATAAACTTGAACATAGAGGATAGAAAGTTTCTAATAGACTTGGCCAAAACAGTCACCAAATCTCAAGATAGGGCTCAACCTATCATAGAACAAAGGTGACCATTAACCTAAGGTTAGAAGGTGATACTAGAGAAGTCAAGGTTGGAACAACCCTTAGCAAAGGTGAATAAGAAATCCTATCTGAACTGTTAAAAGAATTCTAAGATGTCTTTGCATGGTCTTCCAAGGACATGTCTGGATTGGACATAGACATAGTCTAACACAAAATCCTGACTTATCCTGATGCCAAACCAATCAAATGAAAATTGAGGAAACTTAGGCACGAGTGTTCCCTTAAAATCAAAAAGGAATTCGAGAAACAGTTAGCCACACGGTTTTTGGTTGTGGTCGAATACCCGTAATAGTTAGCCAATATCGTCCTTATCCCCAAAAAGGATGGGCGAGTCCGCATGTCCGTTGACTGTAGTGACCTCAACAAAGCCTATCCAAAAGTTGACTTTCCCTTCCTAAACATAAACCTTTTGGTAGACAATATAGCTCAACATGCCACTATATCCTTCATAGATGACTTTGTGGGGTATAATCAAATCAATATGCACCCCTATCACATGGAAAAAACTACCTTCACAACATAATGGGGGACATACTGCTACACAATCATGCCTTTTGACCTATAAAACGCAGGGGCTACATATTAGAAGGCGGCCACTACTAATCCTACATGAACTTACTCATAAAGAGGTCGAAGTCTATGTTAATGACATGATTATAAAATCTAAAAGTAGAGAAGGTCATTCCAACTGCCTAAGAAAGTTCTTCGAGAGAATTAAGAAATACAGAATGAGACTAAACCCTCAAAAGAGTGTATTCAGGGTCACATCAGGAAAACTCCTGGGCTTCATGATAAGTCAAAGAGGGATAGAGGTAGATCCCGCAAAAATCAAAGCCATTATGGAAATGCCTCCTCCCAAAATAGAGAAGTAAGTTAGGGGCTTCCTAGAGAGACTTCAATACATCAACAGATTTATATCGCATTTGACTACTATTTCTGAGCCTATTTTCAAACTTCTGAAAAAATATTCTCCCAAAAAGTGGAACCCCTCATGCCAAAAGGCTTTTGAAAAGATCAAAGAATATCTTACCAACCTGTTAGTCCCGGTTCCCCAATAACTCAATTTTCCTTTATTATTGTACCTCACGGTAACTGATACAATAGTTGGAGCCATGTTAGCCCAAAATCAAACACAAAAAAGAAAGGATGTCACGCCCCGAATTTCCACGAACCCGGGGAGTGAGGGAAAACAATCAAGGAAAAGGAAACTAAAGACAATCTAAACGGATTCAATTAAACATGCATTCCTTTCCTTCAATACATAAACACATAAAATACATTCAATAGACATATTATTCACATCAGTTGGGCTTAAGCCCTTACATCTCAAAACATGCCCCAAGGGCCAACTATACTTCTATGTTCTTTCCCTTTTCTTTTTGTCAAGATATCATCCAATCTCATGTAGCAAGGGCGTCATCTATAATATGATATCCCACGAATGGGTCAGCTCAACTGCTAGTATAATACAATGCTAATGCAAGGAACAAAAATAAGGCGTGGCATTTGCAAGTGTACATTTATATCTACATGTCATCCGGTATCATCAATGCAATACATGAACAATATGCGTGACGCACCCATGCAACTCCATGCCACACCCATGTCTCACTTTACAGTCTTTCCCCGCTGGCATGAGTACCACCTGTATGTCTCACTTACGGTCAGTCCCCGCTGGCATGAGTACCAATGACTGATTTTAGGGTTTTTCACCACAGGATCTACACTCTCATAATGCACACACCAAGTGCTCAACCCACACTATGTTCCAAGGAATCACACCATGCCAATATGCTTTGATTCCACCATGCCATAATACAATTTCAATGAAACATTTTACCAATACATGTAACATGCTGTAAACAATGTATTATACTTGGAACAATAATGGCATTTAGATCACACAATTCCTTCCACATGTATGCATGTTATTCACACTCAATTTAAACACATGCTCAAGTTACATATTTCTCAATTTCAACAATTCTCAAAGAATATAAATCACACACTATGCTAACACATAGAGTATACATATAATCATGATCCACATTTATCACTCAACCAAACTTTCAATGAACTAACAAAGAATGCATAAGCACATAAATAATCGAATAAATATACGAATCAAGAGATCAATATGAAAATCAATCCTAAACTTACTCCTATTCCTTACTTAACAAAATATCATACCTGAAGGGTTTGTCTCAACCCTAAGAAGTCGTGTTCGCTATGTAGCTGAACTAACAATGATAATGTAGAAGGTCAGACCGCCTTTTCCTTGCCTTTCAGTGTCCCTAAAATCATGAAATGTAACTCAGTCTATTACTACTTGAATTATGCTATTCATCAAGTTTTATGTCTTTATTTCATGAGTTTCTATTTTGCTAAAATAGATTATACCATTGATTCCAGAACGTCGAACAACGTCAGTCTAGGTTTTCGCAGAATTCAATTTGGATATCCAGGCTAAAAAGGGCAAAACGGTCATTTTACACTTTCACGGGTTCTTACATCCCGAGACCTCTTTTTACAAATTGGACTCTACAGTTGAGTCTAGAATGTTCGAAATAATAAAAATTCACTATTTTTTTACTTTAATCGGAGTTTGTTTGACTGCTTTTTAACTCAGGGGCATTTTGGTAATTTTTAATGTTCCTACGGGTCTTTTATTTTTTGGAACCTCATCTCGTGTCATAGACCTCACCGTTGGATTCATAATGATCAAGATAGTCAAAATACACTAATGACTTGTCCCATTTGGACTCCGGGCCATTTCGTGATATTTAATTTAATTAATTAAATAAAGTTATAATATATATATATATATATTTGTGCAACTAAAGGACACAGGATTGTCCTGTCCTAACTGGTTACACGTGCCCCTTTCCACCAAATTGATCCCTAGTTCGAATCCCTTCCCAGGGTGTTGCGCACCCTTTTTCTTTTCATTTCATTATATATATTAATTATAATATATATATATATATATATATATATTGGTTCAGTAATTTATCACAAGGGCATACGTGTGGGTGCCAACATGCGTGGGTGAGGGTTCGAGTCGCAAGAACCTCTGCTCCGTTATTTTTCTAAATCTATTGGGGCCAAACAGCGGACAATGTCTTAAAATTGGAATAGGATATTCTAGTTCCGTCTAAAATCAATTTAAATCTCATATGCTTGTAACCAAACAGGCTCAATTAGGTTTTTAATTTAAAAGCTCTTAACCCAAATGACATAGCTTTGGATATCCAATACTTGCGGATGGGTCAGATCTAACCCGAACCGAACCGGTCCAGACCCGAAACCCATAAACTGTTCTTCTTCCTCCCCGATTCTCCAGTAGGGTTGCCCTAGGGTTTCGTCACCATTCCGGCGACGGCGACAGTTTTTCGATCACTTTTCACTTCTTTTTAAACACAGTTTTCTTTAGTTTTTCACGTAGATTCCATTTCCAAAGTTTGTTTTTGATTTGGTTCACCAAAATCTCACGAATTAAGAGGAAACAATGGCTCCGACCAACTATAACCTTGTGATTTCGAGGCTTATCTTTCACTCTTTTAAACTCAAATCATCCCTGTTGATTTTTGGCACTCAATAGGAACATTTCCTCACCATTTAAACAAGTCTTTAAAGCATTAAACTCACACACTTAATTATCTACATAGACCTGCAACTGTTGTTTTCTAACTCATTTCTTAACCATTTTAGTTGATTCTTCTTGCATTAAATTCCATTTTTCATGCTCTACAAGTCCTTCTATTTCAATCCATCATTCGTGCTAAAAAAATTTATAAAACAAAATGTAAATTTCTTACCTGTTTAAAGCAACCCCTAGGTTTTTCTCTTCTATTCCTGCCTCTAGATCTCCCTATGGTCCTCTCAGCTCCTCCACAATGCCTACAACCTCTCCACCACTCCTTTCTTTTTGATTTTCTCTCTTAACCGATGTACACACTCAACGTATACACATAGATATATACACCACTCCACACGCAAGATCACTATAGCCCCCTATTTCTCTCTCTTCCCACATCTCTTTCTGTTTTCTTTCATGTCTAACTCAACTTTACATTAAATACTAGTTGACATTTTGCATATATATATATATACATATTATATTATACACACATACACACACCAATACAACCGACACACACACCAGCCATCCTTACAAACACACAGCAGCACACACACATCTCAGTTGTCTCCCACTCCCCTTTAGTATATGTATATATATATATATAATTCACTACACATACATACATACATACAATACATTAAATATATATATATATATACACATTCACATAGACAACATACATGCATAATATATATATATGTTCCACCATATATATATATATATATATATCTACACATACATAATACACATTTCATATTTACACACTTATTTATTTAAATGAAAAATTTATTTCAAAATTTCAGATCTTTACAAAGGAGAAGGTCATTTACTAAATGAGACGAAAGTTGATCTCCTATAAGCAAAACTATAATGCCCTCAAAAAGACATGCACTTCTCTTGTCTGGGTTACTCAAAAAATTTGTCATGACATGATGGCCTATACAATACACTTGGTTTCTCGCATGGACCCTGTGAAGTATCTCTTTGAAAAATTGGCCCTATCAAGCCGCACTACTTGGTGGCTACTATTGCTTTTCGAATTTGACATAGTGCACATAACTTAGAAATCCATCAAAGGAAAGGTTGTGACCGACTACCTAGCAGACTACCCAGTTGAAGGTGAGATTGTTAAGGAAGTTGAATTCCCAGATGAAGAAATCATGCAAATTTATGAGGATAATTAGTGTATTTGCTTTCACGGCGTTGCCAACAAAAAGGGATATGGCATTGGCATGCTTCTAGTAGCCTTAGACGAGTCACACATGCCTCCAACCATGAAGTTGTAGTACCCCTTTACCAACAATACCACATAATATGAAATCTATGCAGTGGGTCTGCAAATGGCCTTAGAACTGAAAGTCAAATTCGTAGATGTATATAAGGATTTAGCCCTCATTATTCGCCAAGTCCAGAGAAGGTGGAAAATCAGAGAGGAAAACCTCCTACCCTACCACCAGTACCTATAGACAATGATAACCAAGTTCAAAGATGTACAATTTTACTACATGCCTAGGGTTAAAAGTAGTTTCGTAGATGCCCTAGCCACCGTTGCCTCAAAGGTAGACATCTTAGAAGAAGCCATAGTTAAACTACTCTTGGTATAAACTTAGGAAATTCTAATATATTGCTGCAACATCAATGAAGTCACAGAGGACTTGACATCTCCACCTTGGTACAACGACATTTGGTCATTCCTCAGACACTTAGAATACCCTAAAGGATATACCAACGAGGATAGAGCAACCCTGAGACAATAGGCCACCCAATTCATCATTTGTGGGGGAAAAACTTTTCAAAAGATCTTTCAATGGAATACATCTTTTGTGCTTGCATAAACATGAAGCTGAATATGTCATGACAAAAATCCATGAAAGATTTTGTGGACCTCACATGTATGCATACATGTTAGCCAAAAAGATAGTCCAACAAGGTTACTACTGGAATATCATGGATCAATATTGTATTGCCTTCGTTAGGAATGCCACAAATGTCAAATACACGCCAGTCTTCAACATCTCCCTCCTATGGAGTTATATAACTTGACATCTCATTGGCGCTTTGCAACTTAAAGAATAGATATTATTGGCAAAATCATACTGAAAGCCTTAAATGGCCATGAGTTCATTTTTGTAGCCATCAATTACTTCACCAAATGGGTAGAGGTTGCTTCCTATGATGTCCTCAATGCAAGGAAAGTGGCTCAGTTCATTAGGGCCAGTATCATTTACTGATATGGAGTACCCCACAAACTAATTTTAAACAATGGTTTGCACTTCAAAGGGGAAGTCACCGATTTGGTCGAAAAGTTCAGAATCACCCCTTATCATTCCTCACCTTACCAACCTCAAACAAATGGGGCAGTGGAGGTGGCAAATAAAACTCTTAAGAACATCTTAAGGAAAACAACATAAACTAGAAAGAATTGGTATGAGAAACTATCATTTTCTTTATGGGGGTATCGTACATCTATCAGAATGCCTACCGAACAAACTCTATACTCTCTCACATACGGAATGGAGGTAGTGTTACCTATTGAGCTAGAAATACCCTCACTCAGGGCACTTCTCGAGAATCAAGTTACTAAAACTGATTAGTTTCAAAGCAAATACGATGAGTTAGCCTTCTAAAGGAAAGGCGGCTTAAAGCTTTATATCATACACAGGGGTATCATAAAAGGGTAGCCCAAGCCTTTAGCAAGAAGGTGAAAAAGAGAGGCTTAAAAGTAAGAGATTTGGTTTAAAAAGAAAACCGAGCACCGGTACTTGACTCGAGAGGGAAATTCAGGCCCAACTACAGTGACCCATTCATTATCAAATCTATAGCCACCGGAGGAGTAGTATGGCTCCACAATATGGATCCAGATGAGTTTTCATCACCTACCAACCTTGACTAACTCAAGAAATATTTCATTTAGTGGCTAGCTGCCCATTGTACTGAACTACGCTGACCTAACCCCCCATTACATATTTTTGCTACACATGCAATACAGGAGTATGTGGGTAGCTCAAAAAGTTACTGTGAGTGTGTTCTCAAAAACTGTAATAAAAGTTTCATTCTTTCAAATCCAAAAGCTAAAGATCATCTTTTATTCAATAATAGGTAAAAGCCCAATCAACTTGGTATAAGTCTAAAATGGGACTAACTTCCTCTAAAAAAAATCAAAATCTTCATTGCAAAAGGATACTCAGATCCTTTCATCACTTTTTATTCTCTACCAACCCGCCCTCTAACTCGAAGCGGCGACCTGTCTCTTTCTCAATGAAACCTAGGTAATTCTTTATTGAGTCTATATATAGAGAAAAATGCCCAAAGTCCAGCTCACCATTGTTACATTTGAATTCTAGTGTCTTCTTAGGTCTTCCCGTTTCCTTTTCAAGCTTAAAGGGGCTACTATCTCTGTGTTCATCACACTTCATCGTTTGCTCACTGCCTCCTAGTCCAACTTTCCTATTCCTCCTCCTTCGAAGTCCTTGTAAGATTCTTTGATCGCTTCTAACTTTGAAGTTATGTCCATATTAGTGTCTATTCCAGTCTCTTCAAAAAAGATGGAATCCCTAACTTTTTCCTTTTCACTGATTAGGTCTCAGAGCCACCATAAATGTTATTCCATCATAAGCATTTTGTTAGAATAATCCGTATTATCCAAGTTTGAAACATGAGTACATTCCAAATAGTTGGATATCTTCGTAGCAATCTTTTTACAATGAAGTGAAGACCCCAAGTTCTCAGAGTAACCTGCCTACACCAAAATTGACGCAGTATTCAGATAGGATAATAAAATGAGGTCTCTTTCAAGCCTGCCAAGATAACACAAGAATAACCAAGAGAGAACAAGTGAAGGGCTCTATTTTGCCAATGAACAGTGGACCAATCAATATCATAAGGTGAAAGTTGAGTAAGGAACTCGCACCAATCTCCCTCATTTTCTTTGGTCACCAACAACGCCTTTGAACAATAACGTTTTGACATATATGGGATGGTAACCGAAAATGCCAATAGCTTCAACTTATCACTCAGCCATATCATCAATAACAAGAGACTACCTCTGAAAATATTCCAGCCATTATAAACCAAGTTCAAGCCATTCAAAGTCTCGACAAGAACAATGCCCATCATATTATTACCTTTTTTCAGTTCGATCACAACACAAATTAGGCAAACATCAAACTGATCAAGCTCTTAGACAATTAAGAACCTCGAGATAATGCACAAAGTGATGGCACACAGCTTGGTGCGACTAGCCTCTTGATTCATAAAGATTTCTAATATGGGAAGTAAGGAAAAGGATTCACCTTGAACCAATTCCTTTGCCTTCTCAGTATCCTAATCAAGTAAAGAGGATAAAGAACAAGAATAACTATGTTGTACAGAAGGGACGATCAATTTACCTTGAACCGTGACATCAAAAAGAGCACAAAACTCTTCAAAAATGGGACATATTTCTTCTAGATGAAAGCGAAAGCAGAGATCAACAGGATCCCAAAAATATGCATAAGCTGGCAATAGATGCCAATCTATGGTAGCTTAGGCAAGAGAGAAAATAGCTTTCAATCTCAATACCCCCAAGTTAATCTTCTCCGAGCCCAAGAGGCAATACAACCATATATGAATTTGTTCGTGAAAAATAGCCACATCTAAGATTCTAGAAGCCATTAGAGTAGAGGGGCAGAAAATACAGCAATAGAGTTGTTAAATGGCTGAATATGATGAGTTTGGAGGTTTAGGATTTACAATATATCTTAAAATACTCGTAAGTTCGTTTCCAAGTTGGTTTAGGAGACTAATTTTTGAAAAACACGTAAAAAGATCGTGAAACTTCTCGAGATAGAGCTCGCTGTCGATTAGCACACCCTGAGTGTCAATCGGTACACAAGCCAAGGAAACCCCCCTCTCAATGTACCGATCGGCACACAGAGAATATTCAGGCCAATTTGCCCAATTTCACTTGTTTTCATTGTTTTCCTCCTATTTTGTCAATCTGAAACATGTTGCATACTGATTCCTATTCATTTTTGTTGATATTTGACACATTTATAAGTTAAAATGCATGCATTGATCATTCATTTATTCAAAAAAAAAAACAAAAAAAAAAAAAACAAGAAGGTCGAAAAAGTATAAATTGTTCATCAAACATAGTGTTCATAAAAAAATAAAGTTTCATCTAGTGGCACCCTCGTCATCCTCCCACTTTTCATCAAGACTGACGAGGAGGAGCCTCCTCTTTTTCAGTGTCCTCAGTCTTGCTCTCCATACCTGTCTTGACATCATGCTCGGCTTAACTAGCTGAGTGCAAGAACTACTCAGATTACCCCCGCCATTCTTCTTTCTTTTTCATCTCCTACTAGGAATCCCTCATCTAGGACGATCCTGTCCTCGATTCATGTTCTCAAGACGAGAGACTCTAGTGACCTAAAATATTATGAGTTTCAAGTCAAAATCAATGTAATATCAAAATGCAGTCAATACATGAACAATCAAAAAAAGGAAATCATGTCCTTACGATGTCAAAGTCTGCTCGACAAGTGGCTTTCCGCCATGACTCCACGATGACTTGGGCAACCTTATGCTTCAAGGTCGTAATGTATGCATAGAACTCTTTTAAATGGTCTGAGCCACTTGAATTTCCAATAAAATTTTGTTTCAATTTAAAGAGCAAAGGACCATAGAAAATTTTAGGCAAAAGAAAACATCGATCATCACCGATACATTGAAAAAAAGAAAAGTTTTCGGTAGCCCTGTATTAGCCGCAGTGGTGGTGACCCCTTAAGATGACCTATCACTCGTACTTGGCCTCCCAGCCTTAGGTGGGGGAGGCGGACCCCCATTCAAGGGAGGCATCAGCTCCTCTAAGTAGCTAGTCATATGGTCAAACTGGTTGAAAAACCGTTGCATGGCCACCCCCTCATAAAATTGTAAAAAGTCAGGGTCAGAGTCAAACGAGTCCCAAGTCTCTCATATTGGTTAGAGGCGATATAAGCAGAAATAGTTGTGCATCTATATCTACTTTGCGAATCACTCTCTTGCCCAAGTAATATACCCTCTCAAAAGGGCCTTCCAAAATCAAGTCCCGACACACTATACCAATACTCCACTCCACTAAAGCCAGAACCACTCTCAAAGGATTCCATCGAATTTTTCATAAATGAAATGCATGAGTTTCTCACATCTAGTATCAACGAAAGGAAATTTCTAAATAGTGGAACTAACTATGTCCACTTGGAGCATGTCCAAGGCCTCCCGAAATCTCTGCACCATGTTTGCCCCCCGACGAGTCCGCTTGCTCACCTTCCACCACTACCACATCCAGGGAAATATGTTCTCTTTTGCCTCCGCCAATGGGTAGCACAACAATTAAAAGACCTCATAGCCCAAATCTCTCAAAATAGGAAATTCAATCAACATGAAATTTTTCTCAAAAAATGAAATAAGGGAATTCAAAAATTCATACCTCCTCAAAAATGTTGAAACCACTGAGTCCCTTGATGACTACCTGGGATAGAACGCACATCTAGCAGTACCAAGTAGGGAGGTACCAAAGGTGGATAAGGTCCCTTCATCCTCTTTTATTATTTTGGGAATGTACAAGAAGGATTCATTCCCAAAATTCTAGCGGTACAAAGTAGGGAGGTACCTTAGGGCCTGATACATTCCCAAAATTCTTCACATCCCCCAAAGTAGGGAAGCACCAAAGGTGGATAATGTCACCGACATTAGCCAAGAGGGTCCAATCAAATACAAAGAGCATGAAGGCTCTGGTCAACTGGTCCTCTTCAAGAGCGTTTCAACACTCCCAGAAGTGAAAGTTTTCTAAGATATAAATAACCCACCGAACGCCAATAAGGGCCGCACCTTAGAAGCCAAAAAATCTCATCACTCCGGCTATACATTTCACTATCCCATGGAATTCGATCATTGCCGACCCGAAGGCCCGTAATCATTGAGAAGTCGAGAGGAGTCAATGTTACCTCCCCAAACTAGAGGTGGAAAGTGTTGGTGGTGTCCCACCATCTCTCCGCCAGAGCATAAAGAATCTTTTGGTCATGGTCAACATGGACTATTCAGTCTAAAAATGGCCCAAAACCAGTAGCTCTCACCTGCCCTTGGCATCAGAGGGGCAACTCAGCCCAACACTTCACAATGTCTACCGCCGAGCTCCGAGCTAGAGGCTTTCCAAGTCCGGCTATAAGGAATCAAAATCAATATGTTAGAAAAGCCTTTCAAATTCCAAAAGTAAGCCAAACAATCATCAACCAAATACAAAAAATCAAGGCAAAGCAAAAACTGCCCATTCGAGCATTTTCACAAGCGCGTGGTGTACACCTTCCAAAAGGCACGTGGGTGAAATTTGCATGCATGCATGCAACCAAAATTTCATGCAAAACACTATCAAAGCATGAAAAACAAACCAAATACATTAAGAATCAACTCAAAAATCTCAAAACAATCGGAAAAAAACTCAAGAAAATCCATATATGGCCATTGTGATACCATTGCCACAAATAGTTTGTCACCTCGTGGGGCAAGCTCGTGTTGTTCTGAAAGCCTAGGGCTAGTTTGTATCAGAAGATTGTTCCATGCATGTCACGACCTGAAACCCACCCTGTGCGGATCTCGGATCGCAACCGCCGCCTTCAGGCCCGGGAGCCTGAGGGCAAGGCAAAACATAGGCGATGGTATCGGATAGCGGTGCGGCCTTGATTTGCGGAAGCGTGAAAACCCTTTTCTTTTTTTCTTTTTTTATTTAAAAATCTGTTTAAAAAACTTTCGCACAAGCTGTCCGGTACTGTCGCTCTTCATAGCGGTACACATGAATAACCACATCAGAGCATACTAAAACTTAAAGTCTTATACATAATACATATTCGAATGCCTCAAGGGCTTAAGTACATATTTGGTTGCCTCTTGGGCTTAAATACATAATTGTCCAAAAGTACGACATCAAAATTCGACCAACCATAGGCCCTAATACTTCCCAAACTATCTCCAGAATCCTAATGGAGCTGCCTATCATTCCTCCCCAAATTGGGCAAGGGTCCACCCATCGTCATCACCTGAAAAATGTTAGGGAATGGGGTGAGCTTCGAGAAGCCCAGTGAGTAATTCTAACATCTATCATGGGTTTCAATTGGTAGTGGTTTCGCACGTGAGAATTTTGTAAAATACTCACTACCAATTGCTCGTATACTTGGAACATAGAGTACATGCATTCTTTAAACAATGGCTTTGAAACATTAAAGTATTCAAGCTAACTTGTACTTTCAAAATAAAGTATATGAATTTCAAATCATGTAAATATGCATGGTGAAAATGAGGAAAAAGCCTGCTTCCATTTTCAACACACACCTTATCACTTTCATTAACAGAATCCGTTTCGAACCAGATTCCCATTTTACTTTTCGTGGAGATATCTCATATGCCTGGGGGATTAGATCCTGCTACTTGGCATTTATTCGTATCGTAGTTGGGTTCCTAAGAAACCCGATAGAAATCCGTGGTGCTTATGCACAATTTATCTTGCATTTAAAAGCATTTAACCCATAATTCCTTCGTGTGGATGCATTTAAAAGCATTCAAAACATATAGTTCATAATCTCATGATAGGGTATTGAAATACGTGAAACATGTAAATTCAGGATATATAATAACATTTGAAATCGAAATTTTAAGCATGCTGAAGTATATCTCAAAGAACAGTAGTAAATTATTCAGGAAGCATGTCATAACAGAATATTTAAAACGGAATTGTGTAAAGACAGAATTTGATATTTAAAACATCATTCAAATCCGTGGAATTAAATCTCCACTTCAAATGTGAGGTTACTCACCTTGATTCCCCGGGTTTGCACTACTGGTGGGCTTTTCCCTTCCCTTTGTATTTCCTAAGAAAATTATAAAGAACTCGTTAACTTCACATTTACCTTAAATCGTTACCTATTCATGCTCTTTCATTTAATTTTAGGCTTGACGTATCCTAACTTCCTAGGATTGATCTTACTAGTCAACTTGTGGTGACTTGATGAGTTTTATTTTTCACGTGACTAAATTTTCAGTACCTATTTTGGTGTTATGGACTTCACCGTTGGGTTTGGAATGTCCGACATAGTCAAAATAGACTATCTTTTAGTTTCGTTTGGGCTTCGGGTACATTAGGGGTAGTTTGGTCATTTCGTGCATCATATTTTTCGGAGTCCCGTCTCGTGAATCGGACCCCATTGTTGATCTCAGAAAGCCCAATATAATAAGAATACACTAATAACTTGCCTTATTTGGACATCGGTTGCATTAGGGGCAATTTGGTAATTTGTACTTTAACGTGTCCTAATTTTTTGGAGTCTCGTCTCATAAAACGGACCACACCATTGAGTCTGGAACGTCCAAAATAGTCAAAATCCACTATTCGTTTACTTTATTCGGACTCCGTTTGACTTGTTTGAGGACTAGGGGCAATTTCGTAATTTTTTTATTATTTAAATATTATTAATTTAATATTAATTTATTTTAAAATGGGCCACAGTGGAATTTCATAAAAGTTCTGGGGTCAAAGGGTGATTATACAAACTGTCGGTCTGGACCAACCGGTTCAGTTCTATTTCAACTGAACCGGTCCAATGTTAATTGGACCAGCCGGTTTGACACGTAGTGCTGACGTCATGATGACGTCAGCCCTAAATTTGAATTTTAAATATCACTTAGTTAAACGACGTAGTTCCGGGTAACCCGAACCCTTTATTCAAACATCGGGTCAGGACCCGACCCGAGGTCCTACCCGTGACCCGACTGTACATCGTCTTCCCCACCCGTCTAGGGCCACTATTGCCCTAGAAAATTTCAGAATTTTCTCTCTTAAATTCGTGGGGTTTTAAGCGACGATTCCCACTGGTTTTCGTTCTAAAATGTTTCTGGGAGTGGTAGCATTCATTTGGCATCGATTTCAAGCATCAAACGCATCAATGTGGGACTGTTCTAGTCAATTATTGTGGGAAGTTACAGTCAGTTCGTACCGCCTCATTTCTTCACCATTTTGCACGAGGTTTGATCCTCTGCAACCCTTACAACATGAGCTTCCATTCCCAACTCATCAATCTCGGTTTAGGGGTCAGATTTTAAGATTTGGTTTTTGGGCCGAGAAGAATAGCCTCAGTTTTGAGGGCTTAGACCTAGGTCTCTAGGTCGTGTATAGTGTTTTTCGGGGTCCTAGGATGGTCCATTTCATGCTTTGATAAGCAAAGGGTCACTTGGTTAAGGTCGATTCAGACCTGTAACCCGAGGTCTATCAATGGCGGTTCGCCACGGGGTTCGGTTTTTGGGGCAGTTCTAGAGGTTCAAACCAGTCGCAACCAACTCAGTTTTTCAAGTTAAGCTATGGTACATGCAATAACAGGTCCTAAAAGCTATAAAACAGTAGCTTAAATTCAAGAGAATTTTCAAAAAAAATTTTGAATAACTCACGTGTACAGTGGTTTCCTCACTGGTTGTGCTCAAGCAGAAGCTTCAAGAGCTGGATTGGATCCTCCCCCAGTCGTGCAGCCCTTCAGTTCCAATCTCTAGCTTCCTCCAATGGATTTCCAATGTACACCCTTGTGTATCTCTCACTCTCTCTCTAGGATCTCTCTCTCTCTCACCACTTTCTCTCTCTATAAACAGTATATCAACACTCTCTAAATGGCAGATCTGCATATATGGAGAATGCATATATGGAGATATACATATCTTACATTTCTCTTGCCCTTTCATCTCCCCAAATGCATGATTATTTTGCATGCAATTTGGTTGGGAGAGAGGTTTCATCATGAGACTATAGGCATGATGGCTATAGCATGATGTAATGCTGAGGTGTTGCATGTTTGGGTATTGGTCACTTTGGGGAATGGCCAAATCTGAATGGTATTTAAATATATATCTTTGCACATATATACACAAAAGTGCTCCTAGCCTAGATGGTAATTTTTTGGTAAAACAGATTCTGCCTAGTTTGGTCAAGGGATCAAATCCTCTTGGCCACAATTTTTGGTCCTTTTTCCATATTTCGGGCTTAGGCCCTGTTTGGCTGCGCATTAATGCAGTTTCACTATTTCATACTTAACTTTTATTCTGTAACTTATTTTTCGACACCGTTTCTTCTGGTCAACTCCTAATTAGGTTAGCTTCTTAATTATTCTTTATGTTTGGTTCAGATAAATGATTAGTAACTAATCATTACTTAATCAGGGTCGGGGTGTTACAATGCACCAGTCCAGACATCCCCAAATCCCGATCAATAACGAACATGGGGTCCGAGTCACCATGGCCATCACTTGACATTTTGCCTTGAAAATTTCTGGATTTGTTGTTGGAAATCAAGTTGTTTGAACTTTTGAGAGGTCAAGACAAGTTCCAAATACTTCAATCTAACATCTTTCACAACTCTGTAAAAAATGGTCACAAGAGGGGTAGGAGAGAACTCAAGAACGCAATGGGGAAAATTAAAAGTCACAACATTTTAAAGCATGTTGCCCAGGCACCCAAGTGTTGATCAGCACTCACAGGTAGCCGATCGGCACACAAAGGGTGAAAACACCCCCTTCTGTGTGCCAATCAGCACACAGGGGCTAGGCATACCAACTTTCAGGCTTTGGCCTATTTTTGCGAATTTCAGCCCATTCTTTGTCAAAATCGAGCTTTTTGTCAAAATCTGTCTAAAAATACACCGTGATTCAACACCGAACATCAAAGGACAAATTGGTAATTTTTCAAAATAGGTCAATGTTGGCCAACTTATCATTTAGTGGCGTAGACCCACTAATCCGAAATTGCCATCAAATAACTGTTGATTTCTTTCAAAAAAGCGTGCACAGCCTTTCCTTTGGTGTTCTCCCAAAATCTAGGCCGTATTTTTCAAGTGAGACATAATTGCTCATTTCTCAAACAAATCAAAATCACTGAGTCATCTCAACTCATTCCCTAGTAAAGTCTGAACCATTATCCTTTTCTCATGGAAACTCATCTCTCCAAAAAAATATATGCTGGCATTCCCTATGGAGTCTTTATTCTCTACAAAAAATTGCTTGAAGACGTAATTCATCTTGGCAAAAAAAAAAATTTCTGAGAACGTAATCCATTTTGACAATCTGTTCATTAAGGACAATCACATTTCACCGTCCTATTAGGATAGCATTCCTTTTTGGTAAGTCGTCTATCGCATCATCATCCTATTAGGATAGCATTCCTCTTGGGCAAACCGTCTCTATCGCATCACATTCTGTTAAGATCGTATTCCTTTCGGGTAAGGTGTCTATTACATCACCATCCTGTTATGACAGCATTCATTTTGGGTAAGTCATCTATCGCATCACCATCCTATTATGATAGCATTCATTTTAGGTAAATCGTCTATCGTATCACCATCTTATTAGGATAGCATTCATTTCGGGTAAGACATCCATCGCATCACCATCCTATTAGGATAGTGTTCCTTTTGAGTAAGATGTCTACTACATCACCATCCTGTCAGGATAGCATTCCTTTCGGGTAAGCCATTTACCACATCAAATTTTATCATCCTGTTAGGATAGCGTTCCTTTCAGGTAATCGGTCTATCATATCACATTTTATTATCTTGTTAGGATAGCCTTCCTTTTGGGTAAGCCATCTATCGCATTCCGTCTCATCAACCTATTAAGTTGGAATTCCCTTTTAGGTGAAACGTTCGAGGACGTAGGACCATCTCATGAGAACACAACCTCATGAAAGACTTGTTAGGATCTCATTTCTTATCAAGTGAGGCTCCGAGGAGTCATTTTCGAAGGCGTAACCTCACAACAGTCCTATCGAGACGAGTCTCTTTAAGGAAATCCAGTATGGACAACACTCATTTCCACTGGTCACGAACTACGAATGATTTGATTCGTTTGAGGGTGATATATAGGAATCTCATGGAGGAATGAGCCTGACCACATCAAACAAAAAATCACAATCAAGGCCAAAATGGCTATCTCTTTTTCTTGCGTTGACGTTCACTTGCTTGCAAGTTCCATCAACGAGGGGCTTTATGTAGACACCTCATTTTGTGACCCTTGATTAAGTAGTATCAATTTGGTAGCTATGTTAAGAAACCTACTCCTATTAGGACTCCTCTTAACAGAATCCTATTCCCGCTAAGACTCTCATATCAGAGTCCTTGTTCCATTAAAACTCCTTCTAACAGAATCCTATTCCCACTAGGCCTCTCCTACTAGAGTCTTATTCCCAATAAGACTCTTCCTAATAGATTCTCACTCCCATTAGGACTCCCCTACCAAAGTCCCAGTCCAAGTAAGACTCTTCCCAATAGAGTCTCACCTCTATTAAGACTCTTTCGTGAAAATCCCACTCTCGTTAGGACTCCCCTACCAGAGTCCTAGTCTAAGTAGGACCCTTCCTGATAAAGTCACACTCCCATTAAGACTCTCCCGTCAAAGTCCCACTCTTATTAGGACTTTTCTGCCCATCGGAGGGCATTTCGATAATTTTGGTATATTTTTACCCACTAAAGGCATTTTAGTAATTTTGGCATAATCATACACTCAGTAGAACTTCCCAGTCACTTGAGGGGCATTTTGTAATTTCCAAATCATTTTACCCATTTGGGGCTATTTGGTAATTTTAGTCATTTGGTGACAAATCAGGGGTAATTTGGTCATTTCACATGTCTTGTGGCAATCTAGAGATTCTCTACCAAATTGGGGGCAATTTGGAAATCTTGAGTGATAGTAGTCTATTTAGACTAAGTTAGGACTTTTCACTTTTAACGTTTCCATAAATCTGGTTCCTTGATATTTCCTTAAATGGAGATATATCGAACCTAGACGTTTTCATTTTAGAATTTATTTTCCAATTGAATTCTATTTCTCTTTTATCCCATTGGTTCTTGCATGTAAACATCAATTCTATTGGTTCATGCGTTGTCATAATTATTTATTAATTCATTTAGTTAGGATAATCATTCTTATTTAATTTTTTATTTATTTAATTAAATAATTATCACTCAAGACATGATCCTAGCCCTCCATTTGAGGGTTTCATCTTAGACCCTTGGATTAAAGCTCTATATTTTCCTATAAATAGAGCCCCTTGGCCATCAATTTTTGGGGATGGAGAAAGACAATTTCCATAGCCTCACGTTGTTAGTATAATCTAAGAGTTCTCTCTACAAGAACTCTCTCTCTCCCAAGGCCGAAGCCCTGCCAAAGTGATAGCCTCCCTTCAAAAGGAAGCCAAAGTGACATTTTCAAAATTGAAGAACAAGCTAGAGATCTGCCCAACTAAAGCCTCCAATCCAGACTTTTCTAGCTGAAGTGCTATCCGACTACCATGACTGAATAAAGTACCCCCTCAAACCCTTAACAGTTTTCCTTTAGATCTGGTTAATCTGGCATCTTTTATCATTTTTGATAAAAAAAAAAGGATAAACTAGAGAACTATGTGACTCTGATTCCATTTACTGAATAGATACATAGGAAGCCTTCGGGCCTGAGTTAGATCTCTATTTTGTCTTTTCTATTTTATTTTATTTCTTCACGTCAGATTCTTTATTATTTATCTCTTCTGAACTCACATATCTCTTTTCAGTTTTCTCATGACAAAATAGCCTTGCAAGTGAATATTCGAGGCCGATCCATTAGGATCAGTTAGGGTAGGTTCCTAACACCTTCCCACTACTTACCTTAACCCTCGAGCTTGTTTCTTTGGTGTTTTCACTTTTATTCCAATGCTTTATCCTTCTTTTGATCTATGTTAAGGGATCTCTTAGTATGTATTTAAGAAACAAAGCAATGTAATTTCATTTCATTTCATTTCTTTGGCTTTTCTTTTATATGTATTGTTCAAGATGTAACGGGTTTGCTTGTTTCTTGCCCAAAAACAAGCTGGTGACTCCTCAATTTCTCTATCTCCTATAAGAGATGTTCCTTCCTACCTTTAGGGAAGGAGACAGTCAAGATCCCTCTTAATCCACAAAAATGATAAAATATTATTCTTCCTTTTTTTCGGTGCTGGCGCTCACACATTTCCTATCAAGTAAGACTTCAAGGAGTCATTTTTAAGGGTGTAACCTCACAACAATCTAGTCGAGCTGAGTCTCTTTATAGAAATTCAGTAAGGATGGCACTCATTTTTGCTAGTCGCAAACTACAAATGGTCTAATTCGCCTGAAGGTGATACTTAGGAATCTCATAGAGGAATGAGTTTGACCACATCAAACAAAAAAATCATAATCAAGGTCAAAATGGCTATCTCTTTTTTCTTGCATTGACGTTCACTTCCTTGCAAGTTCCATCAACGAGGGGCTTTCTGTAGACACCTCATTTTGTGACCCTTGATTAAGTAGTAGGACTTCTGTAGTTATACCAAGAAACCTACTCTTATGGGGACTTCTCTTAACAGAGTCCTAGTCCAAGTAGGGCTCTTCCTGACAGAGTCCTATTCCCATTAGGACTCCTCTTAACAAAGCCTTATTCCCATTAGGACTCCTCTTAACAAAGTCCTAGTCCAAGTAGGACTCTTCCTTACAGAGTCCTATTCCCATTAAGACTCCTCCTAATAGAATCCTAGTCCAAGTAGGACTTTTTCCGATAGAGTCTCACTCCTGTTAAGACTCTCCTCACAGAGTCCCAATCCTAGTAGGACTTTTTCGGATAAAGTCCCACTGCGTTAGGACTCTCCTACAAAAGTCTTACTTTTATTAGGAATCCTCTTAATAGAGTCCTATTCCCGTTAGGACTTTCCTAACAAAGTCTTATTCCCATTAGGACTCTCCTAATGGAGTCCTAGTCCAAGTAAGACTCTTTCCGACAGAGTCTCACTCTAGTTAGAACTTTCCTGTTAAAGTCTTACTCCAAGTAAAACTCTTCTCGACAGAGTTCCACTCTTGTTATGACGCTCCCGTGAGAGTCCCACATCTAGTAGGACTTTTCTTGTCAGAATCCCACTTTGGTTAGGACTCTTTTGCCCATTAGAGGGAATTTCGATAATTTTGGCACCTTTTTGCCTACTAAAGGCATTTTGGTAATTTTGGCACAATACTACCTTCAGTAGGACTGCCTAGTCACTTAAGGGGGCATTTTTGCAATTTTTTATCATTTTACCCATCTTGGGGTATTTTGGTAATTTTAGCCCTTTGATGACAAATCGGAGGTAATTTGGTCATTTCACATGTCATGTGGCAATTTATAAATTCTCCATCGAATTGGGGACAATTTGGTAATCTTGAGTGATAGTAGTCTATTTAGGCATAATTAGGACTTTCCACTTTTAAAGTTTCCATAAATCTAGTTGCTTGATATTTCCTTAAATGGAGATACATTGAACCTAGACGTTTTTATTTTTGAGTTTATTTTCTAATTAAATTCTATTTCTATTTTATTTCATTGGCTCTTGCATGTAGACACCAATTCTATTGGTTCTTGCGTTGTCATAATTATTTTTTCATTCATTTAGTTAGGATAATCATTCCTTAAGATAATTATTTAATTTTTAATTTATTTAATTAGATAATTATCACTCGAGATATGATCCTAGCCATCTATTTTAGGGTTTCATCTTAGACCCTTGGATCGAATCTTTATATTTTCCTATAGCCTCGCCCAGTTATTTTAATTCTAAAATTCTCTTTACACAAACTCTTACTCTTCCAAGGCCGAAGCCTGTCGAAATGACAGCCTCCCTTCAAGAAACAAGCCGAAGCAATGCTTTCCAAACTGAAGAACAAACTAGAGATCTGCCCGACTGAAGCCTCAAATCCAAATTTTCCTAACCCAAAATCTACCCGACTCCAACGATTGAATAAGGTATATTCTCAAACCATTAATAGTTTTCTTTAGATCCGATCGTTCTCATCTCTTTCATCACTTTTGATAAAAGAAGGTAAACAGGAGAACTACATGGCTCTAATTCTATTTTCCAAATGGATACGTAGGAACCCTTCAGGCTAGAGTCATATCTTTTTTCTGTCTTTTCTATTTTATTTTATTTTTTCATGTCAGATTCTTTATTATTTATCTCTTCCAAACTCACATCTCTCTCTTCTCCTTTCTCATGACAAAATAGCCTTGCAAATGAATATTTGAGGCCGATCCATTCAGATCAGACGGGGTGGGTGCCTAACACCTTCCCACTCCGTACCTTAGCCCCCGAGCCTATTTTTTTTATTTCTGTTTTCTTTCAGTGCTGTATCTTTATTTGATCCATGTCAAGGGATCCTTTAATATGTATTTAAGAAGCAAAACAATGTATATTTCATTTCATTCATTTACCTTTTCTTTTATATGTATCATTTAAGATGTAACAATTTCGTTTATTTAATTTCCTGAAACAAGCTGGCGATTCCTCAATTTCTCTATCTCCCATAAGAGGCGTTCCTTCCCACCTTAAGGGAATGAGATAGTCGGGATCCCACTAACTCCATAAAAAGGATTACTATGATCTAATACCAATTAAGTGTGATAACATTAGTTCAATTAACATTAGTAAATATTCAATCCAACACTCTAAAACCAAACACATCAAAATTAGACATCATTTTCTTAGAGATCATGTGCAAAATGGTGATGTAATCTTTGAATTCATTGATACAAACCGTCAATTAACGGATATATTCACTAAACCACTCTAGGAAAATATATTTTTATTTATTAGAAGAGAACTAGGAATGATTGACCCAAAAGATTTGAGTAACTAAGTAATAAAAATCATTTTTGCTCAAATCAGTCGACTATCTTATAGACCAATTGACTGATAATGGAAAACAGTTGACCATACGGTCCACTAAAGCCTTAAGAACAAATAAAAATTGGCTACTAGTCAAAACAATCGACCTACCAGTCGACTGATAATTGAACCAATCGACTAATTGGATAAAACAGTCGACTGATCAAGAGTTTAAAAAAAAAAAGGTTTTTAAGTACTGGTCAAAACAGTCGATTGATAATTGAACCAGATGACTGAATGGATACAAGAGTCGACTGATCAAAATTTTAAAAAGAATATATTTAGGTACTGGTTAAAACAATCAACCTACCAGTCAACTGCCCCAAAATTAGGGCAAAAACCAGTCGACTGATGGTAGAAATCAGTCGACTAATTTAGACGAATCTATAAAAATTGAGCGAAGTTTAAACCATTTCAAACTCGCGCTCTTGATACCATTTGACTTTTCTTTTTCTCAAACCTCTCAAAACAGTCCAAATTCTTCCCCAAACCTCTCGTTCTCTCTTCCATGGCTTCCAAAACCAACAACCCAACTTCTAAATCCCTAGGAAAATGTCCTAGAGAGGATTCCGACGCTGAACACCGAACAAAATCTCGCCATAACACCCAAGCTTTTCTCAACATTGAAATCATACAAAAATATGTGGGTAATGCATCAAGGATTTGATCTTCTTAACACTGAAATCCAACACTCAATGCACCCGACTTGTTCAACTTTTCTACACCCACTTTGAGATGCCTAAAGGGCCTCAATGCTTCTTCATGGGTTCTTGACCATCCTATCTCTCTCAAACTCAAAAACATTTCTGAAATCTTCAACCTTCCTCAAGGGAACTTCTAATAATTCATTACCAACACCAGGGTAGTGCATCAAGGATTTGATCTTCTCACGACCATACAACAAATATGTGGTAAGCCTAACATCACCAAGGCATTTAAACCCAATGCCTTCCAACTCACCTTCAAATCCCGTCTTATCCACCACATCATCACCTATAACATTCTTCCACATGCCGGTGGATAAGACTTTGTCTCATACATGGACATATTCCTCATATGGTGCGTCCTTAATCATAAAAAGTTTTACCTCTCTCATATCATCATTCATCACATTAATGACTGCCTAAAAAAGAAACAAGGCATCCTCCCTTATGAAAACCATTTCACCACCATCTTCAAAAACTATGACATTAACCTTGGTAGGGAAACCAACTTCTACATCCCCGTTCACACGGACATATTTTCTAAGGGTAATTTGAAATCCATGGGATTCAACTCCACTAATCAATGATGGGTCCTCAAATCTGCTCCTACCACTGAGCCAACTTAAGAGAATCTCTTTTCCACTCACCCTACTCCACAAACCACCTCTTATTCTCCTTCTCTTTTTCTTTTTCCTTGTCCTCATCCGGTCCTAATCACAAACTCTTCCTTCTTCCTCACTTTTCTTTGAGAAAAAGATTCCAACTTCTCAACCCAAATTCGAACTGTTGAATCAAATATCTCCAAAAACCTATCTGGCATCACAAAAAGAATAGAGGCAATAAAGAATGATGTTTACATTCTCAAAATCTGAGCAGACTCTCTTTATGAGCACAATGAAAGAAAGCACGGAGAAACCAAGCTTGAGTTGCTCGAGGTCAAAGACGCTCTTCAACAAATCCTTAGGCACAATGTCACGACCCAAGTCCCAAAGACCCAAGTAGTGATATGAAATCGTCAGAGATTATTTATAATTGAGTTCGCATAGTTAATCAAGTCAATAATTTAACCCGACTTTCGGACACTAGGTTTGACCAATGCATTGTCACACTAAGGCATGAAAATTTAGGTATTTCAAATGTTTGAAATTGGCTTTGCAAAAGTCCCAATAATTTTTCCTTAGGTATTCAATAGTCTTAAAATAATTTTTAATAAATTTTAGATATAGGGTAACCCACCCGACTAGCTATGGTCTAAGGCGCTCTTTTCAGAAAAACAAAAATTTTGTTCTTGAGAAAGGGAATTGACTTTTTATTCTTAAGGAATTAGGTCTTGGAACTATTTTTATTGGTTACAAATGGGGGATACTTCCTTATTTACATTATAATGTCTTAAGTAAATAGAACATTTACTTAAATGACATTTAATATAAATAAGGTGTCCACTAACAGTGCTATCTGTGTAGCAGAGTGAAGAACAAAAATTGCATTTTGTCCATTTCAGTCGACTATCCAGTCTACTGAGTCTAGTTTTCAATTGACTGATTCTGCCATTCAGTCGACTGAAAGTAAGAGATTTTTGTGTTGTTTAGCTTCTATTAATTTCAGTCGACTAGTAATTTCGTTCAATCAACTGAAAGTTTGAAATTTTTGCATTATTTAAGTTCTGTTAATTCCAGTTGACTGATTCTTCCATTCAGTCAACTAAATCAATCATCCAACACTTTAACATTTTACTTTTCAGACCTTTTCATTCCACCTATTTTTTTCTTATACCTTCAATATTCTTTTGCCCTTTCTTTTTCATTCATTTTACAATCCTATATCAAAACATGCATTCCAAAATTTGTACACCAAATGCTCATTCAAGAATCAAGTTTCAAACATAGGATTCCATAAGAGTCAAAAATATAAGTCAAGTCCCTTGTAATGTTTACATCACCATCAAGCTTCTAGCTTATATACATTTAAACTACAAAATAAATAGACCGTTGTAAGGGAAACATACATTCAAACAAGTTTCTAAAAATAGGTAATGAGGTTCAAGTATACACACTACAAAAAATTGGAGTTTTTGCGGCGCACGGTATTTGCGACGCCCATAAAGCGTCGCTAAAAGGGCCCTTTTGCGACACACAAAGCGTGTGTCGCTAAAAAAGGCAACAAAATGGTTTCCCGCGCAAAAAAAGTTGGCGGTAACCTATTGGCGACGCACATTCACACATTAGCGACGCCTCTGTTCGTCGCTAATAATCAAAACCTTTTAGCAACGTTCATTCGAGCGTCGCGAATAGTAGTGAATGAGGAACGCTGTCGTTTCATTGGAGCATTAGTGACGAGCATTGACTTATTAGTGACGCTCACTTGGGCGTCGCTAATAAGTCTTATAAAACTTCGCGCCGCCCCCTGTTTTCTCTCTCTCTCTCTCATTCTTGCTCTGTGTTTTTGATCGACGACTATCTCTCTCTCTCGGTCTCTTTGCTTTTGATCCATTGGAGGCTATCTCTTGCATCAGACACATCGATTGACAAGGGGGAAAACATCAAAATTGTGCTGTCTCTCAAGTAGGTATGCCTTGTCTTTGGATTTAGATTCCCTTATTTGGTTTGACGATTTCGGATTGTTACCTTCTTCTATTATTTTTTTGGGTACCAGTGGATGATTATCTTTGTAACCTTATATCTGAATGCATGCTTGTTTGTTTAATATGTTAAAATCTGAACATTGTTGTTAATCTTCTAGCATGTTTATTCTGTGTCTTTGGCTTGTCTAAAATTTTTTTTTCGGATTTCGGATTGTTACCTTGTTCTATTATTTATTCTGTGTATTTGGCTTCTAAAATTGAAAGTAATAATCTTGATAATGGGTGAGGGGAAAGGAAACTTTTTGGACGCAGACACACAATTTATTTTTTTATTTTTAGATATAAAATTGTGTGAAAAGTAAGTACATGTATCACCGGAATAACACTCAGGTTAATATAATATAATTTTTAAAATAAAACATAAGATAAATAATACAATATTATTAGAAAATATATTAAGACCTGATGGTTCTATTTATGAGTGTAAAGACATGGAATCTCTGAATAATTTGAATCTTGTCTGTTAAAAAAAATTATTGAATTAGATTCTATTTTTAATTTAAATATGAATTTGTTTGTTATCTGATTAGATTGGATTTGATCATATGTATATAAAATACAATTTTTTTTTGGTAATTAAACTTTTATTAGTCTTATATTTTCAATTTAGATCGACATATAAAGACATAAAATATATATTTTTTTTTTTTGTAATTAAACCGTATATTGTTACAGACATGATTATAAATCTGACTCTTGAGATCAATTAATAACTATTTTTAAAATCATGGCTTTATTGATTTTATACTTGAGCCAATTATAATATTCGCATTTAAAAAAAAATTACATATATATAACAATTTGTGCCGTTGATGAGGGTAAATGCTTCATACCATACAATATTTTTTGAGAATGTTAATTTCACACAGAATGTTTAAAACATTACAACATTATTAATCTATGTTTTACAAATGTCATTTGTGTATAATAATACACAAATAATATCAAAATGTTTCAAATATTAGATTAGTAAAATTCATATTTTTTTTGAATTAATAAAAAAAAATTAAAAAAAATAATTTATCATATATTCTATATATCACATACTAATGTATCCATCGACGGTATTACTTTTATAATGGAGTAGGGAACTCCTTCTCTAATCCCTATATAGTGAAAAAATAATGTTCACTAAACCATTTCTTTTACAAAATAATAAACATAAGAAATTAAGTAGGTGACCATGAAACCTTCATATATTTGTAATAATAATAATAATAATAATAATATATATATATATATAGACACACACACACACATAAGTAACAGATATAAGTTAGTGAGGGTTACTCTCCGAGTATGAAAATAACCAATTTCAAACCTTTGATAAAATTAAAACTTATCTATCGACATTTTATCATTGCATGTAAAAAAGTTATCTAAATCTTATTGAGCTAAAAAAAAAATTAAGTTAATCAAAGATTTAAAGCTATCTCATCAGGATCACATTTAAATTAATATTTTTAATATTTAATTAATAAAAATGTAAGTTCGTGAATCTAACACTAATTTATAATATGTACTGATATTTGACGTGCATGACAAGCACTGCAAAAAGGTCCAATCCAACCATTAGATTTATAACACACAATATCTATTTTTTGTAAGAATAAAATATATCAACCTTGAAAATATGTGAATATTTTATTTTAATATTAAATTTTGTATAATTGTGTAGAAATTCTTTCCAAAATTAAGATCTTATAATAACTCTCAAAAAATAAAAATAAAAATTGGGATTGTCCATTGATTCGTCATGGTACTGTCACTGACCACCAAGAAATGGGACGGGAATTTAGTGGTGTAATGTTGAAGATGTCAAGTGTGACATGAAGACATTGAGAGCACTAAGGGGAAAATTAATATAACCCTTTTGTTTTTAGCCAAGAGCTCATAACACGATAAATTATTATTGTATCAATCAGTCACGCAATGTGACAATTTCTATGATTTTAATATTTTGAAGAAATATACATAAAACCTACAACATTTCAATTTCTATGATTTTATTGAAATGATTAATGGAGCCATAATATTGGTATATAAGTGTTTTCTAACGATTGATTTTGCAAGCTAGAAAAATAAGCCTTTGACTCATTTTTCATACAACAACAACATTGTTTTGTAAATCAAAAAACTATTACATTTATTTTTTTTTCTACCAATTCAGCCATGTTTTAATAGGTCATAATAATTTATCTGTTCAGGTCTATTGTTTGGCTCTTTCTTACCGGAAGTGGTCTTGTTGTTGTTTTGATATGGCTTTGTCATGGAGTTGCTAGAGTTTGTTTCCCTTCAAATTAGAGTGATGTATACTATTTACAAATGCTATTGAACTTATTTACTGATTAAAAAAAAAAACTATTGAACTTCTTTAGAATGGCTACCAATTGTTTTAAAGTAATTCAACCAAGAGATAATCATTAAAAAAAACCACAATTATGCTCTAAAAACTAACTTTATAATTTTTTTTAAAAACGTATGACGAGAAAATAAGAAAAATAATAAACAAAAAATCCATAGGTTTGAAAACTGAGGTATATATGGCTGCAATGGTCTGGTATGTGGGCAGTCTCTTAGCCTTAAAATCAATAGACAGTAGTCACAACTTCAACAGAGTTCCTGAAGCAACGTAACAAAAAATTGATTACACTCCAACTTGAAACAACAACAAATTAAAATGCCGTAATGTTTTACTCAGTATCAAATCAATACATATTATAAGCTTTAAATCATAACTTTAACTAAAATGCTAACGTAGGAATCATTCATATGAGAGAGAGGAAGAGGGATAGATAGACATGGAGATAGAAATGATTAAGCTAATGTAGACAATCCACAAACATGTCAACCAATAAGATTACAATTTATAAACAATTATCAGAAAAAGAAGTTAAAAGCCACATGCAAAAATTTAAATTGAAAAAAAAGGAAGACTGGCAATTGAGTAGTCACCTTGTCTATGCTGTAGCTGTCACCTTGTTTATGCTTGTGTAACTTTGGTGATTTATACAAATTATTTTACTTACAACCTAAAAAAATGCTAATTGTGATATAATCATTAACCCATCCCGTTGAGAACCGCTGTACTTCGCTGTACTTCGCTTTTAATTTAGTACGAACACTAGTATGTGAATAACTATTAAAAATGCTAAATGCACATGTATGGTGTTTGTTTCGATTCTGCTTTGATCACTTCATGAACTAAGTCATGAACTAACATCAAGGATTTTATCCATTCAAGAATTAAAAATAGTTCTTGAGTCCTATAGATTGAGAGATCAACTAGATACACCTGACCTATTAAGTCAGTTAGTGGTTTTAGGTAGCACTTGATTTGTTTTTGTTGGTTAAGTTGTTATTGTCAGGTGCCAAGTAAATAATTCTTGATGAATGACCTTAATTAATAGATAAAAATTGAAAGGTAGGTGCTTTTACTTGTTAGTAACCAAGATCAATATGTTTTGTATTGGCATTTTCAATGCTATTGTTAATGATTTTTTAAAGCAAAACTCTGTCTGACAATCAGAGTTTGCACTTACACTAATGAAATTTTTAATTGCATTCATGTAAGCCTAGCCCCGTTCGGGAGTCATTTTCATCACATGTGAATCTTGTCGCGAAATTTATTCGCGATTGGGCTCGTGTGTATGAAAATCGATTCTTGAATTGTCCAGAGAAGGACAGTTCGGGAATGCATAAATCTGCATTGCAATCAATAGCGCATATGCTTGAATATTTCACTATGATAAAATTTCAGCACAGTCTCCTATTGTTCTCTGGGTATATATTTAGGCGTGTTAACGTCTATCTCGTATACTTGGAGAACCTTGGGGAGATGCTGCCGAAATTTTGTCCGAGTGGAATCAAGCATTTGATTGTTGCTGATTGCAATGTAGATTGTGAATTCACGAATGGGATAGGACCACCTTACCCTTTAGAGAGAAGTTGGAGGTGATAGGATTCATGTTTCATATTTATAACGAGTATCATTTTTGACTTGTATTAGGTAGACGAAAATGGATAAGAGTTGGATGGACTTGAGGGGCAGGCATTTGCCAGGGTATGTGAAGGGGATCAAAGATTTTATTGAGTTTGCTCGTGCATCTGCAGATGGGAGAAATAGGATAAGATGTCCATGTAGGAGGTGCAATAATAGGGATTATATGCACATAGATGAGGTCAAAGAGCACCTACTCGAACACGGGATGGACAAGCGGTATACGTGTTGGGAATTTCACGGGGAACGCCGTGACGTACGAGTGGTATTTGATGATGAAGAAGAAGACGACGATGTTCACTTTGGTGATAATGTTGGGGTTGGTTACGAAGGCTTGCCACAAATGCTGGCAGACTTGCGGGGGGCTACAACTGGGGCGAGTAGTCACAGGAGTGACACGGGACCATCGATCGCATTTGAGTCATTGTTGAGGGAAGCAAGGCAGCCGTTATACCCGGGTTGTGATAAGTTTTCGAAACTGGACTTTCTCGTGAAACTCCTTCATCTTAAGACCATCAACCGTTGGAGTAACAAATCAGTTACTATGGCCATTGAATTGATTAAAGCAGTGCTTCCTACTGGGGAGACCCTTCGAACTCATATTACGAGGCGAAAAGAATATTAAGAGATTTGGGCCTCGGGTATATTCCCATACATGCTTGCAAAAACAATTGCATGTTATTTTGGAAGGAGACTGAACAATTGAAAGAGTGTACGGTGTGCCACGAACCTAGGTACAAGCTGAATGAAGGAAATAAGAAGACAATTCCGCACAAGGTGCTTAGATATTTTCCCTTAAAACCGAGGCTACAAAGGTTGTACATGTCTCAAAAGACGACAGAAGATATGCGGTGGCATAAGGAGAAGCGTGTTGCTGAGGAAAATGTATGTAGGCATCCGACAGATTCACAAGCTTGGGCTGAGTTTGATACAAATCACGAATGGTTTGCAAATGAGCCGCGTAATGTACGACTTGGGCTGGCTAACTGACGGTTTCAACCCGTTCGGTGACATGAGTAATGCCTACAGCATGTGGTCGGTGTTGCTTGTGCCGTATAACTTGTCACCGTGGAAATGCATGAAAGAACCATTTATCTACATGTCGTTGCTTATTCCAGGGTCGAAGTCTCCTGGTAATGAAATTGATGTGTACTTGCGTCCTTTAGTGGACGAGTTGAAGGAATTGTGGGAGGTGGGAGTGGAGGCATACGACGTCTCTAAGAATGAGACATTTCAATTGCATGCCGCATTACTTTGGACCATAAATGACTTTCCAGCATACGGGAACTTGTCTGGGTGGAGCACTAAGGGGTATCTGGCATGTCCAGTTTGCAATAAGGATGCATGTTCCCTACATTTGTCAAATGGGAGGAAGATATGTTACATGGGCCATCGTCGTTTTCTACCGCCATCGCATAGCTGGTGAAATCGACAGAAGCATCTCTTTGATGGACAAATTGAGCGTAGATTGCCACCTCCATTGTTGTCTGGCAAAGACGTGTTAGCGCAATTGGTAGTCATCCAACCAGTGAGGTTTGGGAAGATACCGGGTAGTAAAAAGAGGAAGCGTACTGATGTGGACTTAAATTGGACGAAGAAGAGCATATTTTTTGATTTGCCGTACTGGGAGACTCTTAAGTTGAAGCACAATTTGGATGTGATGCACATCGAGAAAAACATATGTGATAATGTGCTGGGAACTGTAATGAACATTGAAGAGAAGACAAAAGATAGTGTTAAAGCCCGGTTGGACTTGCAGAAGCTGGGAATAAGGAAAGAGCTGCACTTAATACGTAGCGGTGATAAATATATCGTGCCTCCTGCACAGTATACGTTATCATCCGCAGAGAGAATGAGGATTTGCGAGTGGTTTAAATCGGTGAAGTTCCCAGATGGATACGCATCGAATATATCTCGGTGTATAAATGTTATAGATGGGAAAATATCCAGATTGAAAAGCCATGACTGCCATGTCCTTTTACAACGACTTCTTCCGGTTGCACTACGTGGGTATCTCACCGATCACATACCGAGTACAATAACTAAGTTGGGTTGCTTCTTTAGAGAATTATGTGCGAAGACGTTGAATGTGGAAGTACTTGACAAGCTCGAAAGGGATGTTGTCGTGATCCTCTACAAGTTGGAACAGATTTTCCCTCCAGCTTTCTTCGAATATCATTGTCCACTTAGCGGTGCATTTGCCTCATGAGGCAAAAATTGGCGGACCTGTCCAATACCGTTGGATGTATCCAATAGAAAGGTACATTTAATTTTGTCAATTGTGTTATCTATCCATCCTAACTATTTTAATCTATAACTGATTAATTATCAAAATAGATATTTGCACACATTGAAGCAATATGTGCGTAACAGAGCACGACCGAAAGGGTCAATTGCTGAGGCTTACATTGATGCAGAATGTCTCACCTTCTGCTCTATGCATCTTGAAGATATTGAGACAAGGTTTAATCGTGAAGAGCGAAATTCTGATAGATGTCCAGGGCAACAACGAACTGGCCTTGCGGTGTTTAATCAGACTGTGCGGCCAATAGGTGCCCGTATATATGAATGGTGTCATCCTCAAGACTTGGAAAGAGCCCACTACACCGTGCTCAACAACTGCGAGGAGACATTGCCATATTTTAAGTAAGTTTATCAAAATCATTGTAATACTACGTTAATATACAAATGTAAGTTACATATAACATATCTCATCTTATGTAGTGAGCATACGCTCGAGCTTCAAAGAGAACATGTATCAAGTTCTGATCTGGAGCAAAGACAGAAAAATTTGTTTCCAAAGTGGTTCGGAGAACACATAAGAATAGGTTTCAATTAATTGTAATTGTATTAGTTAATGCATTTGTATAAAAGTAATTTTGTACTTGTACTGAATTAATAGATGAAGCTATTACGCCACCAACAATCTCCTGAGGCGTACGATCAATTATATTCCTTGGCATGTGGTCCTGATTAAAGGATATCCCGCTATACCGGTTTAATTATTGATGGTGTTCGATTTCACACGAGGGAACGTGAGGTCATCCGACGAACACAGAATAGCGGGGTCCTTGTTGAAGGAGATGGTGACGGAAGACAAACTGTAGAGGATTATGGTGTTTTAAAAGACATCATACAGTTGCATTATTGCTACAAGTCATTCTGTGTATATTTTTAAATGTGATTGGTGGGATGTAACTAATAAGAAGACTGGAATGCAGATTGATAAGCACTTCATAAGTGTTAATACGTCACGTACGGCATTTAAAGATGATCCGTATGTTTTGGCATCAGTTGCAAAACAAGTTTTCTATTTGAAGGACACAAAAATAAGAGGTGATTAGCATGTTGTCCAAAAAATAAAAACTAGAAATGTTTATGATGTTCTAGAAGTTGGCGAGGGAGATGAAGAGTTGGAGAGGATTGAGGAGGCACTACAAGAAGAGTCTCAAACTGCCCACGATGGTGTTGTCCGGCATGATCAGGAAGATGTTAGTTCGTATCGGTTGAATAGAACTGATGTAGAACCAATTCATGTCGTAGCTTCCGACGTCATCAATAGCCACACAATTAGATCCGAGGGATGCAACGTTCATTAATGATGATGATAACGAGGAAAGTGATTTTGATGATGAGACATTGTTAGAGTATTATACCGAGACTGAAGAAAATTCAAGTTCAGATGATGATACAAACTCAGATGAGTAATTGTAATAGGTGTTACATGTGGTAAGATCAAGTGTAATGGATATTCAATTTTATGCTGTAATGGATTTTAATTTTTATGATGTAATGGAATTTACTTTTAAACTTTTGTTTTAGATATGGTTGGACCAGGATCACGTAGACGCGCAGCCCCGGTGGACCCATCGACCCCTTCCCCTTCCTCTACAGGATCGACCGATCCTTCCATTGATGGTATGGATAGTTCCATTTTGTATTAATGTTTATATAAATATGGTACTAATTGTTTCTATTTTATTGTTTCTAAAGCTTCGGCCACCACCAGTGCTATACGAGGGCGTGGTAGGTCGAAGAATCAGAGTTTGCAGACATAGATGTAGGTAGCAGGGGGTGGGCGACTCCAGATTGAGCTACCTGAGGGCTTGCTAAAGCCCGTTGATGGGTGGGCACAGCAGTTCATCACAGAGGTCGGCATCATTTGCCGACTACGCGCCCCACTCCATATTACTGACTGAAGTCACGTCACTCAGGAGGATCTACAGGCTATTCATGAGCAGATCCTGGTATGTCTTTTATTATTGTGTTAAACTAAATTTTAACATTTCTAATGCCGTAATGTTTTGACAATGACATGCTTTATAGGAGAAGTTTGACATCGATCTCCACCTACCTCACGTAGCGAGGGCTGTGGGTCGTTACCTGAGAGTCCGTTTCAGGGACTATCGACACCGCCTGCACATGCACTACGACGCGGAGGTGGCAGCCGGTAGAGAGCCCCGTGACAGACCCTACAGGGGGGTGACGGTGGAGGATTAGATGTTACTGTGCGACCGGTTCACAAGTGATACATTCCAGGTAAAAATTGTTCAAATTACTTTTGTTGTCTGGTTTAAATCAATATCATTTATACTAACCTTCTTTGTTTTGGCCAAGTGTAGGAACTAAGCAGGAAGAATAGTGAGAGTAGAAGCAAGCAGAAGGTGACCCACTGTGGTGGATCACGTTCTTTTGTACAGTATAGGCATGATATGGTAAGTTAATAAATGTATCAAGTTCTTATTGTATAATCTATTCATGAAATCACTCTTCATAAGCTACTATTTATTTGCTCCAACGAGACCAGGACACCGGTGCACCACCCAGCCCCATTGATTTGTGGCACAGGATGCACTACAACCCCAATAAGGGTTGGGCTGGGCCTGAAGCACAGCGGCTTTATGTAAGTTTTTATGTAACTTGCTACAGTATTACTAATTTAATATTAATCTAAAGTTATAAAAGTAGTAACATATATTTATGTTTTTATAGGAGGAGATGGTCTGGCTGCGTGATCAGCCGACACCTGAGGGTCAGGATCCGCCGACCGATGACCAGATACGGGAGACTGTTCTGGGCAAGAGGAGTGGCTATGTGCGTGGCTTAGGGACTAGGATGGCGCCGACGACATCGTCCTTTGAGAGTGATGCTAGGGCACACTCAGCTACGGAGGCAGTTCAACAAGAGAATGTAGTGCTGCGCCAGAGACTAGATAGCCTCGAGGAGCGATATGCCGAGATACAGACTCTTTTGCAGATGATGATCAGCCAACAACGTGACTCTTCACAACTTTGGTAAGTTTTTAAAATTATATACTTTTGTGGATTTATTATTTATATAAAATGCACCGAAACCACATCACACACCTCAAAAATGATAAAATAGACTTGCACGAACTTACGAAACTCGGTTCTGATGCCCGGTTTGAAACTTATGCAAGTTTCAGCTCCAAAAATGTCCCATTTTGGGGTTTTGACAGACCAAAATGCCGATATTGGCCTAACTGCACCGAAACCACCTCACACACCTCACAAATGATAAATAGACTTGCACGAACTTACGACACTTGGTTCCGATGCCCGGTTTGAAACTTATGCAAGTTTCAGCCTCAAAAAGGCCCATTTTGGGGTTTTGACAAACCAAAATACCGAATATCGGCCTAACTGCACCAAAACCACCTCACACACCTCACAAATGATAAAATAGACTTGCACGAGCTTACGACACTCGGTTCCGATGCCCGGTTTGAAACTTATGCAAGTTTCAGCCTCAAAAAGGCCCATTTTGGGGTTTTGACAGACCAAAATGCCGGATATCGGCCTAACTGCACCGAAACCACCTCACACACCTCAAAAATGATAGAATAGACTTGCACGAACTTACGACACTCGGTTCCGATGCCCAGTTTGAAACTTATGCAAGTTTCAGCCTCAAAAAGGCCCATTTTGGGGTTTTGACAGACCAAAATGCCGGATATCGGCCTAACTGCACCGAAACCACCTCACACACCTCACAAATGATAAAATAGACTTGCACGAACTTACGACACTCGTTCTTACTATTTATGCATGCAAAAAAAAAAAAAAACAAAAAACTATTCACATTCTATGTTCATATATATTTAATAATTGTTCTAATATATGTCGTTTGATCTTTATTTCAGATTGATCGGGGATTATTGTCACGGCACCGTCTTTATGTTTTGCATCGGAACTTGTTATTTTTATTTTTTATTTTCATGGACATCTGTAGTAACATTTTGGAGACAATTTTTAATTTTTCTATTTAGTGATGAATGGTACTGTTACAATTGTACATAATTACTTTAATATATATATATATGAATGTATTTTTCTGCTTTAAAATATTCATTTCAGAATGCTTAGATTTTATTGTATATCAGGATGGATGATTGATACAGGGTTAAACAGGAACAAAACAATATTAAAACAAAGCAGATATGGTTGTTAAAAAAAAAAACACTTTTAGCGACGCACACCATAGCGTTGCTAAAAGTCTGAATTTAATTTAAAAATTCGCTAAAAATCACTTTTAGCGACGCACAGTGAGCATCGCTAAAAGTCAGTATTGGCGACGCATAAATCGTGCATCGCTAATAATCACTTTTAGCGACGCACAGTGAGCGTCGCTAAAAGTGATTTTTAGCGACGCACAATACGCCCTTGCATATTATTGGTGACGCATGCATCTAATTATTAGCGACGCGTTTTGTGCGTCGCTAATATACACTTTTAGTGACACCAACGGTTTTGTGCGTCGCTAATAGTATTAGCTGACGCCACTTTTTGTGACGCCTTAGCGACGCACGTTTGGGCGTCGCTAAAGACCTTTAGCGACGCACAATTGCACTATTAGCGACGCACATGCGCGTCGCTAATAGTGCATTTTGTTGTAGTGACAAAAGGAATGAATGTCTTCCAAAAATGGCATAGTAGTGATTCTTCAATTCGCAGTTGTTTCCTTATCCGATCCTGCATCTAGTAAGGGTTCAATACAACAACTCCAGTAGGAGAAATCTAAATAAAGGTAAGAAAATGTTGTGTCACGTGTATGCTTATGCAAGTGTAGTGGCACATAGGTGATTATGGAGTAATTTTCATAACAATGAAATAGTCCAAGATGGAGCAAGATTTTACATTCAAAACTTATAATTCACCAAGAAGGAAATACTAAGAAATTCCACTAAGTATAAGTTAATTAATAGGGATTTCACAATTCATTCGAATCATTCTGCTTATCAAGTTTTCCCTCATAAACTCTCAAGTCTCAATCGCAAGACTAATCTCCCAGTAAGCCTTATGTGTTTTTTAGGCTACTAACTCGATGGAGACATACGACCACCTGCTCAGATTTATGGCTTGCAAGCTGATGGGAGACATCATCGTGAACATAATTGAAACCCTAGGTAAGTGGAATCTCACCATATTCAAGAGCATACAAAAGATGTAATCCCATTTCATGCCCTAAATTTTCATTTCTTCCCCTAATTCAAGGCCATTCCATTTACATTCATATCCACAATTTACTTTTATTTCACTAACACCGTCAATTCATTCACACGACTATAAACAAGCACCACTTTTCAACATAAATAACCATTTGGGAATTTTCACAAACACTTGGCATGCAAGAGGTAATTTTACGTATATAGCATACAAACCCACATCACAAATTCACCGTGTAAACCTTTTTTGCCTTTAACCAAGAGTTAGACACATAATGAAATAGCATAAAAAGAAGATATTTCATGGAAAGAATGCACCCATTACATAAATGTTCATGATACATGCTACATATGCCCTAACATGAACAATATGGGTAATTCTATGGAAAGAGATGAAATAATGCATGATAAATCTATCTACACAAGTTTTATACCTAGGTTTAGAAATCCCTACCTTATTCCTTGAAGGTTTCACAAACCCTAATATTGTCTTTGTTTATTTTGGTGATATTCCCTCTAGCCCTAGTCTTAAAAAATAAGAATAGATCACCTTCACACATTCTCTAGGACTTGATAGTGTTGATTCCCTCTTCAGCCCAAGGGAAATCAAAAAAGATGTAGAGAAATGGAAAAGAAAATGAAAAGAAACCCTAAGCTTAAGCTTCTCTCTCTTGACTGCCATAAAATTTTGAAGAATGTGAAGTGTTTGTGAGCTTTTGGTCTTTTAAAGACCCACATTCAGATTTTGATATATTTACAAGTTTCTCCCTCCTTCACTATTTTTCTTTTTTATTCATAATACCCATTTTGGTGCTTCCCACTTATCATAAAAATATCTCATGACTATTATGATATATTTAAGCCTATTTTAAATCTCAATATTATTGTGGCAAAATATATCACGCTATTAGCATTTTAAGTATTTAAACGGACTCGGAATGTTCAAAAAAACTTTCTAACTCATCCTTTTACATAACTAATTAAGTTGCATTATTTATACTATTTAATATTTATTTAAAATTACATAAAAATATAGGTTGTTCCACACAGACCTCCTACCAGAACACCTTATGTCATTTTCTTTAAGATGACAATGGGGGAGAAGAATAGGAGAACAAAAGAAAAAGAAGAAGAAGAAGAAGAAGAAGAAAGAAAAGAAATAGAAATAGAGAAAAACATAGGATTTTTTTTTTTTTGTTTTTGATTCAAAATCCTTCCTATAATTGCTCTTTCTTTCTCTTGCTTGTAATTCGTGCTTACTATTGAAAAAGATCATACATGAATAGAAAACTATATTTTGTTAAATCCTTCTTATATGTTATGTGTAAACTTCGCTATTAATAAATATTCAAACGGACAAATAAAGCATGAAAAATAATACAAATCTCAACCCTAAATTGCAATACCTCATGTTGATAGGGGGAGATAGAAAATAATGTTATTTTTTAAGAATGATCTATTTACTTATGGCATGAATTCAAATTTACAAATTAATAGGGGAGAGCATATATGTAATAATTCTATTCTCTATCACTAGTGCTATTTGTAAAGGACGTTGTTTTATCATCATCAAAAAGGGAGAAATTGTTAGCCCTAAAGGTTTTTAACTAAGGGCATCTCAATAATTTTGATGATCATAAAACATTATCCAATGGACAAATGCTTTATCCAAGTGACAATGCAAATAGGTCATCTAAGTCAAAGAAGATTGTTGACTAAGAAAATGACAAAATTTCATCAAGCTAAAAGATTCCACTCAAGAGTATGTTCAAAAGCAAACATCAAAACAAGAGGAAGGCTCACATGATGATTCAAGCAAGGTCGACTCACACAAGCCCAAGGATCCAAGTGAAGACTTTCATTTTTTCTTATTTTGAGTTTTGGGTTTTGGGTTTCTGAGTGACATTAGGATTAGATTGATCATTGGTCGTAAGCTCTCACTATTTAAAATGATCATCTGAAAACTAACCTCAAATGATTTTTTCAAAACAAAACATTTGACTTAAGTTTTGAAAGATCAAAAGGTTTTGGCAAAAGTACACTAAGAAAGGAATACGCTAGAAGACACTCACTGTCTAAACCATTCGACCAATTCGTGAAACCAGTTGATTGATTCTTATAGCTTATTTGTCACATTGATTAAACCAATCGATTGATCGTCAGAACCAATCTACTCAATAATGTTTTATAAAATCACCTGAGCACACTAACAAAATCAGTCAACCACCAAAGAGAATCAGTCAACTGTTCTTAAAGGAAAAATTAGTGTACAAACAAAACCAGTCGACAAATTTATAGAACTAGATGACTAGATGACCAATTGATGAATTTTCTAAACACATTATCTAAATCAGTTGACCTCTAAGAAGATTCAGTCGACTGTTCTAAAAGGCAAAAATAGTGCACAAATAAAACCAATCAACTGATATTAAACCGAGTCAACTAATTATTCTTAACCAAAAGGACCTCAAACCCTCTGGACAAATTAGTTGATCTAATCAGTCGACTAGTTGATGATTCAGTCAATTGGTTGTTTCGATCTGGCAATCGCAAATTCAAATTTTGAACAGACAAAAAATGGGAAAACAACTCTTTTTGAAAAGCAACGGTCATATACTTTAAAGAATTATAAATAGAGGTTCTGTAGGACTTTCTAAACCAGCTTTTACAAGCTTACATTATCACATCTTTGTTATTGACTTTAGATCTATCATCTTCCAAATCTAAATCTAAAAGTTCTACTCATCTTAAATACTCAGAGCTTACACCTAATCAATCTATAGAGAATAATCATCTTAATACACCAAAACTACTCTAGTAGGGAGTGCTATTTGGTAAACACCTTTGTATTATATCATTACGGTGAGAGTTGTGGGTAAGTGCTACCCGATGAGGCAAAAGCATATATTTTGATAGGATAAGAGGGTTGCAGTCTTTGCTTTGAAAAGGTTTGGTCTTCGCCTACAAGGAGGTCACTATAATGAAAAAATACAAGTGTGGATATTTAAGTCAAGCACGTTGAAAGTTTTTCGAACCTCTTAACTAATGTGTTTGCTTTCTCTCTCTTTCTCTTTGCTCTTCTTTATTTACTATGCATTTACAGCATTCATTTCTTAAGAATGAAATGAAATTGATATTTGTAAAATACCCTATTCACCCCCCTCCCTCTTGGGTAAAAATTTGGGCAACAAGAAGACAATTGATTAGAATGGAGATTGAGGAACTAAGTCCATGTCATTATCGTGTTGTAATCAATCTCACACATAATAGATTCTTCCATGAGTATGGTCGGCTATGGAGTTTTATATCTTGGATAGTTTTTCATGGTGGTTTCTCTGCCATTACTGTGGTTTACAAACTCTCTAAGTCTTTATTTCTTTTATAATCTCAAAATTTCTCAACATGAATGCTTCCGCTTGATTTAGATTTAGATTTTCATGAATGTCAAAAATGAGACATCAATTGAATAATTGAGAACTTTAATTGAGTAATTGGATTGTTATGTGAAATGAGGAATTGATAATTGATCACCTAATCAAATTTTCACTTGAATTGAGAAATTGGCATTTAAAATTGAGAAGTTGATCAAATAGGCTTGTGGTGAATTGATTTGTGTATTGAACACTATATTACAACTACGTTGGGTGGATTGGAATTATTGTTGTATTGAACACATTGGTTGTTAATTACTTGAAATTTTAATTAATATATTGTGTTATCTTTGTTGTACTTAGTGTTATGGATGAGAATTTGAAAAATTAGAACAAACCTATTCAACCCCTCCCTCCTCCTTCTAGGTTAATTTGACACCAAGGGACCAACCAAAAAGTGGTATCAAAGCCTACTTTCAAAGGCAATAAATTGGATACCTAGTAGTGTGAATGGAAGGGAAGAGAGGGAAGATCTATTTCCCAACCACCTCTATTTGATAACCTAAATTATGCTTATTGCAAGGCTCATATGAGAGCATTTCTTAGGGCCGTGGATAAGCAACTTTGGCTCACCATCCAATAAGGTTGGACCACACCGAGCACAACTGCTATGTTGGTGGTTAAAAGGTCCAAGCTACAAATTCTAACCTCTAGGTTTGAATCACTAAGGATGGAAGATTTGGACACCTTCGCCTGAATTCTATGCGAAATTGAATGACATAGTTAATTCATCTTTCAACCTAGGAGAAAAGATAGAAAGGACCAAAATAGTGAGAAAGATCATGAGATCTCTCCCTGAGAGATTCCAACCCAAGGTCACCACCATTGAGGAAAGCAAAGACGTTGACTCACTTGTAGTTGATGAGTTAGTAGGTTCATTGCAAACCTTTGAACTAACTTTTAGGCAAGTTAAGAAGACTTAGAATCTTGCTTTAAAATAAACTCAAGATGACAATGATGGAAATCTAGAGGTTGACTCGAGTCTATAAATGAGGTTGACCTAGCCTTTTTTGTTAAGAGGTTTAACAAGTTCCATAAAGGTAGAATGTCTAATCCTAAGGGAACTCAAAATCCAAATAAAAGAATCTTAAGAAATTCTAACAACTCAAGAGGCAAGGTCTAAAAAGGATCCTCTAGTGGTGATAGGAGGAAACCATCATCTCAATCCACTTCCAAGCCTATAGAGTGTTATGATTTCCATAACCTTGGCCACATAGCTCTGATTACCTAAACAAAAGAAGGGGAAAATCAAAAAATAGAAGGGCAATAAAGACAACTCTAACCGATGGTAAGGAAGAGGAAGAAGAGGACGAGGAAGATGATGATGATGATGAAGGAGTGGAAAGTCAATTTTTGACTTTCACTAGCATCACCAATGTCCTCAAAGGCTCTTCATCCATAGAGGATGATGAACAAGAGGACAATAAAAATCTTGTGTCTAGTGACAGTGAAAATGAAAAGGAAGACAACATTGAGATTGCTATGAAAAATTGTTTGATGAATCAATCCATCTCAAAAAGTCTAATATGAAACTATCCACTAAACTCAAGACAAATGAGAAAGATAAATGTGCACTTGTGGTTGATCAATCTTTGTTGACACAACTCAATGAAGAGAATTTATTTCTCTTAGAAAAGGAGAAATCCTTAGAACAAGAGAAGAATTTATTGGTTAAAGAAGTAAGGAAACTTAGGTCATTCCTAAAAGCTTGTGTTCTTGAAAAGAATGATTTGTTTTCAAAAGTTTACTCTCTTAATGAACAACTTAAACAAGCAAGGGATGTTAAAATCACTCTTGAGGATAGGTAAAAAAAAATTAGCAAAAAAATTATAATACTGTCCAAATCAAGAATGATAAAAGTGGATTAGGATATAAAAAATTCTCGAATAAGAACAAGCCTTCAACATCCACTTAAAACCAATCTCCTATTATCAAGTCAGTTGTATTTGTTGTTTCTAAGCTAAAAGGTGTAGAGACACCTCTACTTAAAAGGGGAACACAACCCCAACCACAACTTCAAGTACAATCTCAACCTCAAGCTAGACCTCAAGTTCAACCTCAACCTAGATCATTATATTTTTCCCATTGCAAGGTTGATGGTCACTCTAGGAGGAAATGTGGGTTTGCTAAGAAAAAGCAAACAATTTCTCATCTCATAACCTTGGAACATAAAATGAGAATAACTTCTTTGAAACAACAATTGAATACTCGTGTTCAAAGATCTAAGAGCATGGCTCAAAAGATTATTAACATGACTAACTTTGAGAAGCCTCATGTTATCCCTAGTCTTTAATTTAAGGTAGAGAAGACCAAGGTTCAAAATGTCACACCTGCTTCTAAAAAGATTTTAAAATAAATTTGGGTTAGGAAGGATAAGTTGAAGGGTTTTGAAAAGGAATGTGCAAGTCATTATTCCCAATTTTCTTCTTCCTCCAAAAAAGAAAATTCATTTTCTAGATGACTAAGAGAGAGTTTAGCAATTTAGGGATCTTATTTTTCACTCTTACTTAGAGTCTCCCTATGAATTGCCCTGATACTTCTTATTTTAATGTGGTTTGAAAATCATTTATCTTGAGAAGAAGTTGTCATCTTTCCTTAGTCTAGGTGAGCTCAAGGTTATTCATCTATTCTAGATCTATTGCTTATTTTGTTGGATTTTTTCCTTTAATTCATAGTTAGGTTCATTTCATACCTTTGTGAATCTAAAAATTCAAAAACATTTTTTTCTTTTATCTTCATTGCTAAAGATAATCCCATTTTTTTTAAAAAGAAAAGTGAATTAAGATGCACTTTGAGTACTTGAGACTATGATTTGTGTACTTCATTTTATCACTATCTTAATTTAGTCTTAATCACTTGAGTGCATACAATCTTTCAATCTACTTGTGATCTCATAGTCTTTGGTCTTGCTTACTTCCAGCATGAGATTGCCTTGTAGATACATTGGACTTAATGGTTTTATGTTTATACTTCAATAATTCCATGGTTAGAAAGATTGACTTGGGTTAGAAAAATCAAAGGATCTAAAAGAAAAAGTCTAAAAAGAAAATAGCACATGCCCAAAAATGAGAAATCAAACGAAATGAAGGAAATGGCTACCTTCGAAATAGTGTGTTTGTTAACATTGAAAATCATTTGAAAAGAACAGCCTACTCAACTGTGTGAAAACAGCCTTGCAAAAGGGGAGAATTCAATTTTGCAAATTTGGATTTTGTTGAAGGGGAGTTTTGGTTGAAAATGGTCAAAATTCCCAAAGTTGATTAACTATGATCCTTTGCTTGTGTTGATGTGTAAATCATTTAACACTATAGAGTCAGCTTTGGCATGAGAACATTTCATGGTTGAAGTTGTTTCATATGCCTAAATACTATGTTTGAGTAAGTAGAGAGTTAGCTTGCATGAGTTTAAATATTCTAGGATTTCTTGAATGTTTTGATTCAATTTAGAACACTTTACATTCTCTCCATGTCACTTAAAATGTTCTACAAATTTTTCTTTCAACTAAAAAACATTGGGTTTATTTTTAGCTTTATAGATAATTGATTTCTTCTTAGAATTTTCTTGCTAAAAACTGAAGTTTTTCAAAAAACAAATTTCCCTATTTTTGCCCAATTGAATTTAGCAGAGGAAATTTGAATAGAGCAGGACACTCTATTTTTATGAGAGAATAGCACTTACAGATGCTCATATAAATGAAGGCTCGATCAAATAAATGTGACTTTTTCATTCAAATGAGTGACTGATCAGTTCAAACATGTGAGTAACTACCCATTTGCATCATTTTCTTGCGGATTTCTCTAGTTTTCTCTCAAATTCCTCATATTTTCTTACTTGATATTAATTTTGGTGTTCTTCATTGGCATTTTTCATTCCAGTTAGTGTGATCTACGCATCGAGGACTCAACTTTCACCGATCAATTTCAAATTCCCACCGTCCGTTGTGTCGGTAAGTCCTTGAATCCATTTTTCACTTTCCTATCGTTTATTTGATTTTTTCATCTAGACGGTAACATTAATATGGACTGTTAGATTAGTATACTTGATGTAGTACCTCTCTAGGATCATCATATATTTTTTTCCTATCATATATATACTACATGATCATGTCATCCAAAATAGTACCCATATCTCATGAGCATTTCTCCTATGACATTCGTCTTGGCAGGACACCTCGGGCTTTGGAGCATTTTCCATCATAGGTTGCCAAGATATAGGCACGCACAGTTATGTCATGTCCTTGCTGAGAGGGCATCCACACTAGATGATATACATGAAACTCTCACATACAGCATGTTTTCAGTCACGTGGATGGTTGCCCCTCTTATCTGTCACAGGTCCAACTGATGAGACTGTGGTTCAAAAGTTCTACTCGAACCTTGGTGTTCTTCATGACCAGGGTGCCTGCCCAGTCTATGTTCATGGTGTCGAGTTTTTACTCACCGTAGACCTCATTGTTCAGACTCTTGGCATTTCTCGAGTCGAGCAGCCTAGTTATCTTTTCCCTGAGGATATCGTCCCTTCTCTCTCTAGTCTTATTGCTTCTACCCTTCACACTGACAGTTCGACGAACTTCTATATGAAGGCCGCTACTCTTGAGTTGGGTTATCTCCATGAGGGTTATAAGATCCTCAACCTCGTAATGTGTAAGGTCTTTCACCTGGTCAGCTATAGGAACACGCTGACACTCTCACATGCTACACTCCTCTATACTATCGGTGCTACTATATTGATCAATGGTCCATCCTACATTCCGGGAGTCATCGACTCGTTGACCATCAGTCATCGACTCATCAACCACCAGTAACTGACGTACATCTAATCTACCCTTCGACAGTATTATCACTAGGATATACGTTGTTCAACAGGTACCGTTCTTCACTACTAACACTCTCGTACTCCCGTCTGGTCCATTCACTCATAGGACTCTTTCGAGGTTCTAGGTACATGTCATCACTCCACCTGATGAGTCTGATGATAATGAGCAGCAGCCAACACTGACTTCAGCACAGCAGCAACAGCCACCGCAATCGCCACAACAGTAGCTGGGAGAGCAAATTAAAGTATAGGATTATCTTGTTAACCACACTCCACCGTAGTTCTGGTTTCCACCAGGTTTCAAATTTTATGAGTCAATAAGAGTATCCTCGTTTACAGCTAGTTAACCAATCACTAGAGCTGATTTAGAGGAGAGGCTAGAGCAACATTGTGCCTGGATTAGCATTGATCTCGATGAAAGATTAAAGTAGCATTATACATAGATCCAATTTGACTTCTTTCTACCGATGATAAAGGAGATGGCTTTCCACCGAAAAGCTATCCAGAGCTTATCAAATGCACTCACACGTGCTTTTTCGCCTCCATCGCCACCAAGAACATCCCAGTGACCCCGATATCTTTTCTTACCTAAGTGATGAGTGACCGATGTAGTGAGGTTTACCAGTACTTTTTGCACTCTTCAACTATATGTTATCTTTTGATAGTTATTTCTGTTTACTTTCCTGTTATTATTTTTTTGGATTGATGATAAATACACTATTTTTTTTCTATCATAGATAGATATTTTACATTGTGTCTATTATCATTTTTGTAATATTTTTATCTCATTATGCATGGTTTTATTCTTGCTTATACTACCTTCGAGCTGATCTATTCTTGGTTCATTCCTTCCTTTGTCCTCATGACAAAAAGAGGGAGATAATGTATTTGAGCACTCAGTGCGAAGGGGGAGCTACTTTGTGCATATATTGAGCGACAGTAGTATTATTTTTTTTTGGTATATACTTGAGGTAGCATGTTTCCACTTTTCTCTTTTTTGCTCACAGGACTTGATTGCTTGGTTACTTTGTTCACTAAATCTATTCTTAGTTGATACGTACCTATTCTCGCGATTTCATTAGATATATTTTTTGTATTCTCCTTGATATGATTTCATGTGGTATAGTTAGATGTGATGTGCATGAAACAAGTGTAACTACTTATGAGTAATGCTAAGTGGTTGATATAGTATAGAATACTAGGTCAAAATGTATAATTTCTTTTTCTTTGGCTCTTTGGGAATTATGTATTTTGATGCATTGTATTATTGTACTATTGGTGTAGTTTTGTCATGGATTACCAAAAGGGGAGTTTCTTAAGATCAAAGGTCAAATATTTTGATTGGCTAATCAGGTTTGAAAAAATGTGTTTTGATTTTATTTATTACATTAGTTCTAAGTGTAGAAGTAACTCAATGCCCCATTCTATTCCAAGATGGTCCAAGCTTCATTGTCGTGCACATCTACCAAACTTGGTTCATGAAGGGTATTTTGGGTATTTCAAAATTTTATTTTGATTTAGATATCACACATTCACACATTGTATGCATTGCATAAGTTGATATCATATCTTCATCATGTGTAGTGTTGACTTGTGTTGTGAAACAATTATCCCAAAAATGCATGTTTGAAAACACTTAGAGAAAAATTGAGTTCACAAAGCAAAAAGAAAATGACCAATCTTATGTTGGTTGTTCGAACGAACCAAGTGGCTTGTTCGAACGAACAACAATGTGTGGTCATTTTTCTTCATTCGATCATCATTTGATAAACATGATCAAACAAACATCAAAATGTCATCATTTGATGTTCATTCGAAAAAATGGTGCTCGTTCAAACAAATAATGCGCGAAAACAAAATACTTTTCTATTTTGAAGCCTTATTTGAGATTCGATCTCTATACGATAAATTGACAAAAATTCAATTTTTGAATAGAGAGATCAGTGAGAATAGAGATAGAACGAGAGAGAGAGAGAGAGAGAGAGAGAGAGAGAGAGATCAATTTTTGAGAGGTTCCATTAGAGAACATTCATACATAAGCTTCATCTATATCTCTCATCTCATCATACATTGATTTGGTCATCTCACTTGATCTAAGTCAATCAAAGAGCTTCAATCATCAATTCATTCAATTAAAGAGTTTGTGGAGTTCAACCTTGTGGATTCAATTTTTAAGCAATCAGAGGAGTCCAAGGTTGAATGAAGTTTGCAATTGTGTAGAGTACCGATCGGAGGATTCTGAGATTGCATAGAGCTTGCGGTTATATAAAAATTTTAGCTATGGTGGAGACTTGTGGCTATAAGGGAGATTGAAGACGATTGAGTAGAACGGAGCTTGAGGAACTAAGTTTGTGCCATCATCATGTTGTAATCAATCTCACACATAGTGGATTCTTCCATGAGTATGGCTGGCTCCGAAGTTTTACATCACGGATAGTTTTTTTGTGGTGGTTTCTCCGTCATCACCTTGGTTTGCAAACTCTCTAACTCTTCATTTCTTTTACAATTTCAAAATTGCTCAGCATGAATGTTTCCGCTTGATTTAGATTTAGGTTTTCATGTATGTCGAAAATTGGATATCAATTGAATAATTAAGAACTTTAATTAAGTAATTGGATTGTCAAGTGAATTAAGGAATTAATAATTGATCACCTAATCAAATTTGCACTTGAATTGATAAATTGGCATTCAAAATTGAGTAGTTGATCAATTAAACTTGTGGTGAATTAGTTTGTATATTGAACACTATATTATAACTACATTGGGGTGGATTGAAATTATTGTTGAATTTAAAACATTGGTCGTTAATTGCTTGAAATTTCAATTCATATATTGTCCTTGTTGTAGTTAGTGTTGTGGATGAAAATTTTAAAAATTAGTAAAAATCTATTCAACCTCTTTCTAGATTAATTTCACACCAAGGGACCATCTAACATGTACAAATAGCCACGCTTGTTTATCTCATTAATGGCCTTGGACAAGCCCCATTTAAGCCTATCCAAACTCAAGAAGCTCAATAGTTTACTGAGCGGGATTCAATTTCATATGAGAAGGCTACAAGCTCTTATTAGGTAATTAAAATTGGCTAGTTTAACTAAACAAGCCAATTTGGGAGGATGAGCATATTCAAAGTATTTTTATCCAAGCTTTCATAGCAACTATAGACTTGTTCAAAATTTCTCTCTTACCAACAAATTAACGTAAGGAACCTTCAATTAATCTAAAATTTGACAATTTCTTTCGTTTGGCCGTGATTCCGCAGCTCTTAAACTATTGTACTAAGTAGCTCTCCTACCCACAAAAAAGTTTATACACACACACACACACACATAATCATTTGGCTTATTGACAAACTTCATCTTATCAGCTTCGTTATGATATTAAGGGCAAGGATATTCAAAAATCTCCAAAATCCTCAACCCTATTCACTATAATAACATTATTACATCCGCCATATAGCGTCAAATATGTGGTCCTCCAATTTCCATCATCAATCTATGGTCCCAACACCTCGAATTCAACGACCCACCTCTCTTATTATCTAACCCTAACTTGTCACAAAAACCTTTTTTTTTTTGGACATTTCCCTCAAAAAACACACTATAATCAATCTGGACGGCTAAGATTTTGCAATGACAAGGATAACAAGACATGAAGATTGAAGATAACAACCTCAGTTTCTCAAATGGGAAATGCCAGAGAGATAAGCTATAGGTGAGTTGTTTTATATATATCTATTTTCTTGCAAGAAAAAAAACCATGTTTTGCCAACTCCAGAAAGTGAGAGAGAGAGAGAGAGAGAGAGAGAGAGAGAGGGCAAGAATTGTGGGAGTGGGGGGACCATGAATAAGGCATCAAAACACACAATAGCTGTGTGTGTGGTGGAAACTGCCTCGTGAAGCTTTTCGCTTCTTTCACATGGCCATGCATAGAGAATCGAATATGTTATCCAAAGTCAAGATGCCTTCTTTTATGACAACCTTTTAACGCTCCCCATAATCAATCATTGAAGCTTCCTCATACGAGGAAATCAGCTGGTTGCCTAAACAGGACTCATGCTTATGTTATTATGGACTCCATACACTCCATCACATTGTAACTTGTCAAAACACCCTTTCACCCAATTGATTTTGGACTTGGAGTGATCTGGTCCCATTAATTAATATTGATTCGATACCAAGAATTTGATCCGATCCGATAAATTTATATAATAATTTAAGTCAATCCAATAATAATTCAATCCGACAACAATTCAATCCGGTAATAGATATTTCCTATAATAATCTCAACAGTAACCATAGAAAACAAAAAACAATCCAATTAATGATAATCACATTGGATTATAGATTAAATATTCAATAATTAACTTATTCGAATATAGATCAGTTATTTATTAATCATGAAATATCAAATTGGGTATTTCTGTTAATAGATCAAATTCAATTCACCTCCAAGTTGGTCTGAATCTAATTCATTTATAGGGGTTGGGTGTGAGTACTTTAATGTGAATGTCGAGACACTAAAAAAAGGTTAGAAATGGAGACAGACAGGTGATTGGGGAGGATAGCACTCTCCTAAATGAAATATATCATAAATGCCATGGTTACGAACTTTTCTAAATTTACACGTAAATTTTTACTAAACAGGTCAATTAGGTTAAATTCAACGCTTAAAAAAATTACACATTAAAATTTAAATTCTTCAAATTTGTCAACCAAAAAAAAATGTATAGGTACAGAAAGGATAAGTCTCCTCCAGCCCATAGCTACCCAAACCTAAATGAAGGATGGAAGCCTTTATGAGAGAGTACAGAATTTGAAAGGTACATAACAATGCAATAGGTAGGGAAAGGTGCGGTCTTAGTCTATGAAAATGAGTGGCCAGCTTTGGAGACTTTCCTTTGATAAATGGTAAAAGTAGAAAGTAGAAGCAATGCATCAAGACTAAACTCTCCTTCTTCAGCCACTAATAGTTAAGAGTGAGGAATGTCCCTACATTTAAAACAAAATTTAAGGGTGTCCAAATTATTGACCTTTCTTCAAATACTTTCCTTTAATGGTACATGAGATGACACTTCTATATCATAAAACCCGAAGCAATGTATTCAGACTCAACTCTCTCCCTCTCTCTCTCATGCGCACTTGTGTTTTGGACAGATATGCCTGCTAGGCTAGTACAAAACAAAGGTGATGTTAACCCCAGAAGCGGCAGCGCAAGGCTTGGCATACTAAATCTAAGGGTCTTGCGTAGATTCGAATCTTACCATCAGCCAACAAATTCCTAATTTAATTAGTGTGTGTCGTGAGTTTGTTGTTGGTGGTGGGGTTTAAGGCAGAGTTGGCCCAATTCGTTTAACCAGTGGAAAAAAATTTGTTGGTGGTGGGGTTTAAGGCAGAGTTGGCCCTATTCGTTGCATTTACTGGGTAGAGACTTGGTTTATCACCCGTGTCTAGAAAATTTTGGAATTTAATTTTAAAAATTTTGGATTCAAAGTGAATGTACATGTGTCGTTCCCTCGTATTAACACACGTTACCTTTTCTTGATTAGCTTGTGTTGTGTTTATTTCTTTCTACTATCCCATTTTTAGATAACAGTGAGCAGTCACTAGAAGGATCTTTTGTGCTATTTTTGCAGAAGACTCACTTTTAGTGTATTGCAAATAAATAACTCAGCTATTATTTCCCTAATAGTTCTAATCTTGCGTTTTTAATTATATGCCATTTGTATTTGTGACATCTGAATTGGGAAAGAAATAAAAAAGTGTTTTTGTTTTAATATTAACTTGTTTTATATATCCAATGGGTAGGTTGATGTGCAAAAATTATGTTAAAAGATAAGCTTGTCACCCATCTACCTCTTTCAGCACCTAGCCTAAGTGGACCAGTACTTAAAAAAAAATACCCTTTTATTTCATCCAATTGACTAGGCGGGGGCTGACCATCTCTACCAATTAGGTAACTAGCACCATGCATCCATCAACCCCGGTGGAATATTGAAGGATTAAGGCAATATTTAAGTATGCTAGAATGACAAAAAAATGAAACGAACGAAGAAATAATTTGAGTTAAGAATGGAATAAGAATGATCATTCTTTGTTCCATTTCATTCTTTTGATTGATTACAACTAACAATTCTACTTAATTAACAATATTATATATATGTATACATATATATATATATATGCACATACATATTTATCATAATTATATTTATATATACATTTAAATATCTTATGTATATATTTTTATACTTACATTATATTTATTTATATATACTTAATTATATTTATATATATGTATGTATTTAAGTATTTAAGTATATACTTACATATTTATGATATTTATAGGTATATATGAATTTAAATATACTTATGCATGTATGTATTTATATACTTACCTTATATTTTTGTTTATTTATTTTTTATATACTTAATTATATATATATATATATTTAAGTATGTAATACATATGTATATATAAATAAATCAACATATAAATATTAGTTTTATATATATGTAATTATTTATATTTATAATTATTTTTATATGATTATATATATATGTGTGTGTGTGTGTGTGTGTAAATTTACGTAGGTATACACCTACGTATATTTTTATATATTTTGTTTATTTATATATAATTATTTATGTATATATATATATATATATTTATTTATGTATATCTATATATACATATATTTATTTTTATATATACATATTTATATAAATATATGTATATTAATGTGTGTATATATATACATATATATATATATTAATTTATATATATATATTTATTTGCATATAAATATTTTTAATGCTTTCTTTCATATATATATACAAATATATATATTTTTGTAATATAAAATTATAATAGTATTTAAATAGGAGAAATGTATATGTTTAATAAAATTCTAATAATAGTTCTTATATAATCCATTAATTAAGTAATTCAGCTCCAGTTATAATTATATGTATGTATATATGTTATATACATATTATATATATTTTATATATAACAGGTTATATATTATATATATATAGCAGGTTATATATATATATATATATATGTATGTATGTTTATATATAATAGGTTATATATATATATGTTTATATATAATAGGTTATATATATTATATATACACAGCAGGTTATATATATATATATATGTATGTATGTACGTATGTTTGTATGTACGTATATTTATATATATTTTATATATAACAGATTATATATACAATAGTTTATATATGTATGTATGTATGTTATATACATACAATATATAACAAGTTATATATATATATATATATGTATATATAAATAATGAAATTGGTTAGGTATGCGGTACATGGAATTCATTTGATATATATGAATGAATTAGGTTTTGTTGTGGAAGTATTAGTGGACCGATGTATCTGTACCAAGTGAATATGAATTTAAATTGAAAGCACACATATATTATGTATTTTATTATAAAATATAAAGTATAAAATAACGGTAATTAATTGCTTGCCGACAACGAGATAAGGACTTTGCTCGTGAACTCACACATAACAACTAGATCATGAAATGTTATATATATTTGATCCAATCCATTTACAACCACCCAAACCCACTCATTTTGCCGGGCCATATACAATATAAACGATTGTCTTTCTGCGACACCCAAGGCTCATGAGTTAGTTCTCTCAATAGAATACGACTCTGCTTCATTTATTTTTTAAAAGACGAACCTTTTGCAAGCAAAAGAGCTTTGGTGGGTGCATTTCATTGCAGCCAGCCATATGGGCTCAATCCAAGACGCAAGATAAACTTCTTCAGTGTGCAAAGCTTATGATGTTGTTGCCCAATTTAGCCTCTCATGTATAACTTGCTTAAAACCCATTTGGGCTAAGAATCATAATAGTGATTAGTCTTCGTCCAAGCAAATGGTCAAAAAATTTATGGGGGAAGGATTCTAAATACTCTCTCACGCCAATAGTTATGCAAGAGCAAGAGGAGCTTGCTATGGTAAAATTGTGTCTGCATCAAGTTGAACTTGAACCTCCAGGTGCCCATGCAGCGTCAGTTATTACACCTGGAAGGCTGGGAGGGCAGCTTCCAAAGTCCCATGTCTAAGTTAATCATTAAGACGGAAGCAACAGAGAGAACAACCACTAAATCACTGAGGAGAAAGCATGCATTTCACTGAAGAGTACAAGTGAACCAACCCTACAATACAACAACTATGAAGTCGTCAATATAAAAGCCAATGCATAAAGGTAAGATCAAGTAAAGCGCAATAAAATCATCAAGGGCATAATTATTAGACAACCATGGCTATTAATAGAACAAATATCTGGGCCAGACTAAAATATAATTCTGCAGTAATTTTCCAAATCCTGTTGTCGCTAACAAAATTTGATGCAAACCAAATTCAACTCCTCTTCAAATGTAACTCACACTTAACAGCATTGAGCCACACCAAAAACTAGTCTTTGAGTCGATTGTTTCAGAAAGCATAGTCATAAGCATACACACAAACTCCACATGTAAAACTAAAACTCAAGAGACGAGATCATCATTCAGCGACAGCGAGGCCAATCGGGCAGTTGGGCTGTTCTGCTGCTGTTGCTGACCAACATTCCTCAGCACCTCCATAGCTTCTGCAATTTTCACCTTCAAGGATTCTGGTGACTCGAGCAAGTGTAAAACCTCTGTCTGGTCCATCTCCAAAAGCATGCCAGTCACTTTCGCTGCCATGCCATGCGCCAACTGTTCCACAAGTGGGTACAGATTCTCCCCCAGCAACTGAACAACGAAAACAATGCCATAAGAGATTCCCAGGTTCAAGAAAAATCAATTTTTGTCTTAATCATCTAATTATCTAATTTGAATAAATACATGGGGTGTACATATATAGTATGTGATAAAAATAAGTAAGACAACTTACAAAAAAAATAATTAATTAAACAACTATCTATGCTCTTCTGAAAATATATTGAAATTAAAAAATCGCAAACTTACTGTCCTCTGGTCTTCAGGGGATGCATTTGCAAGGGCAGAAGCCAAAGCCCCACTAGACATAGGCTGCGAAATTCCAGCATCTCGGAACGGCATTCCACCCATGTCATAAGGACCTGAAAGCATGCCTCCAGGAACACCACTAATGGAGACATCTGGCATGTTGCGACCAGGAGGGTAACGGTAGCCACGTCCTCTAGGAAACATCTGTAAACAAAATTAGAGAAGAAAATCATTATATGTATATCAATAAATAAATAAATAATTGAAGGAAAAAGCTCTAATTAAAGAGGGTAACGGGGCTGGGGCTGCAGGAAAAAAGAAGTGAGAACGTCTAAATGTCGGATCGCCACACGAAGTGAGAGCGTCTAAACGTCAGATACCTACTTGCTGCTGCATTAACGGAAGCGGCTGCTGCATTTGCTGCACAGGCCCAGGCCCAGGCCCAGAACGTCTGCCTCCTGGGCGCTGACTCTGTTGACCTGGCTGAACCATTGGCACAAAAAAGTTTGGCATGGGAGCTCCGCCAGGCCTCATTCCAGGAATCAATTGCTGCTGATACCCAAACCCAGGCTGTCAAAAATAACATATATTGAGTCAATCACTAGCATCCAGATGACACTTATATGGGTGGCAAGTTGGCAACCGAGATGTTATATATAACTGTCCAGTACGAGTCATTGATAATTCATCAAGTTGGCAACCAACATTCATATAAATCTAGGGCCATACCTCAAACTTATCAGGGGGGAAAAAAACTAGGGCCATACCTCAGACTGCAGAATGCATTTTTGCAAGGATATCAATAAAACAAAGGATGAGAAACAACCATCATAATTCATAAGCAAAAATTAAACAATAACTACCTCCAATTCTATTTAAAAAATAAACCAATACCAAATTTTCTTGGACTTAACATAAACCAATAGCCAATGCTACCATAACTTAGGTTTGAGGATCTCTCACCCAAAAAATTTTCTAAAAGACACAAGAATCCAACCCAGGAGGAAGATTGCAAGAAACCAGTCATTCCATCAAGCTTCTTAAGAGATGTGCTAATAAAAATTCCTCTTTTATATGCATCTAGATAAAATTTGTTCATGAAATTCAACAAAACAATACATAGATTTAGCCTTGAAGTAGGTTGTTCAAGCTTAAGGAATCAAAAATATAGCACAGCCTTTGCAAAAATATAGCCTTGAAGTAGGCTGAATAGAAGTAAAAGCAGAAGCCAAAGAGTCAACCCACTGATCAACTGGCCTGAACAGCACAGCAGCAATACCCCACTCATTGGGTTGAAATTAAAATATCAACCTGAAAAATACAAGGTTCTATCACTGCAATGACATAAAAAGACATAAAAAGAGTAGGGTCATTATCTTCACCCACCTTCGGAAAAGTGGGATCCCCCCCTAATTTTTAGGTTTAGTAAAATGGTTTATGGTTTCCACATTCTTGCAAAAAGTCGGTAGCTCTTCAGCTATATAAGCAGTATTTATTTTTTTAATGCCAAGCACATTGGTTTAGAATTTTTTTCTCCTAGTAAAAAAAGGTACGTTAGAGCAACTGCATACAAATGAAGGTATATATATGATAGGTAAGATAAGGCTATATTATAAACAAGGTGCCAAAATGTGCGCAACCCATGTACAAAGAATATTGAGAGCTACATGAAACCCTTAATACAATTTAGCTCTCCCAAAAACTCTACAAAAGCAAAAAGAGAGATGGGATATTTCCATACAATCCAAAACTAAAAGTTCACCAAAATAAGGTTTTTTTTTTAGAATATGGGGAGGATTTTCAATCCCCACAATGTTTTGCCTATGCCTATTTCTTACCAACCAAATACCCCACAAGCGACACAAAAGGGCTGCTCTCCATTCCTTCCCTAGCCTCTTGGACAGGCAAGCCGCATCCCAATATGCAATGAGCTCCTTGACCGAATTAGGCATAACCCAAAAAATCCCAAAAACTCTACGAAGTATATCCCACAAATCTTTAGCTATCGGACAGGAGAATGAAGAGGATGATCCACAGATTCAGCATCCTTCTTGCACATGAAACACCAATTAGGGAGTATCATCCCCCATCTCCTTAAGTTATATACATATTCCTTGAGTGGCGAGCTAATATGTACATATGACTTCTAATGATGAGCATGACATGTAATGACCCGGACCCACCACAGTACACTCTTCTTCGCTTTGGGCTAAACCCACACAACATTTCTCCTCCCTTCGCTAGGTCCAACAACAAACCAAGAAAAAGAGTTGCAAAATGAAAAAGCCCAAACCCATACTTATAAGCACCTCATGGTCCTAGTGGCAATATGGGATCCGAAGTACTACATTCCCTCCCCCCAAAAAAAGGACCAAGCATCCTCGTGGGGTTGATGGTTCTCACCACACTGATGCCACCACCCAAGGCAACTGCCTACCGAACTGGATGCACCAACGGTGCACATTATTCCCTAGTGCGCCCCATACACCACGTCATTACATTATTGTACAGGGTTCGAGTCCAGCAGGCAGGTAGTGACCTTGAGCGATACGCCAATAGCAAAAGTGTGCTGGAAACCATTGACCCCATAGAGGATGTGTGATCCCTTTTTTTAGGGGAGGAGGGGGTGAATGTAGTACTTCTGATCACATTGTTTGGTGATTCAGATTCTGATGTGTTTATAAGTATGGACTTGGACTTTCACTGTACAATACGTTTTTCCCTTCATTTGTCATTGGACCTAGCCAAAGGAGCAAAGCCATGTGGGCTTAATCCAAAGCGGACAATATCATACAATGACTAGTTCGGGTCATTAAATGACATTAGGGAATGCAGTGACATGCTAGCTATTTCATAGCAACCCTTCAATATAAAATACAAGGACCATTGATTGGTGCAATACTAAAATGATCGGGGTGTCCAAGCGAGAGAACGTGAGTTCAAGTCTAAAATCAACCACTTTGTTCAAATAATGCCAAAGGTTAGGTCTTGTTTCCAATCTACCCTACCCAGCACCATACATTGGTGGAACCAACACTAAGTATGACATTTTTTACCATTTATTGCCTCACAAACTATTGACGCTAACAAAATTTGTTTTATTATATTTCTATCACATCGCACCAATTTAAGCAACAACCAGCACAAAAAATGTGGATCCTTTTTGTGGTTGATGCAAGACAACCCTAGGCATCCGCACTTAGGGAAGGAAAAATATTAAAATCCACACCAATACGAGAGAAAATTCTTCTGATCATTCAATTACAACCAACCTATTTATAGGCAAACCATAAAAAGAGAAATTACCAAAAAGGACAAATACCGAAATAAACTAGACTATTAAATCAAATAAAATTCTACAATAAATAAAGTTTACACAAATAAAATATCCATTGGGATCAAATACGAATGACCCATGAAGTGCTCGTTCATGTTCCTCATCATTTCTCCCCGATAGAAAAAAACTCAACTTTGACCAATTAGAACAGTGGTCAAGCTCTAAAAACTAAAGAACATCCGTAAACTGATTCGTGCATTGTGAATGGCATTTGGGAAAAACAACCATCGATGTTGCGGAAAAATTCAACACATGCAGATAACAACATAGGATCAAAAGTGCCTCAGTAAGGATACACAATTCTTCACATAAAAATTCAAAATAATACCCATGTTAAATGATAATAAACTTGCATGAAAGTCCAATGTAGACAAGACAAACAAAGGTGTAAGGTTTGAAGGAGAATAGGAATTATGGCACGGTAACCCTCATAAAGTTCTTGTTTCTTGTTGTATAATGTTACAAGAAGCTTATAATATTTATTACCCAAAACAATTTTACAACATACAGCAGCACTAAGATCATGAAGTTGGGCAAAAGCCAGATGGATGAGACTGCCCGGGTGAAAAATTATACCAACTAATGGAGGATGAGAATTAGAAACTAAAAGAATAAGGTCATTAGATTTGAGAGGTAAGAACCAATGAGGCTTAGTAGGAATTAAACTTTTCGTGTGGTTCTGATTTTATTAATGACAATATTATCAACACACATTTTCCAAGAGTAATCTTTTGTGGGGATTAAGGGAGTTGAAACGACACATGGATTATCACAAAATTAAACCCTTTGGTGAAACCCTCTCTATTTGACATGGGAATTCAACAAGGCCCTAAGGATTCATTTGATAATGAGGAAGGTAAGGCAACCAGTGGGTCGGGACTAACTCAGTGACATGTACATTTTTCAATGGAGGCTCATCCATGGATTTAAATTGCGTACGATGCGGACACGGAAGCGGTGTAACGGTATCGGGGATATCAAGTCATTTGTAACGGGAATCGGAAACCGCAGTCGTGAATTTTTTTCAAACACTAGCAAATCTCTTAAAAGTCACTAATACGCATATCTTGACTATAATTTATTACATTTTAATATTTTATACTATTATTTTTTCATTTTCTAACACCTAAAAAAATATTTTTCTTATAAATAACAACTAAAAAGATATTTTATTATCTTATATAAATTTTTTAAAGTTAAATTAATAAAGAGTATCAATTAATTTGAATAATATTTACAATAAGTAATATAAATAGTAACAAAAAATGATTGTAAATATAAAAATTAATTTAGTGTGATTAGTTATGAAATAAAAAAATTAAAAAATTTGACGCCAAGAGGTCTTTTCGAGGTTATATTGACCTGAATGTTTTGGTAACCAATTTCAAATTTTTTGGATTATTTTGTTAATTATCTCTTTTATATATAAATCTTATAAAAATAGAAATCATAAAAATTATGAAAAAAATAATTGAAAATTGAAAGAAAAAAAAAAAACTCAAAACAGTCGTAACAGTCCTATAACGGTTGTAATACTCCTGTATAGGCCCATAACGGCCGCAACGACTGATACGTAACAGTATTGGCCGATACAATTATGAATTTTGGTCACACCAATATATCGGCCTATAGTAGTATCGGAGAATCAAAAAACCGTTACGTAACGGCCGTTATTTAAAACCACGGGTTCATCAGATAACTCCTTTGGTGCCTCCTCTTGACAATCCTTTGACACATAGGTCAACCAGTTCTTCTGATGGATAAAGAGGAACTTTCCTAACCACTAAATCTTCTGGTTGACTAGTCTCAATCATGTCTTTGTACTTGAGTTTTGATTCTCTAGCGTTGTCTTTAGGTTTTAGAGGTTCTCCAAAATCATTTATTTAGGGACAACATGACCAATATTTATGGATAAGACATCACAGAAAATATTTTTGAAATATAGATCATCTATGTTGATTGGCACCAAAAACCTTTCTGAGACTAGAAAAGTAGAATTATTATCCCAAGTATCCTCACATGATAGTGGATGTAGTCTAATCTCAAGGTTTCCTCTTTTAATGCCAGATGTAGAAACCACATTCATAAGGAAACTCTCATCATCAATGACAATTTAAAAAAAAAATTCCCTGCAATAGGCAATTGTATGAACATTACTGGTAACTTAGTGAAGAACAAAATTGGATTGGACCACTTTCCAGAATTGTGAGTTCTAGACAAATCAAAGTTATATTCCTGACTGGAATGCCTTAGCTACCTATCCTAGTACCTACTATTTGGATGAACGGGTCTAAAGTTGACCTCCATGTCACCCTCAATGAATCTAGAATAAGTTGATAATTCCATGGCTAGGTTAATCTAGGATAGTCCATGGTGTTTTCCCTAAAAGCTTAATAGCCATATCTCAAAGCATCACAGCTATACAATTTTGTTTGTGTGTTTTTTCTTTGTTTAATTTTAATTTTTTATTTTACAATCAAACTACGAAAAAAATAAAGAAACAAAAGTAAAGAAGATGTTGATATATTTTAAAATTGCCTAATTAAAATTATAGATTATTGGAAAATGCACAAACATAAGAAACAAGAATTGGAAAGGCAGAACAAAAAACGATGCAAGATCTAATGCTACATGATAAGGTAGAAACAAAATCAAGGATGATGTTGGTGTTTATAGGACAACAAAGGCAATTAAGAGTTTCGATAGGGTTCAAGTTCAGGAGTTAATTTAGCACCTTTTTACAAAGTTTCTTCACTCACAAATTAAATCTAGCACTAATCACAAATTTCAAGAGAGAATGCATACCTTTTCCAAGGTCCAAAGTAGCCTTTACCACAATTTTTGGTAGTGTCTCAAAATTGGAGAGCTTTAGAAAGGGATTTCTGAAATGTGGGGGCTGATTCGGCAAACTAGAAAAAATTGTGGGGCCTTTTTGTAGTTGCGGAAGCTTATGTGGAGATTTCTAGGATTTTGGAAAAGTTTGGGGCAAGTTGGAACTTCCAGAAATTTTGGGATTTTTCTAAGATTTAGGAAAATTATGGGGTGGTACTAGAAATTTTGGGGAAAAGGAAAAAATAAGGGTTGGTTGGTGGCTCAGCTTGGCTGTTCAGGCTCGGCTCAGCTTCTCTCTTTTTATTTTTGTTATGGTCAGCTAGTATGGGCTTGGGTATGCTAGGTTTTTTTTCAAATGGGCTTGGGCCTTTCTTAATCCTTTTTTTTTGGGTATGGATATGGGCCATAGGTATGTTGTTGGGTTAGCACTTGGGTTGGGTAAAATGTCTGAGTTAGGCAAGATCAATTTTGTTGGTTTAAGAACAAATCGGGTGGGAATTGGGTTAAATATGGGCTTGGGTTACATAGGTTGGTGATGGGGAATGTAAAGGCGTGGATGACTATCTAGATTATGAATTAGGGTCTATGATTTATTTTTAGTTATTTTATATTTTTCTAATTTTTAGGTTTTTTAGTAATTATGGTAATTGTTACTATTTTGATATCTGAATATTTACCTATAAATATAGGCTTAATGTATTGGAGTTGGGAACTATGGCATATTGATTAATTACGGAATAGCACATTTTCTCGTGGCTTCTCTCTGTCAAGTTCTCTCTCAATTTCTCTCCCTTTTCTCTTGGATTGGATTTTCTCTTCTTTCTCTATCCTTCTTCTTTTTTCTATTCTTTCTCCTGCCGTCCTGCACCAATTTTGGTATCATAGCCTAAAGACGATCCATCATACAACACTTTGTTCATCATCACCATGCTGCTCACAAAACCACAACTGTTCATTCATCACTCTTCATTGAAGATTAAAAAAAAAAAATTGACCTACATCTGCATTGTCAACATCGCCAATCGCATATCACAAGCCCTCATCAGTACAGCCATGATTACAGAGCTTCATTAACATTCAACATCAGTGGGACCGCTGATAGTTCAGGATCCCTCAAATCGTTGCCGCCGATCCATCCTTCAAATCATCACCCACCGTTATCGCCATTGCCATCATCAAAGCATCAGGACGACCATCATAGCAGCACAGAAGTCCACTGATCATCGTCCCGCAGCCACAATCCCCATCACAAATCACCAGAACATCGTCTCCGGCTTGCTTATCATCATCATCATCAACGACAACCCTTCAATGTCGAGCTTCCTTCCTCATCGCGACCTACAATCATCCATCGTTAACCTTAGTTGAAGCCATCGTCACTCAGCCGGCGAACAAAGTTTTGAAACGCTATTGTTGAATTGAAAGAGGAGTTTAAAAAATCAGATTTGAACCTAACCGATATTCCTAATCCGCCCCACCAAGACCATATTCAACCTGACCCATTTTTATTTAGCCCTAGACAACAGTGTGAGACTTGGACTTAACCCATAAAAGCCAACCCTGCTGAACCTGTTTAGAACCCAAGCCCAAAACTCATTACACCCGTGACACTAGGCCCAAATCAGCCACTTTTATTAACCCACCAGCCCATATACTTATCCAGAGCCACTTACAATTGAACCCAACAATCCAGCCAAATTGAAATCCAACCCAACCAAATTTAAACCATATTTCATTTAACCCACATCTAATCCCTCACCCAGAACTGAATTTGAACCCAGCCCATTTGGCCCGACCAAAAAATAAATAAATAAAGGGTAAATTAGAATGACTTCTCCTGGATTTCTCACAATTACAAAGACCTCCTGAGATTTCTGGAATGACACAGACCTCCTTTACTTTTACTGACAAACTACAATAACCTCCCCTCTAGCCTAATTTTTTTTTCAAAATGAAAAAAAATGCCATTTTGATGTTTTTTTTTGCATTTTTAAAATTTTGACCAATTTTTTCTTCTTTTTTTTTCATTTTCAAATAAATATTAATTAAAATCTTCTTTGACTAAAATATACAAGTTATTTACCTTAAATTTATTTTTTTATATAAAATGAAAAACTTCTTTAAAAAAAAAGTTAGAAAAATGGTCAAAATAGAAAAAAATGCAAAAAAAATAAATAAATGAAAAGAACACTTTTGTCATTTTAAAAAAAAAATAAGGCTTGAGGGGAGATCTTTGTATTTTGTCAATAAAAGTAGGGAAGGTCAATGTCATTTAAGAAACCTCGGGAGAGATCTTTGTAATTGTCAAAAAGGCCAAGAGAGGTTAGTATAATTTACCCATAAATAAAACCCACTTACCCAGGCCCAACCCAAAACCAAGCAAGTTAATTACCCAAATCTGGCCCCAATAGTCACCCTTAACCCAAGAGACACTTAACACAGCCCATATGCATACTCCAGCCAAACTTAGTTGAGTAAACCAGCCCAACCCAGAAGCTGTTTACCAAAAACAGAAATTTACAGTGTCCCCACACTTTTCAAACCTCCAAGAACCTCCCCAGAACTTTTCAGATTTTCAGAATCCTCCCCAAAGTTTCTGGAGTTTCTAGATTGACCCCAAACTTTCTGAATTTTCAAAACAGCCCCAGGCGATGTTACTTGGAACGTGGATCGTTATGGTACGTGAAAAGGAAACGGAAGTCATTACTTGTTATAAAGCATGGTATGTTAGGAGCAGGATTCTTTGGATCGCTTCGTTGAAACAAAATACATTTATTTGAAGCGTGATTCTTTTTTATTGTATTTATGTGTATACACGGAAAAAATTCCAATGAATCCAAGTCATTATAAAAATAAAAATTCAAATGATGTTTTGTGTGTATTTTCTCATTTGTTGTATGATTTTTTGGGCTTTTGATATTTTAGATTGAAACACTAAATCTTGCGATACAAATCGTTAATGATCAATGTTTTGGATTGTGCAATCCAATTCGCAATTCGCTAGGGGAGAGCGAATTGTCGTAGTAACTGTGGCCCCAGGTTTTCAAAATTTCTTCAAAACAAAAAGCCCTCAAAACTTCTAGAATTCTAGCAAATAGATATTCGCTTGTCAAAAAAAATTGGAAATACAGTAAAAAAAGGCTTTGGACGGAAAAGGTACGCATATTCCCATGAAAATTGTGCTTAATATTAAATTCAAACCTCATGCCACACTACATTTGCCTTTAATTGCTCTTTCAAAGCCTTCATTCTCACCTTTGCCTCTAATACTCAATGTAGTTTTGATTTTTGCTTAGTTTATCTTATCATTCCTATAAATGTTTCATAGTGCGCTTCTCTTGAAAAAAAAAAATGCCTACTTGTAATGTCATGAGTCATGAGATACTAATTTAGATTTGTTAGAGAGGATCTAAGAAACTATCCTAGGTTCAACCAACCTAAGGATCATCATCTTTGTAGGTATCCTAGGTTCTTTGAGAAGGATAGAGAGAACATTTTTAGGCCTGCTCACAAGGTGAGGACCAAGATAGGTACTTTAGGCGTTCCTCACACAAATATCATTTTGAGTCGCCTAGGTATTTGCATGATAAAATTGAGGACTCTAGATACTTTCATGATGAAGTAAATGACCATAGCTACAGCAATAATGGATCAAAGGATTTTGAAGCATATTACCATTCAGAATTGACCAAACATTTTCCTTATTCAGCCTTCGAAAATCATCATGTTGAGAACCATACACATGTTTACTCCACAACATCTAGGCAATAATTTAATGACAGTCAAGATGACAGAAGAATTTTACATAGGCCACTCAACCAAGAAAGTTCCTATGATCAATATCAAAGGTATTCTACAGAACACTCTAATTTTGATTTCCGAACTCATGGTGTGTGGTGTAATTTACCTAATCCTTGAAATAAGAATGCCTGGTCACACATGAATTTCTATCGCACCAGTGTTACATATAGGAAAGTGACTTGTATGTTCATCATTGATGGTTGTAGTTGCACTAACATGCTCTCACAAACTGCTCTTTCAAAGATGCAACTACAGCCTGAACTTCATCCTCAATTTATGGTAAGATGGACAGATAAAACATTTGTAATAGTCACAGAAAGGTGTCTAGTTCCAATTCTTTTTGGTGATTGTTATTATGGGTAGAAACTTAGTGTGATGTTGCTCCTATGGATATTGGTGATGTGCTTCTTAGTCAAAACCTTGGATGGATGGTCTTAGAGTGACTTGCAAACTAAAAGACAACACTTGTAGTTTTAGGCATAGTTGTTAGTATCTCACGATTTTCAATATGGACATAAAACGAAACATATAGTTGTATCTTTTTGCACCGTATCTTACAATACGCAAAATACACGAGATATGTGAAATCATGCTAAACGGCATTGTTTTGACTTCTTTCTTGTTGTTTTGTTATATACATAAGAAATGTTTTTTGTTTGTTTGATTTTATATTGCCTCTTTATAAGTCTAGAAATGTTTTCTCAAACAAGAAGAAGGAAAGGTAGTATTTTGAGAAGACATGGATGAGAAGTGAGCATATACAAGAAGTTAAAGAAGAAAAAGAAAGAGAAAATTTGTTGGCATATGATGATGGTAATGATGATATTGATACTATTGAAATTGGATATTAAGATGAAAATGGAATGAATTATAAAAATGAGTAATTTTGGATTTTGCCTTAATGAACTATATTGAATGGATTATTTAATTTTAGTTTAAAGTTCGTAGTATTTAAAAATCTTGATTCTTGTATTGCATGAAATATGAGTTATTTTTTTATAAGTGAGTTAAAATATAATTTCTATTATTTTATACACTATATATATATATATATATATATATATAAAACAGGATATAAATAATATGATACAATATATTTGAAAAATAGAACAACTATGCTTGTTACCACTTTGATTTTTAATTGTTAGATAAATAACAATAATTTATATATTTAATTTGTATGACAAGTAAATTGAAATGTTATCATTTTAAACATTATATATATATATATATATATATATTATATTTTTAAATGTATTTTTAAAAAAATTACACTACACAATACACAATACGATATGTATTTTTTTTAAAAATGATACGGCTTCCGATACACATTTTGACAACTGTGGTTTTGGGCATAAGGGTAGGAACATCTTGTTAAAACCATCTACACTCAAAGAGAGAGAAGGAGAAAAAAACCTAGGCCTCTCTTCCTGTTTCTTGTAACCTTGAATCTAATTGTGAGGTCCCTAAGTCAATTCCTCATACCCCAAATGAGGAAACACTTTCTATCTTAAATCAAACTGAGAGTGAGCATCCAGATTGGAAATTTGATCCCATGAGTGAGGAGATGAATCTTAGTCAAATAACACATGAAAAATAAAAAGAATTTTTAATGATTCATTTGTCGCAGTTGTCAACCCAAGAGTATCTGCAATAATTTTCTTGTTTCTACTCCTGCATCAAACTATTGTGTTGAGTCTAGATCTGTATTGCCTTCCTCCACAAATTTCACATCTAAATCCATTGGAACATTTTCGGCAATTCTTGAATTTGGACCTAATGCTTATTTCCTTGCATGTGATTGGATTTAAATATTAGTTCAATTTTCAATATAAAGGATATGTTATCTAATCAAGGTACTTTGGAGCCTCGTGTATTTCTTGATGGTCTTCTTGCAATTGAAATTACTATTTCTACGATGTTAGATCCGATGCCTACATCACTCCAACAATAAACCATAAATCATGTGGAGTTTATTCTTCCAAGCCAAAATGGAGTTTGTCACTTCATGTTTTCTTTATTTTCATAGTTAGAGATATTATTCTACATTCACTTGTTGGGTTCCAGTCTTTGTGTTCCGCCTTGATTATTCGCATTTTTTGGGGCAATTCCACCACCACAACTCGCCATAGTTGCGTTCTTTCAAGCTAAAGAGAAATGATGGGGAACATAAAGGCATTGAATGATTATTTAGATTGTAAATTAGGGTTTATGATATATTTTTAATTATTTTATATTTTTCCAACTTTTAGGTTTTTTTAGTAAATTTAGTAATTGATACTAGCTCCCCTCTTTCTCTATTCTTCTTCTTTTCTCTATTCTTTCTCCTCCTGTCCTGCACCAGTTGGTTCAAGATTGGGTCAGGCCACTTAGGGGTCTGATTTGTTGGGGTATGAGAAAGGCCCTATCAAAATTTGAATGGGCTGGGTCTAGAAGAAAATGGGTTGGGTAAAATGGAATACGGGTCAAACCTGTTGGTTTTAATCTTCCTTCCTTGCCTTCCCGAAAGTTCTAGGGCTTCCTGGAACTCTTCACAATGGCCAATGATGCCCAGAAAATGGGGCAGCATGGAGAGGCAGCAACGAATGATGCAGACAATTGACGATGGGGGTTTTGCAACAGGAGACGACAACGGCAACTGCAATGGTTATGGCAACACCGAACGATGTTGGCTATGGTTGATTAAGGGATGTTTGTGAAGATGATCTGTGATGAGCGATGGAGATGATGGCACTTGATCACGATGATGGAGAGATGTCGTGGTGAACCAGTGGACTGGTTGTTGGCAATGGTGATGATCAATGATGTAGCGACCAGTGATCATGGTGGCAGCTTTGAATGGTTGAAGCCAATGGCGACTCTGGTGATGATGATCCGTGACTTGGGATTGGATCATTGCAATTGCAATGGCAATAGATAAATCAGTGTGACAAGGATGATGAAATTTGCATTGGTGGTTCTGGGTACTTTAATAGCAGAATGGTGGTTCTGTCTTGTATTGCAATGAGTGCTTAAATTACCAAACAGGACGAATCCCAAAATAAAATCAATCAAATCAAATTCCAAAATAAATAAAATTTACACAAATAAAATATCCTCCAAGATCAAATATGAACAACCTGTTGGGTCGTCCTTCCTGTTACCCATAAGTGGTTTTGCAACAAGTCCAAGATTCAAGCATTCTCCAAAACTCATTAGAATCTCCAACCTCATATGCTAATTTCTTTGCAACTTAGCACCTCTATGTGATGGATACTACTTAGAAGTAATTCACCATGCATCCATCATCACTCCCAAAACTACCCTAAAACACTTTGGCCATGGAATCACGTCAATCAAATATATGCAAGCATCAATAATTGACTAGCAATCTCAGATAAATTGAAACAAATCACCAATATCTCAATTATTTTTTGTTAAGTAAAAAAGATAGTCAAGAGAAAGTGAGAATCAATTTTTTTTGGGGATTATCAACAATTATGATGCAAAGACACCTCTCTGAGACCAAAGCATCAATGTCAGACGCGTTTAGGACATGAACACGCTTGAGCACGCGTCCAACATGTAAAAATAAATATTCAAATTTTTACTTTTAAAAATTTTGGAAATGTAGAGACATAATGAGACAAGTTCCCAGACACGTCAAGACACGCTAGAACACGTTAGAGACATTTTAACCTACCCTACCCCAAATTTTTGACCCTACCCATTTCTCTATTGGGCCTTTTTAAAGTTGTCTTGGTTAATCCCACTTACCCATCTCTAAATAGAAACCAGCTGACCAAACTTGAAATTGGGTCCAAAGATGCTTCAAAAGGGGCTGCTCTTTTGGTTGTTAGGGAGGGGAGTATGGATTTAAATCGTGGTCGCAGGATACAACTCGGTCGCGGTCGCAGTATAATAGTATCGAAAGTATCAGGTCATTTGTAACAAGAATCGAAGACCGCAACCGTGAATTTTTTTCAAATACTAGCAAATCTCTTCAAAGTCACTCATACGCATATCTTTAATACAATTATCACATTTTAATATTTTTTTACTATTATTTTTCAAATTTCTAACACCTAAAAAATATTTTTCTTAGAAATAACACTTAAGAAAATATTTTATTATTTTATATAAATTTTTTGAAGTTAAACTAATAAGAAATATCATTTAATTTGAATAACATTACAACAAGTAATATAAATAATAACAAAAAATGATTAAAAGCATGAAAATCAATTTAGTGTAATTAGTTATGACATAAGAAAAATTATAAATTTGAGGCCAAAAGGCCTCTTCGAGTCCTTATTGAACCGAATGTTTTGGTAACCCATTTTAATATTTTGGATTATTTCGTTAAGTACCTATCCTGTCTATAAATCTTATAAAATTACAAATCACAAGAATTATTGAAAAAAAAATTAAAATTAAAATTAAAAGAATATTAAAAATCTGAAGAAAAAAAAAAAACTTAAAACAACCGTAATGGTCTTGTAACAACTGTAATGGCTGATACGTGACGGTATCGTGAATTTTAGTCATGCCGATACATCAACCAGTATCGGTATCAGAGGGTCAAAAAACCGATATGTAATAGCCATTATTTAAAACCATTGGTTAGGGGAAGGGGAGGGGTGTTTTTTTTTAAATGTTGGGGTGTTTGATGTCGCAAATCTTTCACTTGATGATTTGTGAATTTTTTCTCCTATTTTGATTGAAATAATGTTAGAATTAATATATGATCATATACATATAAAAACAAAGATATCTATTATTCATCATGTGCCCAACGAGTCAGTGTACTATATTTTTTAAAAAAACCATGTTAGTGTATCCACATTGTGTCGTGTCCGTGCCCCATGTAATGCTTATTAGGTTAATGGAAACAATATTTCAATTGACAGAAACTTATTTTTTTTTGGGGGGGGGGGGGGGGGGGGGGGCGAGAGAGAGGATATCCTTTAAGCCTCAAGAAAACATGCAGCCTATAGCTACAAAAGGAATTAAGTTCAGCCATGCAAGGAAGTGACAAACTTTAATATCTAATTTGCAAAAATATGTAAAACTAAAATTGAAACAACAAATTAATTAAAAATACCTGGGGAGGGATAATAGTAGGAGGGCCTTGACCATAAAATAATTGATGTCCATAACCTGGAGCACCTGGGGGATACATGGGCATACGAGGGGCAACAGGAGCCGTAGCAACTGGGTGCATTTGTGAAAATTGTGCCTGTCAGTGAAAAAAAGAAAATCATCCAAACAACCTTCCCATGGCTAGTCCTTGTCACAAATAAACACATTTTCCTGAATTGGATTTCAGGATGTAACAACCCCCCCCCCCCCCCAAAAAAAAAAATAAATAAATAAATAAAAAGAATGAAAGGAGAGAATATTTTTCCCACTGAATTTGGATATGACTTCTGCAATAAAGATATCGATTCCCGCACTGCTAAATGTTGTAGCCTTGTCCATTCATTTCTATGGAACTTTTTTCAAATTTGCAGTAGGCCAAAAAACTCTAGTTTGTACATTTCAACATGCATACTTTGATTAATTTATTACCTGAAACCTTGCTCTTCTATCTTCTTTTCGTTGTGCGAGTGCAACATAAAGTGGCTTGCTAACAACCATTTTACCATTCATCACCAAGAGCTACAAAAAAAGGGGGCAAATTAGTTTATTTATTTTTATACAAAAAGGGGCAAATAAGTTTAAAACAGATGTATGGAAATGCACATAACAATATCAGCTTACAGCACAAGATGCTTCTTCAGCAGTCGAAAAGGCAACAAATCCCGATCCTCTACTCATGCCATTAGGGTCACGCATAACCTGTTAGAGAGACAGAGACAGAGACAGAGACAGAGAGAAGGGGAAGAAGAAGAAGAGGATGACGATGAAACAATAAGCTACTAATACAAAATAAATTTATAAGGAAATTTCACAAATTTGTTTTCAAGAAAGATCCTACAAACCTTGCACGATGCAATTGTACCAAATTCTGAGAATAATTCCCTTAGCTTGTCATCAGTGATGCTATCATCTAAGTTTTTTACATATAAATTCAGTCCTTGATATTTATCAACTGCCTCCTTCGAACTCTGCTCAAACCGCCCTTGCAGTTCTATCTTTCTTTCAGATTTTTTCTGGGCTTTCCCAACATACCATTCTTTGTCATCAAACTTCTTTCCATTGAGAGCTTCGACAGAATGAGCAGCATCATCTGCATTCTCAAAGTTGACAAATCCAAAACATTTAGATTTTCCTTCTCCATCTTTCATCACTACAGCACTAGTAATTGCTCCATATTCACCAAAAAATCTCTTCAAGTCCTCTTCAGTTGTCGACTCCGAAATATTCTTCACATAGACATTGTTAAATTTTGTTGTATTTAAAGCATTCTCTCTTTCCTGCTTACGGAGAAAGGGCCCAACATAAACTTGTTTGTCATTCAGTAACATTCCATCCAGTTTATCTATCGCATTTTGTGCAGACTCCTCATTATCAAATTGCACAAAACCATATCCTTTGGACTGGCCAGAAGGATCAGTAGCTATCTTGCAAGATAGAATATTTCCAAATGTAGAAAATGTGTCATGCAATGCTTTGTTGTCAATTGCCTTGTCCAAGTTCTGCCAAGAGACAGAAGATTTTCCAGAAATGACAATCACTCAGAATTAAAGAAATGAAGCTGATATGTAAACAAGAATCAGAGTAGGAGTACCTTGATAAATATATTTCCTGTCCCACTCTTACGGATACTAGGGTCACGATAAGAAAACATAATCCTAATAGGCTTTCCATTGAGAGGAGTGAAATTCAGTACATCCAGTGCTCTTGCCGCTGTCATTATTAAATGGCAAAAAAATATAGTTACTCTTTGGTAGAGGACAAGAGTGACTGGTACAAGATTCGATGAGAAAGAGAGAGATGGGGGCAGGGAGGAGAGGAAAAAAAAAGAGAAAAAAAAAAATTCCTCGTGAATGTACACATTGGAGCAATAGCAACGTACAAAGTATTGGAAAGAAAAGCCATCATCCTTTCATATCAATGTCAATTGCATATACTTCCAAGAAGTTGGGTTCACCAATAATGACATATTAGCACAAGCACAAACTAGCATTGTCTAAAGAAAATTACACATTAAAAAGAGCATGAACTGAACTGGGACAAAATAGTTACATTACAAATGCAAATCACTAACAATCTGCAGTGGGATGATAGTTGTGAGGGGTGGAAAGGCGGCACTGGTGGTGTTTGCAATGTTGCAGATGTTCGTTATTATTTTTTTCTTACTCAGATTTTAAGTCTTATTAGTATTTCCCCTAATTCTATCTACAGATTCATGGTCTGAATATTGCTAAGATAATCGCTAAGGTAACCATGTCTATAATGTTGAATAAATGGTGTATCACTCCATGCTCTGGAGTCTGTCCTCTTCTTGTTCATACATGCTCTCTTACATTATTATCTGTTTTGAGCCTAAATTTCAATCTGTGTTCATACGTCATCATGACAGAACTTTAAAATTAACCTAAATGCACTCCATGTGCTGGCAAATCATGGTTTAGAATCAGTATGGTTCTATCTTCAAACTATTTAGCTTTGATGGTTGAACATTATAAATTTCACGTATCATTCAGCTTGTTCATTGCATCCTCATGCTTTAAGTGGTGATTGTCATAGTTGACTAAACAGAGCTCAAGCTCCAGTTAAGTTGAACGAGTAACCAACAACTAAAATTTCCCATCCCCAAATTTAGCCTCAGACTTGCATCTCTGCAGTTAACCAATGTCTTACAAGTCTCGAGAGTAGTTTCATTCACTGTGTTTATACGGTCAGTTTAACTAAAAACACGACAAAGTAGCCATCTTTAGTCCAAGGGAACCAACTAATTGTTTACATCCCACGGATATTAAGCCAAAGGCACAGATTTCAAATCAAACAATCCAGGTTACTTGATTTTAAAAAAAGTCAAGATATATGAGTCTTCCAATTCAAAATATCATTTTTGTCCAAATTATCTACAAATATATACACATATAGCATATGCCTGCCAATTAAAAAAAAATCAACCCTTTTTGTCCAATTATCTACAAATACATACACACATAGCATATTTATCTAAACATTACCTATATAAATATAATCATTAATTTGTTTTTTGTTTGATAGGTAAGTGGCCCTTGGGGCTAATCATTAAATATTATTATAAGATATACAGTCAACCCTCTTATAGTTAATAGACATAGGAAATTGAAATTTTATTAATTATTAAAATTATTAATTATTAAATTTTCTTATCCTTTCATTAACCAATAAGTGTTTCTTATATGTAATTGATTTTCAGTAGAAAACTAAGATCTTATATGCAATTTTTCAAAGACATTTTAGTTTTCCTTAAAAAATACAGATAATACTAACTAATTTTCAATAGAAAAATAAGACCTTATATGTAATTTTTCAATGACATTTTAGTTTTTCTTAAAAAAATACATACAATACTCAACTTATGGCATAAAAAACTCCTAATGTCCATTTTAAGTAAAGAAATTGTGTTTCATGATGTTATAATTTTCCTCATTTCCAATACTTTTGACTTCAATTCTGTAAAATTAATAAATATAATTACCAAGGCATGTCTTAAATGGGATATATATATATATAAGTTTATATATATATAACTATTTTATCTCTTTAATAGTTAATTTTATAAAGAGTTTTTCTAAAAAAAGTATTAACTATTAAGTAATAAAATTATTAATTATCTACAATGGAACTAAGTTGGTTTCTTAAAAATTTATTAATTATTAGAGAATATTAACTTATTTAATTATAAGAGGGTAAACTGTATGCAAAATAATGTGGTATTGTGCTATTTGGACCGCCTTTGGTTTCAAGTTGCTCAGTTTAGATGTGGGTTAATCTCAAACATGCAGCTAGTTTAAAATCCAAGGGTGGATGAGCTTGATTCAAAAAAAAAAAGTAATATATTGTTGCTCTTTTCCCAATGTGAAACCAAATAGCATAAGAATTTTTATTTGCCACAGTAGGTCGCACCACAATGGTGTTAGGTCCCTTGTAAGGGTTCAAGCTGTAGAACCTCCTCTCAATCCTTGTTTTTTTTTTTTTTTGTTAACCCAGGGTATCCTCCCCAAACTAGCGAAGACTAATCCCTGAAGGCCCTAAAGTTAATGACCAAGTAAACCTCAAGTGGCCCCTACTGGCGGAAGGCTCGAACTCGAGACCTAGGATCTTGTCCTCAAGTCTTTACCGCTCGGCCAACCTGTAGGGGTTCCTTTTCTCAATCCTTGTGCTTTCATATATTTGCTTTCATGGACCAAAGGGGTTCATTGTTCCTCGCATATTATATAACAGAGGTCCACTTCCCTTTTATTTTATTTATTTACTTTTTTATAAATGAGACCTACCAATCACGGGTCATTCAAGCGCATGGCTGTTAAAGCATACTCTAGAGATACGACCCCACCCGTAAGAACTGCATATCGGATTAAGACAAGGCATGCCTTTGGTGTAGCTTGAACTGGGAATCTCTTGGGGGTATAATCCTTTATTCTCAACGCCTTATCAACTGAGCAAACCTATAGGATTTTTCACTTCCCTTTTTTTTTTAATCTCTCTATGATTCAAGTTTAATGTCTTAAGTGACGCGTGCATATCTGGCAGTCCCCTAAAATTAGAGCTTTCTTCTATACTACAATGTAAAACCAATCAACCTTTTTATAGAGCTCCTGATGATCTTATGTTTGAATCCTACTATTGCTCAAACGTTGATAGGGTGAGAAGTGGAGTCGGTCAAGTGCATAGGAGACCTTAGGCTAAGAGACAATGATGGGCTAAAAGCTAGCGTCGGCCCATGAGAATTGTTGACCGACATGGTGAAAGATCCAAGAGACCATCGCAAAGCTTGAGGCCATTAAGAGAATGGATACTATAACGATCAAATAAGCAAAGGACTTGGACATTTGTTCAGGTACCAAATCGTGGACGACTAAGAGATTTAGAGCCTAGGAGAGATGTTGATGTTACACTGAAGTCAACTTCTGAATAATGTGGGACAGGTGTCAGCAAGGGATTTATGGATACCACATCAAGAACGGCTTAAAATTAACTACATGGGACACGTGGCAATCAAGATGATCAAGTCGTAGATAAACCCACAATCACGAACATGGGACTGGCATCATTCCCATTCAACATGGTTAACTCTCAGACAATGTGGGTAGTGGGCAACCAAACGGAGAACATGCAGATGGTAATTTCAATTACCATTTGAGTGCTTATAAATAGAAGAATTGAAGAAGGCTCAGAACCCCATGTCAATAAAACTCCAATAGTTTAGTTTCTATCTTAGCTTAGCCTAGCCATATCCTAGCACTAGCAGTAACCTTGCCTAGTCTTATCCTAGTTAGCAGAGTTGTAACTTTTACATCTACCACCATCTCCAACACATGTTTTCCACTACCATTATTATCAATTACAGCCTATGTATTTGCAATCCATTATATTATTCAAGGTTGTAATACAAAGTTCTCTTTGAGGTATGTTGTGTTGTAGACCTACTCAGTGTTGTTAAAGGCAATCGGACACTCTCGTAAGCGATAAGGCGAGGCGAGGATGAGGCGTAGCCATGGTTGTTAAAATCGCAATCCGGATCATAGGATCATACGATCCAACTTTTGCAAAACGATCCAAATTGTTTAAAAAATTGTAGCCTTTCGAAGTCGGATTGAGTCTCGATCCAAATCGCATAGGATCGTGGGATCCCGATCCAAGTTACGATCATGTTCTATAAAGATTTTTCTCATTTTTTTTTGGCCTTATGAGACTTGGGCCCGTAGTTTTGTTTAGGCCCACTTATCTACTAGCAAAATAAGGCCCACCCATTCACCTTATTTGCTCTAAAATGATTCTTTAGCCATTACAAATCATCAGGGGCTTAAGGTTTTCTACCCGTTTTCTTTTTTTTCTGATTTTTTATTTTGTTGCAAGCTGAAGGTCTAAAATAGCGTTGCCTCTTCTCCTCCACTTCTTCAACTTATTCTCTCTTCTGAATTTTGTTCAGAGCTCTGAACTATTTTTTTTATTCTCTCTCTGTTCCTCTGCCTCTCAGTCTCTGTTGCAACAATTATAGACAGATTGCTAGTAGTTACAACCTACAAGATTATTGATCCGCATCATTAGCTAAAACATATATGTCTCTAATTTTGTATTTAATTTCAATATCACATTTTTTATTATAAATTTCACTGATTTTCATGTGAATGATTTTCTCAATTATGAATTCTCATGGTGCCATGCATTATGTAGCTATTCTATATAATTGTGCTTAAGTATTTATTTATCTGACTGATTTATTCAAATAAGTAGATTGTTGTACATATTTTTTTGTTTAACAGGCTTTATTTGGGTGAAATTGCAGATATATATGTATTCCATATGTTTGTCATAGAATCCATACATTTATTTTTGCAAATATGAACTTTTTATCTCTATTTTGAAGAATATTTTATTTATAGATATAACGGTAGTGTTTTTTCCCTCTTTCTATTGGATCTTACGATCCTTGATCTGATCCTACAATTCCGATCCTTCATGCCACCCAAATCCAAGGTAGGATCCCGATTTTAATAGCCTTGGATGTAACACCTCAAAACACTCCAAGTGCAAGGCAATTTTAATGAGGCATTGCCTAGACAATCGCCTCGACAAAGGCGAAAGGTGTTAAGGCAAAAGACTCGTTAACTAAAACTTATTTTACTTAAATATGCTTAAATACCTTGTCTTGCTGTTTTAGGATTATAAGTAATTTTGTTTGAACAATATTTAACTAATATAAAAGTAACAAAAAGGAGAAAAAATGTTTAAAAAAGTCTCACAGTTTAAATTTAATTACGCCATATATCAACCTTTAGATTAAATTTTTTAATATTATATGAGAATTATTACATAAAATATTATTTAACTTAAAATAAATGAACTTTTAATATATAATATATTTTTTAATTGCTTTCACAAGTTAGCTCCTTGTTTCATTCAAGCTACCACTTTTTTGTCGCCTCGCTTTTCGAGCAATGTAGAACCTTATTGCCTTAAAGTCGTCTTTCGCCTTTAACAACACTCGACCTACTCTACATTTCACACCTAGGACACATGTTGATGCTACACTGAAGTCAACTTCTGATAACATGGGACAGGTGTCAGCAAGGGATTGATGGATACCACGTCAAGAACAGCCAAACATGAACAACATGGGACACGTGGCAATCAAGATGACCAGGTCATAGATAAACCAACATTCACAAACATGGGGCAGTTAGTAACAGTAAGTGGCATCATAGTCATTCAACATGGTTAACTGTCGGACGATGTGGGTAGTGGGCAGCCAAATGGAGAACTGCATATGGCAGTTTCAATTACCATTTGAGTGCTTATAAATAGAAGAATTGAAGAAGCGCTGAGAACCCTGTGTCAATCAAACTCCAATAGTTTAGGTTTCTATCTTAGCTTAGCCTAGCCATATCCTAGCACCAGCAGTAAGCTAACCTAGCCTAGTGTAACTTAGTCTTACCCTAGTTAGCGAAGTTGTAACTTCTACATCTACCACCATCTCCATCACTTATATTCCACTACCATTATTATCAATTACAGCCCATGTATTGGAATCCGCTATATTATTCAACGTTGTAATACAAAGTTCTCTGAGGTATGTTGTGTTAGACACTCTAACCTAATCTGCATTCCATACCTTAATTCTATTTTAATTGTGAATTACCCTATTTGGTAAAGTTCTTTGCTATAGAGGGCAATTATCAACATCCCCTGATTTATGAATACAAGCAGAGGGATAAGTTTGGTGACACATGAATCTGTCCAGCTCTAGCACGCTCACACGCACACACTGGTTCACATTTGTTGAACCCAGGAAAGATATTTTTAAGTCAAATATATTCAAAAAAATGCCCATAAAGCTGAGATCAAACAATTTGAATTGTGCCATATCATCCATCATTCCCCCAACCCACCAAATTCTCTATAATGAGGAAAATAATTGATAGTGATCAAACAAGAGGAATACCTCCAGACATTATCAATCCCATTATTTTAGGAATATTGTGATTTCATGAACATACCTATGCTGAATAATTATTAAAATTGTTTTGTAAGGAAACGGGATGAGTCATATTATAAATGTAACTTTTTCTGAAATGATAACAATGCATTACAATATCTGATTCAAATGCTAATCCAGATGAAATTTATAGCACTTCACACTACTGAACACAAACCGACAACCCCACCATATGATAAGAACATAAAATATTAAAAATCTCAATAAATCGATAAGCAAACACAAAATAAGCGCTATAAACAGGAGTACTAACCATCTTGGGTGTTGCTATAGTTAACGTAACCGTAACCAAGGGACCTTCGGGTGCTCAAATCCCTACAAACGCGAACGGACACGACCTGAGCTATCTGATTAAATAGATCATAGAGCTGCGAGTCGTTAACGTTCCAATCGAGGTCTCCTACGTACAGAGAGGTCGACATGAACTGGTTTCCACCATTAACTGCCACCCCATTTGGACCAGACAAAATAGGCTGTGGTTGAACCTGGACTTGTGCCATTTCAAAGATAGCCCCCCACAAATCTCCCTCTACGTTTCTGTAATATAATTCACTACAGACGCACAAATTCCTGAAACCCTGTGAATGAAATGATAACTCAGTGAGTAGAAATGTTTCTATCTTCTGTTGAACTTTTCTTGTATCTTTGTTTTTTAGGGTTTTCTTTTGATAAAAGATCGTATATCGTAACCGGTGTACGGAGACGATGACGACGATGACGACGACGGAGGTGCTAAAAGGAATTGATAGAAGATGGTATGGTGGGCAGCACGGGTAGCACCGCACTGTTAGTGTAAGAGATGTGTGGGTTAAATATTAGGGTATGTGCTGTGAAACAAACCCTAGGTGTTAAATTTGAGGATGAAATCTTCACCGTTTACTCTTTGGGCCCCACTATGTGACCTACTTGATCGCCCTTTTATTTACTGGTACAAAGCTGACGAGGGAATATAAATTATGAATTTTCCCGGTGATTTTGCGGCCCCCTTGATAAGTGGGAAAATGAGCAATGGATCTTACTTTCTTTGTCCTATTTTGATCCTACATTTTCATGATAATCACTATTTATTAAATAACTAATATTTTTTATTTATGTGAAAAAGTGAAACCAAAATAAAATAAATAGAGTGAGATTCCTAACATTTCTCGAGGGAGAAATTGGAGAATTCATGTTCACTCGAACCAATAAATAGCTTCTTAAAATTGGAGAGAGAATGAGAGAATAAAATTGAAAGAAAAGGATACGTTTCTCTTCTGGTCTACTATTTTTTCCCTCAAAAAGGAAGATGATAAGGGAGAAAATAACAAGTTTGTATTTCCTTTCCTTGTTTTTAAATTTTTTAATTCCAATGATATTCTTTCTTGTTTGATTCATTGCGCAGATGTAGGAGTTTCCATTTCTTCCTCGATTTTGCTTGGTTTCAGTTGTTTTTTATTGTTTTTCCTTCTGTGATTGTTCTTCGTCATTTGTTAGAAGCTCTTTGATAAACGGCGACCTTGTTTTCCTTAAACTGCACCCTTATCACCAGCAAACAGTGTTCAAATGAGCATCTTAGAAACTAGCTCACAGGTTTTATGGGCCCTTTGCAATTGAGAAACGCATCGACAAGGTAGCATATCAACTCCAACTTCCTGCAGGTTCTCGCATCCATCCGGTATTCCATGTTTCTTTGTTGAAGAAGAAGATTGGTGATTCAAGTGCAAGTTGTCCTACTTTGCCACCTCTCAAAGATTATGGTGCCTTTATCATAGAACCTGAGGAAATCATAGATACTAGTTGGATTAAGAAGGGGGAGGAAATTTTTTGAAGAAAGCTTGGTCAAATGGAAACGCCTTCCCATTAAAGATGCCACTTGGGAGAATGCTGCAGAGCTGCAAGATAATTTCCCTGATTTGAACCTTGAGGACAAGGTTCTAGTAAAAGTGGGGGGTATTGATAAACCACGAAGATCTCAGCGTGTTTCTCGACCAAATCAAAAATACTTGGACTGAGTCCTGGGCTGCAACGTTCAGAGAAGAAGTCCATTTGTTGTTAGAGTCTTATTGTCAGTTGGAGTCCTATTTTTCTGTAAAGAGTCCTATTCTTCTGCAAGTTTGTTATTTCTGCTTCCATGATTTAATTTCTATTATGCACGATAGTTGTGGCCATAAGTTGAGGAAGAGCAGTTAGAAAATATGTGTTTAAACTCTTTCAATGAATAGAAAGACATAGAAAAAATTATCCCAAACTTGTGGTCTGTTCTCACCTGAAGAGAGCAACGTACCCTTTATTTCAGGAGGTTTGGCTGGGACCTAACACTCTTTCTAGCGTTTTTTGAGTGGAATTGGTTGTATTGCAATTATTTGTTGTGGCAAAATCAATAGATTTTTATATTAGATTTGCGAGTTTTTTGAGGTGGATTGTCCTTGACTTTAATTCATGCTTTGTTATAGCTTCTTTCTAGTGTTTTTGTTCATCAAGTGGATGCATTACGATCTATTTTGTGTTGAAATTGATTGTTATTGTGAATCAAATTTGTACTTTTTTTAAGCTGGATTTTGTCCAAAATTGATTCTTCGGTTGTCCGTGATCAATTGATTTGGTGAGTGTTGAATTGTTTTGATTCATTATGTTTATTCGATTGTTTTTGTTTTCTTTTCCTTTTTTTTTTTTTTTTGCTTTTGTTTTTTAATATGTGCTTCGTTGTGGATTATAAATCCTAGTTGTTTGTTGTTCTTCATTTGTTAGCTATTTTATTAGTTAATGAGTCAAGAAGTTGATTTATTTGATGATCCTTCTATTGTTGTTGATATGTTTTTGTTGTATGTATCAAAGCTATATAAATTTCTCTGTTTGTTGTGTTTTTGTGTTTCAGTGACAAAGAAATTTGGTTTGGTGTATGATGCTTTTATTGTTATTGTTCTTTTAGCTCATTTGTTACTTATGTTCTTCCTAACTTGTCTACATTTCTTTCTTGGATGACCATAAACTAGATAATAAGTGCAAAAAGGTGCTTTGACTTGAGGTGTCTCCTTCACCACTTACTTGAGAGGGACAAACACAATAGGCCTGAGTAGAGTTTGACTTGATTGACTGGCTTTGGTTCCTTCGTAGGTCTTAACTAGGTCAGAACCACTGATAGTGGTAGAGCGGTTTGGTGTTAGGATTTTAAACTTTAATTCTTGGGTTCGATCCTGGGGCGCAGCTGGCACCCATTCATTTTCATTAATTTCGGAAACCAAGCAGCGAAATAAGGAAAAATAACATGAATAAGATATCCCTTTTCCTCAACGAGGTAATTAAATTAGGTGAGTTATCCATTTAACCAAACAAACCTATTCGATCTTTTAAAATATTAAACCATAACGTTAAACGACACAATTTTGCATATATCAGTGTTTAAATGACATCGTCCCACTTAATGAGCCATTTCGTCTAATCGTGACACATGTTCGAGTTAACATTTCTGAATAGAATGAGTTAGGCGAGTCGACTCAATCGACTTTTCATTGTCTTTAACGATTAGGGTCATTGTAGCTTTGAAACCCTAGAGTTTTAGACGTTACTTTTTGTGGTTTCTTCATATGATTTAAAACCTTGTTTGATCCATTTGAGTTTTAGAACTCCATGCTATGCTTTGGCACTAGTTTGGAGCATCGAGTCATACTTAAAAACCAAATTTGGGTTTCATAGGTTGTTGTTGTGCCAAGTCAATTTTTGGGTCATTTCTTAGCCAAATAACACGCAACAAGTTGCGTTATGATCCTTAAGTCCCAGGCTTTCATTTCATGTCCAAAGATCCGAGCTTGGTGCTCGTTTGGATGGTTTTGCCATTTTAGCTTGATCTTTCAACTCATGCTTTAAAGCTCATTTTTGAGCTATTTAATCAGGTTTTAACAATTTTGTGGTCCATTTCACATGTAGATTATGTTATAATTCATGGATCTAAGCTTCATTCAAGTTGATTTTTAGGCAAGGTTTCAAACTTGTTAATGGCGGTCTCATGGGTTCTAAGGTTTTCTTTATTGCATGCTTCCACTTTTCAAGCTAAAATGACACAATTTGGACTATGATAGTAATCAAAACAACAAGGGTCGAGTTGGTTACCTATTTCAAAAGTTTTATAATTTTCTCTCTCTTCAAATACTGTCACGCCCCGAATTTACACAAACTCGAGGAGTGAGTGAAATGAAAGAAGAAAAAATAAATGAAAGGTCATTCAGTGGATTTAATTGCTTACTCATTCATTTTCTCATGTTTTCTCAAAATTAGAATTAAACGCTTGCTATTTAACATGACTAAAATGGTCTCGCAAGGTTACTTAATTATCTCACCTGATTAATGTTCAAATTGGTTTAAGTCATATTCAAAAATAGCTCCCAAAATAGTCTCAAAGTATTTCTAAAAATGCCTTGGAATGATGGCCCAAATGGGTCTCAAAATACCCTAAGGTATAGTCCAAAAATTGGTTAAGAAGTCCAACAAAAATTGTCTAAGGAAGGGAGCCTAACATGACCCATGTAAGTAGCTAAACATGGCCCAAAAAGGTTATCAAAAATATCCCAAAAAGGTGGCCAAACATGGCCCAATATGGTGCCCAAACATGATCCCAAAAGATGCCCAAAAATGGCTTAAAAAGGTAGCCAGAAGGGGCTGGTATCAGAGGTGTCAAGGGCTGGGCAGCATGGCATGACAGCAGGCAAGGCAGGGGGGCAAGGCAGGGCGCGCAGGCAGCGGGCGTAGGCATGTAGGGGTTGCGGCGGTTGGGGCTGTTGGGCTACTTCTCTGCATTTTTACTGTAGCGACAGAGAGCAAAATCCCATTTTTTTACAGGTTTACTGTTCCGGACAAAGAGCAAATTTCTCTGTCCAGTAGCCCAAATTTTTCTATTTTCCATTTTTCTTTCCAAGTTTTTCAAGCCACTTTCCATCCATTTTTAGCCCATTTACCCAAGGTTTCTAAACCTCTATTTTGAGCAATTTTCTCACCCATTTAATTAGTGTTTTGCACACTTAAATTTCTTCATTAATTTCACTAAAATTTTGACATAACTTCATTTGTTTTCTAAGCCTTTTTTCCACCTAATTTTCACAATATTTCCTAAGTATAAACATGCCACACAACCCACCCTCACTCGGTGGCCATAATTCATGTAAATTAAATTTGTATCATTTAAATATATGTACAATTCATCACACATACTCATATGCTTGAACTTCAAAGGTCACCTCATCATATTCATTACAAATATAGGGCCTTACCCATTTGGTTTACAATACACAAGGTCATTACAACTTCATTACATGAGTTTTGGGGGCTTCTGCCCTCATACAAATCAAAATGTGCCCCAAGGGCCAAAAATCGTCCATGGTCTATATCTCCTCTACTCTTCAAGATTTCATCAAGTCTCAAACACCGGGAGCGTCATCTATAATATAATATCCCATGAATGGGTCAACACAATTGTTGGTATGACACAGTGCTAATGCTAGAAACAAGTTTGAGACGTGACATGTGCAACTGTACATTCTAAAAACTATAATCTCATATCCCTCAATGCCATGCAACGTCTACATGCATGACACACACATGCAACTATATGCCACCCATGTCTCACTTTACGGTCCTTCCCCGTTGGTATGCAAGTACCAATATACATCTCGCTTCACGGTCCGGACCCCGTTTGGCTTGCGAGTACCAAATGACCAATTTTGTGTTTTTCACCATAGGATTTACACCTTCATAATGCATAGCACCAAGTGCTCCACTCACGCCATGCCTCCAAGGATTTCACAATATGCCAAAATGCCATGATTTCATTATGCAACTTCAATATAGTAATTCATCATATGCATGGGATTTAACTCAAGTCATACATTATGCCCAACATAATTATAACTTCATAATCCTTAATTTTTCTTACATGAACATGTCCCACAAACCATAAATTTCAACACATACTTGAGTTATATTTTCTCAATCTTACAATTTCACAAAGATCACATGATTTTATAAAACACCAATGTATCAAATAATCATTTCTCTCAAAATGCAAGATATAACAACATGAATATAAGTCAAGATATGTCAATCTAAATACATAGGCAGGGTACATCATCCATATAGCAACAAATTATCAAATAACTCAAAGAACACATAAACACCTAAACTACCAACTTTAAGTTTCTTAAAGCAACTACCTTCTAAGTGCTTTCCTAACATCAAATAAACACTTTAAACACTCAAACAACACATATAAAAGCAAAGAAACTCAAACATATTCCTAACTTAGCAAGATATCATACCTAGAATGGTTTTTCTCAAACCGGGGAAGTTGTGTTCGCTGCACAGCCGAACCGATTAGTGAGAATATAAATATTGATGAGAGGAACAACTTCCTAGAAGGAAGCCTCGCAAGAATCCCGGCCTAGGAGTGTGTTTTGATGGCTTGAAGCTTGGAGAACTTAGGGCTTTTTCTCACTTTTTCTCCATGCACGACTTCTGCTCTATATCTCAGACCAAAATGTGATAAAAATATACTTAGGGGCTGTATTTATAGTGGAGGTGTAAAGGTGCAAAATGACCTTTTTGCCCTTAATGAATCCGGATCCCGTTACACTACAACCCATCCCGAAACGCCTCAATTCGACATTTTGTTTTAACCAAAGTTCTTAAAATTATTTTAAATAAAAATTTTCAAAAAAATAAATTTTCGCCTATGGCTGGGTTTGGCCGGATCCACCCGAGTCACCTAGGACGCCCTTTTGGTCCAATTTCTGAAACTGTCTCCGAACAGGCTCAAGTTTTTACAAGAGGTGTATTTTAACATTCTAAGCATATTTCTCTTCTATGACATACTCAAAATATGTGTCTAAATATGACTTATGCTTAAATGATGCATGTAAATGCCCTACCGGCAAAAATGAAAAATTTACCCTCATTTTTCAGATCTCTACAAATACTCTCTCTTTTTATCTCTTTATGTTCTCCTTCTTCCCTTCTGTTTCATGGCTTCCATTCTAGCTTCAACTATGCTTCTCTCTTTCCAAGATATGCATGCAAGGCTTCATCTCCTCCCTCAACCTTTATCTCTTCCATTTTCTCTATCTCTCTCTCCATCTTTCTCGATTGGGGCTAGAGAGTAGAGCACATGTGTGGATTTTTCATATATACATAAATACATACATACATACACACACACACACATATATATATATAGAGAGAGGATTGCATATAATTTGATTGGTGGGTTTTTTAAGTCTTTGCCACATGTCTTTTTTCTCCCTACCATGGTGACACCTCATTTATAAGCATTTCTTTTTTCATGCTTACATACTACATATATACATTTTAAGTTGTATATATAACAATGATAGTCTAATGGCTTAGTGGATAATTCTTTGGTATTTTTCTCCAAGGTCTTGGTATCAAGCTTTGGTCTAAGCTTTTTGTCCATTCTTTTCCTATCTTTTCCTTTTTTAAATGTGTAACATTGTATTTTAGGTGTTTTAATCACCACCCAAAGCTTACATTTTATGTCCCCAAAATTCACTTATAGTTTTGTTAAAATCCTTTATTAAAGGTATTCCATTTGTATAGCATTAACCTTTGATTTAGTGCGTTGGTGCACTGATTCCCCTCAAAGCTACTCATGTGTTAGTCGATAATATACACCATTTAAGGTTTGTCTTCAATTAATAATCCTTGCCATCAAATCACATTCTTAGGAATGACTATTACTAATTTATGGATAGTTGCTCACACTTGTGCATTTGTTTTCAAATTTATAGATCATTTACTTCAAGCAAAATGTCACTTTTTTTAGGACTGATTCTTCAATAATAATCACTATTATTTATGATCACCCCCCACATTTTGGGTCAGGATGTTACAAAACTGCCTCTCTCAAAAAGAAGGCAAGTGATCTAAGATTCACTATAAAGAAATTTATCAAAGGTAGTGAAATTCTAGACAAGATCATCTCACAACAAATATGTATTTTTTATAAAGCCGGCTTGGGATATAATGCTCCCACCAAACAAAAGTCTTTTCAAAACTTCTTTATTAAGGCCTCTAACTCCAATGCAACTATTCATACTCAATCTTCAAGAAAATCTAAAAAATGAATGAAAGATAAAGGAAAATGATTTGGGTTCTAAAAGGAACAAGTTTACCAATGACTAATCCAAAAGGATCCAAGAAGGTTTGGGAACCAAAAGGAGTTACTTGAATTATTTTTGTAGGTGTACTTGAAGTCCTTATCAAGCAAGGACAAATGGTTCTTTGATAATGGATGCTCAAGGCATATGATTGGAGACAAAACCAAGTTTACATCTCTCCCTTCAAAAGATGGTGGATATGTGAATTTTGGAGACAACTCAAAAGGTAAAATCATAGGTGTTAGCCCTGAGGGTTTTCAGTCAATGGCATCTCAGTAATTTTGATGATAATAAGACATTGTCCATGTGGACTAATGTTTTATTCTAGTGACAATGCAAATAGGTCATCTAGGTCAAAGAAGATTGTTGACCAATGAATGATAATGTCCATAAGGCTTGAGGAATTTACTCAAGAACATGCTTCAAATCCAAAATCAAATCAAGTGAAAGAAGCAAATGGATACACTCAAACCTAAGGAATCAAGACAAGTCAAGAGAAGACTTTATATTTTCCTTATTTTGAGTTTTGAGTGATTTATGATTAGATTGATCATTGGTCATAAGCTCTGACAATTTAATATAATCAACTAGAACTAATCCTAAAATGATTTTTCAAAACAACACATTGCTATACTTCAAGTTTTGAAAGATTAAAATATTTTGAAAAATGGAACACTATGAAAAATAAGCAGAAAGACCATTTTTCTATCAAAACCAGTTGACCAGTTCCAAGAACTGGTCAACTGATTCTTAAAACTTATTTTTATACTAAACAAACCAGTTGACCAACACCCAGTATCGACCAACACCTCTTTTCTAACAACCCTAGGTCACTTTGAAAATGATGAAAAGGGAGAAGAAATATGAGTAAAAACGCGCAAGGAGAGGAGAAAAAACAAAAACAACTTAGGATTTTTGTTTGTTTAGGAATTTAGTTTTTTTTTTTTTTTTTGTATGTGTTTTTTGTTGCTTGTTTTTGTTTCTTGGATGTAAAGAAAGAAAGAAAAATTAGTTGTAGTTCATGTAATTTGATCTTTTACAAAATTCGATTATATTGTCAATTTATAATAAATCAATTTCAAATGAATAGAAAAACTTATTTTTGTTATGTCTTATCTCTTGTGTTATGCAATGAATGATCTAAGATGACATAACTCTTCAATGCATAAAATGAGTATAATTTTGATATAACTCTCAAAACCTTAACTTGCAATGATTACATGTTGATAGGAGGAGAATATAACTAATATGTCTAATTTCTTGAATATTCATATTAAGTCATTAATTCAAATTTCTACGTTGATAGGGGGATCTATAAATTCAATATTCTCTATCAATTCATTTTTATACATTACTATTTGCATTAAAAGAAATAATGTTTTGTCATCATAAAAAATGGGGAGATTGTTATCCCTAAAGATTTTCAACTAAGGGCATCTCGGTAATTCTGATGATAACAAGGCATTGTCTATGTGGACTAATGTTTTATTTAGTAACAATGCAATAGGTCATTAAGGTCGAAGAATATTGTTTACCAAGAAATAACAAAGTCCATCAAGCAAAAAGACTCCACTCAAGACACAAGCTTCAAAGTCAAAATCTAATCAAGTGGAATGTTCTCATGATCATCTAAGCAAATGGACATACTCAAGCCCAATGAATCAAGACAAGTCAAGAGAATACTTTACTTTTCCTTATTTTGGGTTTTGAGTGAATTAGGTTTAGATTGATCATTAAGCGTAAGTTCTAAATATTTAAATGATTAACTAAAACTAATCATAAAATGATTTTTCAAAACAACACATTGATATACTTTAAGTTTTCAAAGATCGAACTATTTAAAAAAAAAAAAAACACTAGTGAAAATAGGTAAAAAGGCTTAAACTGTCAAAACTAGTCAACTAGTCCCAAGAACTAGTTGATTAATTCTTTTGCCTTATTTTTACACTCTCGAAACCAGTCAACCAATTCCAAGAACTAGTTAATTGAGTGACTATTTTTGTACACAGAGTGAACTTACTATCCAAACCAGTCGACCAACTGAATGAATTAGTCGATAAACTCTCAAAGACAAAAATAGTGTACCAAAGAACAAGTCGTCTAACTCCAAGAACCAGTTGACTGATTATTCTTGATCACATAAACCTCAAACCCTCTAGAAAAATTAGTTAAGTTGGTTAGTCAACTAGATCTTCATCTAGTCGATTGATTGGTGAAACTAGTCGACTACTTTGGTCGATCTAGCAATCGAAAATTCAAGATTTGAATAGATAAGGGAGTGGGGAATGACTCTTTTTTGAATCTAATGAACATATCTTTCAAAGGGATATAAATAGAGGTTCTATACAACATTTGTTACTATCTTTTTACAAGCTGTAACTTTTACATCCTTGTTCTTGACTTTAGACCTCATTTATTACAAAACATAGATTTGAAAGTTCTACTCATCCTAAATACTCTGAGCTGACACTTGATAAATCTCTAGAGAGTGAGCATTTATTGTTCCAATCAACTTTTCAAGAAAGTACTTGTTGGTAAATAATTTTGTAACTTCTCTTTACAATGAGATTTGCAGGTAAGTGCAACCCTTATGAGGCAAAAAATGATATTTTGTTGGGCAAAGAGTTAGCAGCCCTTGTTGTAAATGTTTGACCTCTATTTGTTAAGGAGATCAAGATAGTGAAAAAACTGAAGTGGGGATGCTTAAGTCAATGACGTAGGAAGTTTTTTGAACTTCGTAAAAATTTATTTATTTACTCTCATTTTCTCTCTATATCCTTTTACATACTTGCGCATATCTTGCATTCAATTTTAAAGTTTGCAAAAGTTGTCAATATTTGTAAAATACCATATTTACACCTTCTAGGGTATATATTTGCAAAACACATATAGTGGAAAAACTCAAGCTGGAAGCTTGAGTCGAAGACATAGGAAGTGTTTCGAACCTTGTAAAATCACTATGTTTGTTCTCTCTTCCTTATTTTTTACTTACTTTGTGCTATACTTGCATTAATATATAAAGTTTGTAAAAGTAATTAATATTTTCTAATTATCTAAATCACCCCCTCTTGGTTATAAATTTGGGCAACAATCTATGATGCTTGTTGTGTGCATGTGTACATGTTAGAAATTAGAGTTCGCTCACATAAGGCCTACATTAGTTTTTGTATATTATTTGCTTGTATATTTTGGAAAACCCTACTGAGCATTATGGCTCATTTGTTAGGTATGTTAGATTATTTTTGTCCATCCGTGTTGGTTGGCAAAACTATTATTGACTTGTAATGCTATCAATTCTATGAGTCTAGTGTTCTTAAGCCTTATGTTCACTTCAAGCATATAATCCATCATGATCAGATTTGGTTCAATACAGTGTTCACAATGGTAAGTAGGTTGGTTGCATTCGACTTGATCTATCACACACATACTACATGTATAAAAATATGTTTTAATCATCTCCATGTTTTGATTAAGTGTGAGTGGGTTAATGAATAATAATAACTCAATCACTTTTGAACAATCATAAACTCGGTTTTGCTTTTATTGGGCTATTATACTTCATTTAACCCTGAAGCATCTAGGGTTTTTTTGTATTCGTTCGAACGAACCAAGAATTTGTTCTAACGAATTTTCTAGTGGCATTTTCGTGTGTTGTGACGAAAAGTTTGTTTGATCTTTGGTTAGCACAAAAATTCCAAAGGCTAGTTTGTTTGATCTTGGTTTAAACCAAAGAAGCTAATGAAAATTCTAATGGTTGTTTCACCTTTATTCTTTCGATAATGCGTTCGAACGAACTAGGGTTCATACGAATGAATGGTTCTCGACAACATTTTCTTAATATGATTCTAACTGTTTGTTTTGGGTGTCCAAAACCCTTCTTATATAAGGTTTGATCTCTTTTTTTAGGAGGGACTTATGGCTGCATAGTTATAGTTTCTATATTCTTTTCCAAAAGGTTTTCTCTATACATATCATGTTTACATAGATCAAATCATTGCATAAGAACCTTGAAATTCATCCCATACATGATTCTTGAAGTGCAAGTTTGTGGAATCGACAGAATTTGAGATTGCATTGAGTTCACAATTGTGATTACAATTTGTCGTTCATGGATTTCAAAGCGACGAGTTCGTTTGGAGATTACTTGAGGATTTGAGTTCGAAAAGATTTAGATTGTCAATAAGATTAAAGGACTAAGTCAAATTTTTACAGAGTTTGTATTTATGAAACCTCTTTTAGTGGATTAATATCTGGGTCAGCGCTCTGAGTTTTTCCAAAGCAGATACAATTGGTCTGTGACAGTTTTCTTGTTAACAAATTCGGTGCACTATCTCTATCTTTTACTATTGTTTTATTTATTATTGTTATAGTTAATTGTTGCATGCCATTGAATTTGATTGCACCTACTAGAATATTAATCCTCACATAATAATAGTGTAGACACCTTATTTTGTGACCCTTGATTAAGTATGAGTAAAATTTAGTAATTATGTCAAGAAACCTACTCTAAGTAGGACTCTTCTCGACAAAGTCCCAGTTTCGTTATGACTCTCTTGGCAGAGTCCCAGTCCAAGTAGGACTCTTCCCGATAGAGTCCCACTCCTGTTAAGACTCTCTTGGCAGAGTCCCAAACAAAGTAGGACTCTTCTTGATAGAGTTTCACTCCCGTTAGGACTCTCTTAACAGAGTCCCGATCCAAATAGGACTCTTCCCGACAGAGTCCAAATCCCGTTAGGACACTTTAAACTCCCAGTAGGACTTTTTTCGATAGAGTCCCATTTTTGTTAGGACTCTCTTGACAGAGTCCTAGTAATAGTAGGACTATTTCCAATAAGATTCCCACTCCCGTCACGACTCTACCATCAAAGTTTCAGTCCAAGTAGAACTCTTTTTTATAGAGTCCCACTCTTGTTTGGACTCTTTTGTTAGAATCCCAATCCAAGTAGGACTCTTTCTGACAGAATCTCACTCCCGTTAGGACTTTCCTACTAGAATCCTAGTTTTATTAAGATTTTTTTCGATAGAGTCTGACATCTAGTTGGACTCCTCCCGACAAAGTCCCACATCTAGTAGGACTCTTCCTGTTGGAATCCCACCTTGTTTAGGATTTTTTTACTCATTAGAAAGCGATTTGGTAATTTTGGCACCATTTTTCCTTTTAAGGGCATTTTGGTAATTTTGGCACAATCCTATCTTTAGTAGGACTTCCTAATCACTTGAAGGGCATTTTCGTAATTTTTATATCATTTTACCAATCTAGGGGTAATTTGATAATTTCAGTCATTTGGTGACAAATTAGGAGTAATTTGGTCATTTCACATGTCTTGTGGCAATCTAGAGATTCTCCACCGAATTGGGGCCAATTTGGTAATCTTGAGTGCTAGTAGTTTAGTTAGGCATAATTAGGACTTTCTATTTTTAGAGTTTTCATAAATCTGGTTGCTTGATATTTCCTTAAATAGAGATACATTGAACCTATATGTTTTCATTTTAGAGTTTATTTTTCAATTAAATTATATTTCTCTTTTATCTCATTGGCTCTTGCATGTAGACACTAATTCTATTGGTTCTTACATTGTCATAATTATTTATTAATTTATTTAGTTAGGATAATCATTCCTTAGAATAATTATTTAATTAGATAATTATCACCCAAGACATGATCCCAGCCCTCCAATCTAGGGTTTCATCTTAGATTCTTGGATAAAATCTCTATATTTTGCCTATAAATAGAGCCCTCTGGCCATTAGTTTTCAACATACAATTTCCATTACTTTACGTTGTTAGTTTAGTTCTAGAGTTCTTTCTACAAGAACTCTTCATCTCCCAAGGCCAAAGCCCTGCCGAAGTGACATTTTTCCTTCAAAAGTAAGAAGAAGCGATGCTTTCCAAATCGAAAAACAAGCCAGAGATCTACTCGATTGAAGCTTCTGAATTTGACTTTCCTAGCCAAAGTGCTGCCCGACTACCACGACTGAATAAGGTACACATCTCAAACCCTTAACAATTTTTGTTAGATCCGGTTGATCTCACATCTTTATCACTCTTGATAAAAGAATGTAAACCGGAGAACTTTGTGACTCTGCTTCCGTTTTCTAAACGGATATGTAGGAAGCCTTCGGGCTTGAGTCAGATATTCTTTCTATCTTTTTCGTTAGTTTTATTTCTTCATGCAAGATTTTTTATTATTTATCTTTTATAGACGCACATCTCTCTCTTCTGTTTTTCATGAAAAAAATAGCCTTGCAAGTGAATATTTGAGGTCGATCCATTCGGGTCGATTGGGGTAGGTGCCTAACACTTTCCCACTCCGTACCTTAGCCCCTGGATCCATTTTTCTTTGGTTTCGTAATTTCAGTGCTTTACTTTCTTTTGATCCATGTCAATGAATCTTTTAGTGTGTATTTAGGATTCAAAGTGATGTAATCTTCATTTCATTTCTTTTAGTTTTCCTTCATATTTATTATTCAAGTTGTAACAAGTTTGCTTGTTTCTCGCCTAAAAACAAGCTGGCGACTCATTATTTTCATCTCTCCTATAAAAGACGTTCATTCCCACTTTTAGGGAAGGAGACAACTGAGATCCTTTTTTAATTCACAAAAGGATCTTCTTTTTCTAGCACTGGCTCCCACAAAGAGTGAAAACTTAATTATCTTTGAAGCAAAATTAAAATTGGGCAAGATAATTTTGATTTGTTATATAGACCTATTCACCCCCCTATAGGTCTATTTCTTGACATCTAAATACACATTGGGCCTTTTAAAGTGGTATTCGAGAAAAAAATCTTAGGTATTAGATTGATCCTAATATTTGTTTAGATGGATAATATTAGATTGACCTACACTATTTGCTAGTACTAACTATGCTCATTGAAAGGCTAAGATGAGAGCCTTTCTTAGGTTTACTGATGAACATGTATGGTTGTTTGTAGAAAATGGTTGGATTCCACTTATGACTGCAACCACAGATGATAAACCTTCAACCTCAAAACCTCATAACAATTGGAATGAAACTGAAGTGCTTGACTGTTAAAAATGGGGTTTTCCCCTTTCTATTTCTAATTTTTTTCAATCAATCTAGTAGTTTGTGTATCATTAAGGTAGTATAAGAATTAAACATTTTTATGTATCTATATTTTTGGTACATCGTTTGACAAAACGGACCCCACCGTTAAGTTTAGAACGTTGAAAAACCCTAGGGTAGGTTCCTTTGCGGCCATCGGAGTTCATTTAGTAGCTTAATTATCTGTTTAAAACTTAATTGAAATTAGTCTAGTTTGTCCGTTCATATACTTTGGGGTCCAGCATGCCCAAAAATGTTAGAAGTGCCTCTTCTTGCATTTTAATTGGCATTCATTACACTATTTTTAGGCCTAGGGGTAAAATAGTAATTTTACCTATTTATTAAAGGGCTTTAGAATAATGTTAAATTTTTTTTTAGGCCTTTTTATAATTTCTCCAAAAATCTAAGGTCAATGTGTAATTTCTTAAAGTTTCGGTTCAGTTGGTTTGGGTTAAACCATTGGTTTGGTTAAGAACCCCATACTTTCCCTAAAAAACTGACCAGTCTGGTCCAGTCTTTGACGTTAGCATGGTATCGACAAGGCATCATAAAAAAGACATTGTTCCAATAAAACTCAGATCTATTTAAGCATGGGTCAGCCTAGACCCGATAATCGACTTGTTTTACCATTGAACTGGTCAACAAAAAGACCATCGCCACCTATCGCCTTCTCTGGCAATGGTAGCGATGACGATCTTCTTTCGGGGATTTGCCCTACTATTTCTAGACCATGTTTTTCCCAAGGATTCTATTTCTAGTGTCCAATCACTATTTGGACTAGTGTGTGTTGTAAAAAATGGGGTTATAGTCGGTGCTCCAATAGAGCTCGAATTTTCGGCGACCCTTTTCCAATTCTATTTTAATGTATTTTAGTTACAGTTTTTACCCCATTTTGGTTCCATTTTTTTCTTGGGATAATTTGGATCATCTTTTCGTTCATAAAATAGAGAAAATCTTGGCCAATGCTTCAGTTTAATCTTCTCTCTCTCTTAGACTATAAGTTATTGTTTCTCGATAGTCTTTTGACCATTTTGATTGGTTCAACTCCCATTATGATACAATTTTAACACTATTTTGAGCCTTGTATCTCTTTTTAAGCTTGTCAAGGTTGGGTTTAAAACCCAATTTCCCCCCATTTCAGCCCTAGTGTTTTCTAGGGTTTTTTAGAGATTTAACAGTGCCATTTTCCTCCTACTTTCATCCATGTCTTGTTTAAGTTACATGCATGCAATCTATAAGGTAGAAATTAAAGATAGAGAAAAAGATTCTAGAGTGAGAAACTTACCATTCTATGGTTGCTCTTTCTCTCTCCCCCTCTGATTTCCTTGCATGCTTTTGTCACGCCTCTAACCCGCAAGATCAGACTAAGGGGTCATTGGACCCCAATGAGGTAGGTAATAGGATTAACCATCCTCGTTAAGTACATAAAATACATGCCATTTTTTTTTTAAAATAATTTCTTTAATTTGTTTAGGTTCGATTTCCTGATTAGGCTTGTTCAAGTCCCATAATGTGATTAAATAAAAAAAGATTACTATCACAATGTAACCATATGAAAAGTCCATTAACTATATTAAACAAGGTATGTTCAGAGCTGACTCTAATAGTCCATATATACATATATACAACAACAATTTGAAGGGTACAAACACCCTTAATAAATATAAAAGAATAAATACAAAGATGTAATTAAATTCTATACTAACTTCAGTCCATCAGGTACTGCTCCTGCAACTATTTTCCATCAAGTCAATACCTGTCATTCTCATAAATAGCAGGGTTGAGCCATAACACTCAGTAGAGGTTTCCCAAAACACACAAGCAAGTAGTATGTAAAAACATAACCTATATTCTAGTATGCACCACAAGTCTACCACATTATCATATCTCAAATACAAGCATAAACATAAATATCAAAAGGGCATCGCACCACTACATGTGGTTTGACAATAATAGCCAGACAGTCAATATGTGGAGGGTCGGACACATGATATAGTTATAAACATATAATCTCATGAAGCACCTCTATTTCCTAATTTAATGCCACAAGAACAATGTATATAAATATATAACAAATCACCAGATGTAAGTGTAAGCTTACCAACCCCACGATGCACCTTCATTTCCTATTTATGGTCACAAGAACAATGTATGCATTCACAACCAATCAACTATTCACAAATGCTACAGTATCATAAATTGGTAGTGTACAATCCATCAATAATCATAATGAAATGTCATAAAAGAATTAAGGGAAAGTAATCTCAAGTAATTCCACCCACATTAAAAGGGAATAAAACCTTATTCATTTCATTCCATTCTCTTAAAAATCTCAATCCCATGAGTATTCACCTAATTTGGCTCCTAGTAAGCCTATGTGTTTTATGGGCTACTAACCTGATGGAAACAAACGACCACCTGCGCGAGTTTATGGCTCGCAAGCCAAGGAGAGACACCATTCCTATCATAAACAGAACCCCCGGTAAAGCATAATCTTACCACACTTAATAGCACACAAAAGACGTGACTAATTCTCATCCTAAGTCATTTTCTCATGTGTGTTCTTTTCCACAATTCTAATATCTCAATCCACACCTTAAACGGTGCTCATCAACATCAATGTCCTCTCAAATCTCACACTGCTCAAGTAGAGTCAACAATGCGTATATCAACTCATTCATATTAACAGTGTGCATATCAACATCATTCATATCCACAACAATACTAATAACCATAAGAGATGATATATGATTTAACGAATAGATACGGACGTAACAAAATTCATATGTATCCATGACAAAAACAAAAATCACGGTAAACATCAATAGGGAAATCACATGTATTTCGTGTCATCATGTAATTATCCAACATCGTAACATTCAATATAACAATCACATCATACTGACAATGTAAGGGCAAGGTATTAAATGATATAGATAAACACATCATGTGAATAACATAACAAGTACACACATCAACATATCAGGACATAGTGCTAGTCCCAATCATTACTTTACTACAAGGAGACACTACATATACCTTTCATAATGTTTGTCAATTGTCTTACGTATTTCATGTTCTATTCTCAGGACCACCCTAGCCTATAACACTAAGGTATCGTATTAAGTCTTACGGTTCTCTTTGGCCAATTACTCTTTAGCCTGTAACTCGGGTGCCCGTTTACCTAAATGGATATCGAAAACATGTTCCTGGGTGTCAAAAACCCTAAGAAAGTCTTATTATATTGTCTCTAAGTCATTTGACTGTCTTTTAAACTTATAAGGGTATTTTTGTAATTTACTAGACAAGTTACGTGTCTACCGAGAATGTCATCTCTCAAAACCGACCTTGGAATCAGATTCAAAAGGTCTAACAATCTTGAAGGTACCATCTTTATATTTTATCAACCCTTCTAAGTGTCTGTTCCATGTTTAGGGGCATTTTGGAAATTTCACATTTTCATGTGGGACTACCCTGAGTTCCAATTTCATTATTTTGATATCATATTTGAGTCCTTAGTATCCAAAAAATTGGAAACGCCTCTTCCGAATCTTAATTTAGCTTTCGATTGCCTAATATAGGTCTAGGGGTAAAATCGTTATTTTTATATTTTATGTGGGACCATCACTGGGTCCTAATTTGTTCAGTCTGATCATATATTTGAATCCTAGGCATCCAACAACTTTGGAATAGCCGCTTCTGAATTTTAATTACCCTTTAAGTTTCTTAAGTTATCATTATAAACATTTTTATAATTTTCCATATATATGTGGGACCACCCCAAGTCCCTGAATATCCAAATCGAATTGGCTATTGAGTTTGGAATGCCCCAAAACCTTAAGATTGACCATTCTTTCATTTTAATTGCATTTAAATTTTAATATTTTAATAGAAGGGTATTTCTGTAATTTTTTACCTATAATTGGTTCACTATTGAACTAGTTCTCTCCCAGAATCGGTTTAAAATAGAACTAGAATTCGTATTGTATTAGGAGTATTTTGGTAACTTTTTATCTTATGGTGGGACCACCCCGGAGTCTCCGAATGTGCAATCTAACATTTTCATTAGTGTTCGGAACGCCCAAAAATGTTAAGATAACCTTTTCCGGATCTCAATTTGGACCTTATTTGCTTTATTTATGACCGAGGGGTAAAATAATCATTTTATCCTATTTATAAAATAATTTAATTAATTATTAAATTATTTTTCAGGGGTTTATTTGCATTAAATTTCTCAAATCTTGGGCTAGAACAAAATTATTCAAAATTCTTGAGGTCAATCCACAATTTAACAAAGTTCTGGTTTTCTTATTTTAATTTAATCCGTGAACCAAAGGGTTTTTGGGTTGTAACCCTAAACCAGTCCAAGTGTCTCTTGAACCAACTGGTTCATATGACTACAACAAACCGGAATAACATATCTCAAATACACGTCTTATCCTCGTTTTAAGTTATCCTAAAACCTGATTTCAATTTGTTATTTTCATCACCAAACAGTCGAGAGTCCATTTAAATACAGGTTCAAAATGACATAGTTTTAGTAATCCAGATTTACGTTCGGTCAGGTCCCGACTCGACCCAAGGTTTGATCCATTATTAAAATAGACCCATCTTGTTCACGATTTATCGGCTACTATTCCGGCGTCGTCACCGGCGCCGGCGCCAATGCTGGGACTGCAAATAATTTTCCACCGTTTTTTCATGGTTTTTACACCAAAGTAATCCTAAACCTTTAAGCAGTCATTTTGGACCATTTTAGACCTCCAAATTTACAGTTCCAGTCGCCCATTTAACTATTCCGGCCATGCACTTGATGCTGGTTTTTTGACCATATGATGGTCATTTTTGGACCATTTCCATCATTCTAACTATTTTGGATTCCTAGAACTATTTCTTACTAGTTTCTATGTACAAAACCAAGGTTTGTTCAACTTTAATTTTTTCTGTTTCTGACAGTGAGTTATAGGTTGAGTTCCTTGAGTTTTTCTTTCAATTTTTCTTACTGAAGTTAGTTCCTAATTATCTGCAGGACACAAGAGGAGGGATTGAGCACATACCTTGGTCGAATCCCAGCTTTCTGCAACTTTCTTTTTCTTCCATCCATGGCTACTGCTACTGCTTTCCTTGCCTTCTCACTTCCTCTCTCTCTCTCTTTAGTCTCTCTCTTACTCTCTTTTTCTTGTTTCAGAAGTGGTTTCCTCTTTGTTTCTTTTTATAGTTGCTGCCATATCTCTCTATATATAGATCTGCAGACGGGTCTAGAATTCTTTTTGTCACTTGGCAACTTCCTAAAATGCTAGAAGCTTCTTTGTTTTAGTTTAGTTTAAAAGCTGCCCTATATATGTGTGTATCTATATCTGTATATATATATATATATTATATGTAATATATATATTCCAGGAGGTTCCAACAGCTTCTCATATGAAGCTTTCTAATTTCTTTATATATATATATATATATATATATATATATATCACTGCCCCTTTTGTCCACTTGTTCGGCTGTCTCTCAAGTGCTTCCATATAGAAGCTTCCTGAAATAATATAATATATTTTATATTATACATACACATACCAATAAGATACAATGATTTCTTATATATTTTTCCATATACATATATATATATAGGACCATATATACATGTATATGTGTATAAGCACATTTTTCGGTATATTTTTTTCATAAACTTTTAGGTTATGAAATGCAAGTAAATTTGGCTTAAAGTCGGGGCTCAGTATCACTGTTACTCATTTTGCCGATATTAGGTCCCGGTTAATGCCTTATTTTATATTCGTATTATTTGCATAATTAATTCTCTGTATCGGTCCCATCTGTTCATCTTGAGACTCGGTTGACTACGTTGTCAATTTCCCGAGCATGCACCAGCTTTGGTGTTTTGGATTTATTTCATATTTTCTGATAACTACTCCTAGTTATATAAAATCGGTTACTGGTTTAGTCATATCAGATTTTTTTCGGGATGTTACATTCTCCCATCCTTCAAAAGAGTTTTGTCCCCAAAACTCAACTTGCCTTATAGGGAAATTACTCATTTCTTACCCATGTTTATCTATGAGGGAGTTATTTATCAGGCGGTATAATGCCTTGTGACTCGGTAAAATGTTACAAAGTTTTAACCTTAATCACTTTTACTGACATGTCTCCAGTTGTCACTAATCGATAATCCCCAATCATACAAGTGTCAGATCAGATCCAGAAATTATACAATAAGTCTGATTGACAATCCACAAAATATATATTGTCACCAAGATGTGATATTAGATCTATTTCACATTAAATCAAATTTGGCGATTATCCTTAATGATTAGAAATCATCCACTAAGATCATTCAATCACGTTTGATTCCACAAATTATTCATTTTTATCTCTACAATCACAATTATCCATGCTTGAGTTAGCTTACCTACAGTCATTTTCCTCCCAATCGATATATCCACAATCATTCGTGTCATTATCGACATATTCTCGTGTCACTTGTCATTCAATGTCACTATGGCTCCAATGAGAATGTTGATCTCTAGTCCGTAGATGCTTTAGAATCACAGATTCATTGTCTATTACGACGATTCCCACAATTCCACGTCTAATCTCCAAAATTGGGACTCATCACTTTGATACTTTCAATCATAAGTATCAATGGCTCCGGTACTCTATGGTTCTTAATCCAAGACTTAATGCTCTGACTAATGCCCAACCCATTTCACAACTTATTGTCCTAAAGTTCCCATCTTGTGCAGGTAACCTTAACCTTTTACTCTGATACCATTCTATGGTATCAGTAGATCTTAAATATTTACAAACCTTAACTCTAATACCACTCTGTGGTATCCATGGATCTTCAAGATTTACAAACCTTAGATTTGATACCACTCTATCACATCCTGCACCCCACCCTACGCGGATGCCGAAGATTTGATGCCAATTAGCCGCCTTGCCAGTCTCTCTATCGATAATGCGACCAACCAAAGACAAATTTCTGAACTTTACAATGAATTGCATTCCAAATGTAGGGTCAGAGCAGCAGAAATTAAAAATTTTTCAGTAAGGAATGCAACTCATCTATATATCACAAAACACGTCTATAACTAGACATCTAATATCTCTAGAGTACCATTGCCCATGAGCCATGTCCCAATACATCTGTTGCATATCAATGAATTCATTCATATCATGTCACTCACTTGAATAGCCTGATTCAGTCCACAGAAATCCAAGTCTCCATAATTCAGTGCCAATCAAATCCTTGCTTGGGATGCCTTCTGGCCTACTAGTGTCATTTCTTTGTGCCTTCTAATCCAATGGAGATAAATTCTGAAAAATGTTATACAAATAGAATGAGTTTAAATAAGCTCACTAAGTAACAAAGGTTCCCTACCATGGGTTTCAAAACTAGTTCTTATATACATGGTATTCAAACAAAATGCATGATTAAATGCAGCTCAAGCAGAACAAACAAATCAGATCAAAACATAATAGAACATAACAGAACAAATTAGAACAGAGCCAAAACAGAACAAATGGGAACAGAACTGAACTGAACTGAACTGAGTACCAATATATCAATAAAAAAAACATATCATTAAGTATGTCTGAACCTCTCCCAGCTATCCATAAGCGGACACTCGTGGGGTCTCTACCCTCTAGGTCATATCAGAATGGAACAGGACATAATTGAGCAGAATAGAATAGAACATGATGCCAATCAAGCATATGAGCCTTTCCCAGCTGCCCATAATCGGACACTAGTGGGGCCTCTACCTTTTGGCTCATGCTCTGACATAAGCCACACTGCTCAATCCTGTAGTGTGTCACGACCGGAAACCCACCCTATGCGAATCTTGTGTCGCGGGGCCGACCCAATGGTTGTCCCTATTTTTTTCATTCTTTGTATCCATGACAAAAATTTAAAATGTAAACTCAATAGTAAATTAGCGAAAGTTTTAATGCAAAATATTATTTAACAACTGAAACTGTAAACTAATATAAAACTTAAACATAATGCCACTTTTAGGTGGTGAGTATACGGGAGAAACTACGTCACTTCTAACATATTCCTCAAACTGTCCCTGTATGCTCTTGGACTCCTACTGTGGTCCTGCAGCATCCTTACTTGAAAATATAGTAAGTTGGGGTGAGCTAAACAAAGCTTAGTAAGTAAATTTCCATCACTCTACCATGGGTTAGGGTTAACATAGAAAGAACATAATCTGAGATAAGAACATGATAGCCAGTCATGCAATAGAATGCTACTATAGCCAATAAAAGCGAACACCTCAATAACTAATAAAACGGAATGCCAACATAGCCAACAAGATAGGACGTCTCAATAATTAGTGGAATGGAATATTCACGTAGTCAATAAGACAGAACATCTCAACAGTCAATAGAATAGTACGTTCCATAGCCAATGGAGTAGCACATCATAATAGCTAATGAATGAGAATGTCACAATAGTCACTTGGCATAATGGGAGTTCATAATAATAATTTAAGAGTAAGTAAATGTCAATGATGTAGGGTACATGAAGTTAGCGATAGAGATTTGGTTGAACAATGGTCATACTGTCATAATCATAAAATAACTGATAGTAAGTCAATGAATACGTTTTCAAAACATATGATCATTCATAAGGAAAATATAATCATTCAATGAGTAAATAAAAGATACAATATCAATAAACACTGCGATGCATAATCGTTTCCTAACATGACCTCAAAAGTAACCTTCCTTAGTAACAATATCCTTACTCACTAAAAGTATCATTCTTTAGTATCCTTCATTCCTTTGGTTCACTACCACACTGAACCCTTTACCTGGATTCACTCCCACACAGAACCCTTTACCTGGATTCACTCCCACACCTGAATCCCTTCCCTGATTCACTCCCATACCTGAATCATTTCCTGGACCACTTCCTTTGAACCATATCCAAGATTCACTCCCACACCTAAATCATTGGATATTTCCAGGGACTATAACCTGTAGAATTGATAAAGCATCGGATGGACGTTGTGACTGAGCACAACTCTGGGTACTCATAATACATCATGATCATCATAACTCTATAGAGAACATATGAGTGGAATATCAATAGCATAAACATAACAATCAGGATGGACGTTGTGACTGAGCACAACTCTGGGTACTCATAATACATCATGATCATCATAACTTTATAGAGAGTATATGAGTGGAATATCAATAGCATGAGCATAACAATCGGTAGTACGAAGTGTACAATTACTCATGATAAACATAGTAGTTTGATCTTCAATAAATTCCACAAGATAACAAATATCATATTGTGGCATAAATAAACATCAGACACATATCTCATAAGATAGAACATGTATCAGATCGTAAGCCAATAAATGTTGGGTACACATAGGAGTATAAATTGGTATTAATAAGGAATAACATAACATCGTGACATGGCTAGGAATCAATAGTACAAGTGTATGAGCAGTTATGATCAAGGTATAACAATTAGTTCTAAATAACCTTCCGTAAGATAGGATAAACATAATACTCGTGGAATCAATAACATCGAATATGTATAAGAGTACAATCTTGACAATGAAAGGAACAATCATGGCTTGAGAGAACTACGTGTAAGAGATCGAGTTTCAATGACATATAGAAGGTATAATCAATCATGATTAGGGTACAACAATCATCTCCTCAATAAGATTCGATAAGATGGGAACAATCATCAATCATAGAATCAATAACATGGAACAACCATGGCTTGAGAGAACTACGTGTAAGAGATCGAGTTTCAATGACATATAAAAGGTAAAATCAACCATGATAAAGGTATAACAATTATCTCCTCAATAAAATCCATAAGATAAGACAATCATCAATTTGTGGAATCAATAACATGGGGTACGTATAAGAGTACAATATTGGCAATAAAAGAATAGCATGGCTTGGAAAACCACATGTAAGAGATCCAAGATTTACTTACCTCTAATACTGTGTCGTTCTATCTCAATAATCGGTCACCTTTCCTTTTCCTTTTGAAGTCCCTATAATTCAGTAAACAGATCTTATCTTAACACTATGTATAGTATAATGTCATAAAATTAGTCAATCTCATGCATAGCTATATCATAGGTATCTTATTTGAGAAAATAGATTCCATCGTTGAGTTCGAAATGCCCAACAGAATAGGTTTAGGCTTTTACGGTTCTCAATCTGGGTTTAGGCATCACTAAGGGTATTATGGTCATTTGGCACTTTTACGGGTATTTATTTTTCGGGACTCCGTCTTGTGAAATGGACCCTTCCATTGGCTTTAGGATGCCCATTACATAAAGAAAACACTATCTACTTACTTCATTTGGATATCGGGAATTGTCTTAACAATTAACTAAATTAATTTAATTAATTAATTAAATTAATTAAATTAATTAAATATAATAATAATATATATTATTTAGGTGGAGATTTGGACACATGTGCCTCAATGGCACTGTGGTAGACTCTCATGCAATAAGGCTTTACATTCCATGCGATCTGGGGTTCAATTCCCCTCAGCCATGAATTCCCCTATTTTCTCATCTAAATAGTTTCCCTTTAAAACTAATCTTATGCCCCAAACGACACAGTTTTAATCAACCCTTATTGTGCCTGGGTGGGTACTGACCCAACCCGACCCGACCCAATCCACCTAACCTGACAGCCCCTTCTCTTCTTCCCCGTTTTTCTAGCGACCATTACTGTGCAGTTTCGATCACCATCTCCGGCACCGGTGACCGGATTGCAAAATTCTAGAATTTTTCTTATTTTTTTCTTCTCTTGTTTCATCATTTTAAAAGATTTTTTTAGTTCTAAACACCCTAAAACATAATTTAGAGTCTCCAGATAGCAATTTAAACCTATACACACATTCAAAATCCAATTTTTCTAAAACATCAATTTTTCGATAATTCCCTATTTCTCTCTCATTTCTTCGCCGTTTTACTCGTGGTTTCTTCCTACATGTTCCATTTTTCTCATAGAATTTAACTATACAAATATTTCTAAGCTTCATGCAAGTTTATAAAAAACCCAGAAAACAGAAAATTGAAATTACAGAGAATTCCCTTACCTTTTTCTTTGTGGTTTCTTCCTAGATCCTTATTTTTCCTTCTAGTTTAACATTCTACCATTATATATAAGCTCTATGCGATTCAAATCAGAAACCCAAAAGTATTGTTACAGTAAAAAAAAAACCAGAACCTTACCTTATTCCGTACTGTCTTTCTTCCTCTCCTTTCCTCCTTCTTCCTCTTTTTTTCTCCTTCAGTTTCTCTTTTCCTTTCAACCAGCCCACGTATATGTATACACATATACAAACTTCAGCTGCACCTCTCTCTCTCTCTCTCTCTCTCTCTCTCTCTCTTTCCTTTTTTTCTTTCCTTTCCTTTCTCCTCCTTTGACCTTCCCTTTTCTGTTTTTGTAACCTTCCTTTAATTTTTGTCTTAAATTTTGGTAGGTTACATATATAGATATTCATTACACCATATATATTTCATCTATATACTACATGCACGGTTATATATATATGTATCCATATATATCTAGGTATTTAATATTTTATATGTATAGTTATATATCTATTTATACATGGTTATATATATATATAATTTTATGCATTTATGTATACACACCCAGATATGGGTACACATCAGTATACATACACGTACTTTGACGCTTGCTCGTGGCTTATAATTACTCGGGTACTGCCCAAGCATCGTTTTTATTTTTAATTCAGGTTTATTTTGGTATTACATTCATTGGCTCTGCCTGTCTCAATATTATTATTTGGCTCTTTTTGAGTAATTTTCAGAATTAGTCCAATTTATTTGAGTCAGGGTGTTACATAGTGGGCCCAGAGTAAGACACAACATAACAAAACAGAATCGAAACATACTCCAAATAGCATATAACAAAACAGAATAAAACATACCAAAACAGAAGAGCAGGACAGAATGGAATCATGTCAAGGGTAATGTAGTACAAAGTGTATGCATTTATGTATATGTATTTAAGCAGTACAGTATATGAAACTAGATAGTCCAGTCAAATCACACCAAGTCAGGGTTCCAAGTTACTCACAAACTGTTACGCTTATCTCCATTCACAGATATTCTGATATTTTTCAGATACTTTAGGCACATCCTTGCATATCCTGAATAATCATCATCAATTACAAACATATAAGAATTCCATCCATTCATGATTTATTCATCATCTTAGTAGTCTATCAGATCGCCTAATTAATTCCATTGGCCTATTACCCAATTATTGGGTTTCGACTTAGGCTATTGAATTCCTTACTTAAACTTAGTAGTTTTAAGAATTATAATTTAAGTCATTTGGACTTTATTCGTTATCAATTAATCACACATTTAACCTTAGGGGCAAAATGATAATTTGTCATTCTTGCCCCGGACCTTATCTTGATCCTCAGAATATTTCACATGTCTCATATATAAATTTCTTAGTATTTTGGACTTCATTTAGTATCTATTTTAGATCATCGGAAGACATCGGTCATTTCCTATTTTATACTCTAACTATTCTGGAGTCTTATTTAGACTTTTAATTCACATAATTATGCTTATGATAGTTACTTACATCAGATTGGCCCTCTTTTAGAATTTATTCAGCCTTTACTTTGTACTTTCTATGCTTAGGGACATTTTAGTCATTTTAAATTTTATAAAATTCCAACCCCCAATCATTATTTAGTCATTCATACAAGTTCACAATTATTTGGGCCCCCATTGGTATCAATTTCGTCCAATTTGGACTTTATTTGGGCTTCATATTGTATTAGGGGTATTTTGATAATTTTTTATCTTATGGGGGGACCACCCCGGAGTCCCCAGTTGTGTAATCTAACATTTTCATTGTGTCTGGAACACCCAAAAATGTTAAGATAGCCTTTTCCGGATCTCAATTCGGACCGTATTTGCTTTATTTATAGCCCAGGGGTAAAATCATTATTTTACCCTATTTATAAAATAATTTAATTAATTATTAAATTATTTTCCAGGGGTTTATTTATAGAGGACCTGAAAAATCAGGGTAAATTTTTTGTTTTTGCTGGTAGGGCACTATTCATACATTATTTGCGGGTAGGGCGTCAAACATGCATTATTTATATATAAGTCCTGTTTAGGAGAATAATTTGAGCATGCCATAGAAGAGAAACATGCTTATAATGTTAAAATACACCTCTTGTGAGAATTTGAGCTTAATCGGAGATAGTTTAAAAAATTAGGACAAAAAGGGCATCCTGGGTGGGTCCGGCTGAAACCGCCAACGGGTGAAAATAAATTTTTTGAAAATTTTTTATTTAAAATAATTTTAATAACTTTGGTTGAAACAAAATTGAGGCATTTCGGTATGGGTTCTAATGTAACGGGTTCCCGAATTCATTAAGGGCAAAAGGGTCTTTTTGCCCCTTTGCCCCTTTGCCCCTTTACTATAAATATAGCTCCTTAGAGATAAAAATCATAGAATTGGTCTGAGAAAGAAGCTGTAGCTCGTTCATGGAGAGAAAAGGTGAGAAAACCTAGGGTTTTCCAAGTTTCAAGCCACCAAAACACATCTCTAGGCTAGGATTCTCACAAGGTTTCCTTCTAGGAAGTTGTTCCCCATGTCAAGGGCTACACACGTCAAGGGCTACATTCTCACTGATTGGTTCAGCTGCACAGCGAGTACAACTCCCTAAGGTTGAGAAAAACCCTTTTAGGTATGATATCTTGCTAAGTTAGGAATAGATTTAAGTTGCTTTACCTTTTTTATAAGTTGATTGAATGATTTGTATATTTATTTGCTATTAGAAAGTCACTTAGGATGTAGTTTCTTTGAAAACTTAGAGTTGGTTGTTTGTGTACTTGTGTGTTCTTTGAGAATTTGTTACAATGATGAACTTGAATATGTGTTTAAATTATTACATGATGGCTTGTATTAATGTGGATAGACCTTGTGTTTTGGAAGATATGGTTATTTAATGCATTGATTCTTTGTGTAATTATGTGTCCTTGGAAAATTGGTAAGATTGTGAACATGTAACTTGAGCATGGGTTTAAATTGATTGTATATAGCATGTGTTCATGTGGAAGAAGTCTTGGGATTGAAAGTCATACTTTACTTCATGAATGATGCATGATTTAAGGTGTATACCAAGTATTTGATGAAATACCTCATTGTGATTGCATAGAAAAATCAAGGCATATTGGCATGGTGTGAACCTTTGGAAACATAGTGTGGGTTGAGTACACTGGTGCTATGCATTATGACGGTGTAGATCCTTTGGTGAAAAACCCAAAATTGGCCATTGGTACTCGTAACCCAACGGGGGCGGACCGTGAAGCGAGACATACGATTGGTACTTCGCAACCCAACGGGAAAGGGCCGTGAAGCGAGACATGGGTGTGGCATAGAGTTGCATGTGTGTGTCATGCATATTGACATTGCATAGCATTAAGGGATTGGAGGGTTATAGCTTCTAAATATACACTTGCACATACCATGCCTTAAACTCTGTTCCTTGCATTAGCATTATGTCATACCAGCAGTTGTGTTGACCCTTCGTGAGATATCATATTATAGATGAGGCTCCTGATACTTGAGACTTGAAAAAGTCTTGAAGAATGGAGGGGACATAGACCATGGAGGATACTTGGCCCTTGGGGCATATTTTGAGTTGTATAAGGGCATAAGCCCTAAGCTATATGAAATAAACTTGTAAAAATTTTGTATATTATGAAAACAATGGGCAAGACCTTATATTTGTAATGAACATGAAGTTCGTAACATTTTAATTTCAAGTATACAAGTACATATGGTGGATTGTATATTTAAATGATGTATGTTTAATTTCTATGAAGTTGTAGCCATCGAGTGAGGATGGAATGTATAAATCCTTATTTATATGAAGTATTATAAATATTAGGTGGGAAAAGACTTCAAAAACAAAGGGACTATGCTAAAATTTTGTGAAATTAAAAGGGTAGTTAGGTGTGTAAAACACCCTAAATATAGGTGAAAAAAGTGTCAAAAAAGGGAGATTAAAAACCTTGAATACATAGGCTAAAAATGAGAAAAAAGTAGATTGCAAAACTTTGGAAATTTTTTTGGAAAACAGAGAAAATTGGCTGCTAGACAGAAAAATTCAACCGCAGTCAGCTACAGTAAACCTGTAGAAAAAAATCAGGTTTTGGACCAGACCTGCCCTAGCCGCAGCCCCGCGCGCCCCCGTGTGTATGCCGCACGCCCACGCCTTTGCCCCCTACGCATGGGCGCATTCGCGCCCTATGCATGCTGCAGCCAGCCTGCTGCCTTTGCCCCAATGCGCACCCGTCCTGACAGCCTCCTGACACCTGCCCTTGGCCACCTTTATGAGCCATCTTTGGGCACCCTTTTTGGGCCATGTTTGGCCATCCTATTGGGCCATGTTTGGCCAATTCTTAGGTCATGTTTGGCCACTTTTTTAGGCCATGTTTGGCCACTCTCATGGGCCATGTTTGGCCACTTCCTTAGACATATTTTGGTAGACTTTTTGGTCTATTCTTGGTGTAGAGACATGAAAAATTGAGGTTGAATTTTTCATTTGCTAAGAGGACTGTGGTATCCTGACCCAAGACATGACACGTAGATCGAGGTAGACTGGCTGAGTTGTGTACTACCCAGGTAACCCGAGCTGTTAGAGCTCTATGTTGGGATATTTTAGAGACTAGAAAATTTTGGAAGGTGAACGGTTCATTTTGAATAGCCAGTACGAGCGACGCCCGAGCAAACCAGAACCATGCCTCGTAATACGTGTACACACGCAATTCCATACATGCATACATTACATGTATAAGTATAGGCCGTGAAATATGAGTATATGTGTACGTGCCTGGGATTTAATATATACATGCGTGTATGAAAATATATACATGTATAATATGTTTATTATGTATGTGTAGGCATAAAGTGTAAGACATGTATATACGTATATTAGTATTTAATATGTATGAATGTGTGTGTATATATATATATATGTGGACCACCGTATGTGTGCACATGAGTATATGTTATGTGTATGTATGTATGTGTATATGTGTATATATAAAATACATTTAATACATATATGAGAATATATATATATATATATATATATAAATGGCAGGTGCACGTGATTGTGTATGGCTGTGGGTGTACGGTTGTGTTGGTGTGTGTGTGTGAGTGTAATATAATATACATATACATAATACACAAACACAAGCAAAGCAATAAATGCAAAGTGAAAAATGGGGGGAAAGAAATCAGAAATGACAGAGGCTTGGTCATCCAAAGGGGGCTGTAGCAGCTGGCCTATGAAGGGATAGGTAGAGAGAGAGAGAGAGTAGAGAGAGAGAGAGAGAGAGAGTGGGTAATGTGTATATACATGTGTGTGTTGGATTGAGAAGGAAATGAGAAAGAAAGAGCAAGTGGGAAAGCTGTGGGCGTTAGAGAGAAGCTTAGAGGGTGAACCGAGAGGAGGGAAAGAGGAGAAGGGAAATTGCACCAGAGACAAAATCCGAAAATAAGGAACAACAGAAATGAGAAGGTGAGTTGATTTCCTAGACCGACCCAGTGGGAGGGCAGAGTTACTCATTGGTGGATGGAACTGCATTGTGGACACAACTTACTAGGGTTGTGACCAACCCTATCAGGTACGATATATTGTGCTAAGTAAGAAATAGAATTAAGTTTAGGAATAACTGTCATATTGACTTGATGATTCACATGTTTGTTTTATTACTCATATGCTTATGTGCTCATTGTTTATCTTGTTGAAAGTTTGGTGATGAATGTGGATCACGACTATGTGTATATCGCATGTGTTAGCAGGATGTGTAGATTATATTTTGAGGATTGTTGAGATTATGTAATACGTGATTTAAAACATGTGTTAAGTGGATTGTGCCTGGCATGTACCCTTGATGAAAAGATCTTGTGATTGGAATGTTATTGTGTGATACATTGTTTAAAGCATGCTTTATGTGGGAATAAGATGATTTATCGGGATTACATTGTGACATGGTAGAATCATGAGTATATTGGCATAGTGTGATTCTTTGGACATGGCGTGAGTTGAGCATTTGGCATAAAGCATACTGGATACTCAGGCCTGTCAGGGAAAGGTCCGTAAAGTGAGACATATTGGTTACTCAAGCCGTCGGGGAAGGTCCGTAAAGTGAGACATACTGGTTACTCAGGCCGTCGGGGAAGGTCCGTAAAGTGAGGCATGGTTGTGACATGGAGTTTGCATGGGCGTGTCACGCATATTTTCATTGTATTGCATTAATGAATTCATGAATATGTGATAAATCTTGTTAATACATTGTGTGGATGAATTGGATGGCATGTAGGTTAAAAATTGTGCATGTAGATAAAATTGTACACTTGCACATGCCACACCTTAGATTACGTTAATGAGTTGGATGGCATGTAGATTATTGCTAAGTACATTTTATGGATGACATTGAATGACATGTAGATATAACTGTACACTTGCACATGCCACGCCCTTAATTTTGTTTCTTGCATTAGCATTATATTGTACCAGCAGTTGAGCTGACTCATTCGTGGGACAAACATTTCAGATGACGCTCCCGGCACTTGAGACTTGAGGAAGTCTTGCAGAGTGGAGGAGATATGAACTTAGGAGGATATTTGGCCCGTTAGGGCATGTTTTGTGATGTAGGGCTTAAGCCCAAATGATGTATTATATGTGTATTGACAGAAGTGAATGTAAGTTAAGTTGAAATCGGTTAGATTGTCTTTTATTTTCTTTATTATTTTATTTTCCTTTCGTCTCGTTAGTCGCGCCTCGGGTTTGCTGGAATTCGGGGCGTGACAACATGGTATCAGAGCATAGGTTCGAATACCTAAAGACCGTGGGCTGTTGTTGAACACAGTGGGACGTGATGTATAGTTTGGAAGTTTTTATAAGCATTGTGTAGTATGTGGATTCTGATACATGGTGGTATCAGGGCATAGGTTTTAGTACCTAGGGGAAAGTGGGAGAAGGTTAGATTTTCAGTTTAGTTGGGTGAGTTTGAGTAGCATGTTTTATGTGCGCGTGTTACACTGTTGTACACGGGTATACACTATACTTGATTTCCTGGCCAACTAAGAATATATGATTGTTTGGTATAGGGGTTGACTGAGATTAGAAATACGTGACTGTATATTGTGTGAGATAGGCTGTGTGCCTAGTTATTTGAGGTGTAGGTTGTACACATAGTTGTTTATACGGTAGGCGGTATGTCTAGTTATTTAGGAGATGGGTTGTGGACTTAGTCGTTTACTTGGTTGATTGTTGTTTATAGATTCTGTAGGCGTGTGCTAGGTTACTAACTGGTTTCCATGGTTTAGATTAGTGGGGGGTTTCACTATTGTTTAGTCCTTTTGAGCCTTGATACATTGCTTTAAATTTTAGGATTTTAGTACTGAGAAATGGGTTATTGAATTGCATTGAGATACTGGTGATATGTTGATGCCATGGTGATAAATCACGAGGTGATTTCATGGCTTGATTTGAGATTAGTTAAATGGTCATCACATGTGGGTGAGAGACTTTGAGGTGTCCTTGTGAACAGTGAGAATTTTTTTTTTCTTTATTTGTTATTGTGTTGAATTATTGAGGTGGGTCTTGATGTTGGATGGATTTGGGGGTTTGACATTGATGAGTTAGCATGGTTTGAGGATTTTAATTATGTGTTGTGTCATGTGGAGTGAGTCGTTACAGATGGGATCGGAACTAGACCCTAGCAGGAAGTGTGGAGGCGCGGCCCGAGGGACCCTACTCGCCCCGGAGTGGCTGAGCCGGAAGGGGGGGAGGGAGAAGGAGAAAAGTCGTCTCACATCGCCTGGTTGAGGGAGAGGTGAATGATCCATTGGTATGGCTGCACATCTACATGACACAATAGCATTTTAAGCTGATCATTCTGAAATTTTTTTTTTTTTTTTTTGGATATTAGGTTGTTAAATTGCATTATAGTACAAGTGATGTATTGATGACATTGTGAGGAACTATTAAAGAATTGCATGGTTTGATTTGAGATTGATTAGATGATCGTCCCATGCATAGGAGATCTTGGAGTATCATTGTGAACATTAGGTTTTATTTTAAATTTCGGGACGAAATTTGTTTAAAGAGGGAAGGATGTAGAGACATGGAAAATTGAGGTTGAATTTTTCGTTTGCTAAGAGGACTGTGGTATCCTGACCCAAAACATGACACGTAGATCGAGGTAGACTGGCTGAGTTGTGTAGTACCCAGGTAACCCGAGCTGTTAGAGCTCTATGTCAGAATATTTTAGAGACTAGAAAATTTTGGAAGGTGAATGGTTCATTTTAAATAGCCAGTACGAGTGATGCTCGAGCAAACCAGAACCATGCCTCGTAATACGTGTACGCACGCAATTCCATGCATGCATACATTACATGTATAAGTATAGGCCGTGAAATATGAGTATATGTGTACGTGCCTAGGATTTAATATATACATGCGTGTATGAAAATATATACATGTATAATATGTTTATTATGTATGTATAGGCATAAAGTGTAATACATGTATATGCGTATATTAGTATTTAATATGCATGAATGTGTGTGTATATATATATATATATATGTGGACCACCGTATGTGTGCACATGGGTGTATGTTATGTGTATATATAAAATACATTTAATACATATATAAGTATATATATATATATATATAAATGGCAGGTGCACGTGATTGTGTGTGGCTGTGGGTGTACGGTTGTGTTGGTGTGTGTGTGAGTGTAATATAATATACATATACATAATACACAAACACAAGCAAAGCAATAAATGCAAAGTGAAAAATGGGGGAAAAGAAATCAGAAATGGCAGAGGGTTGGTTAGCCAAAGGGGGCTGTAGTAGCTGGGCTATGAAGGGATAGGTAGAGAGAGAGAGAGAATGGGTAATGTGTATATACATGTGTGTGTTGGATTGAGAAGGAAATGAGAAAGAAAGAGCAAGTGGGAAAGCTGTGGGCGTTAGAGAGAAGCTTAGAGGGTGAACCGAGAGGAGGAAAAAGGAGAAGGGAAACTGCACCAGAGAGAAAATCCAAACATAAGGAACGACAGAAATGAGAAGGTGAGTTGATTTCCTAGACCGACCCTGTGGGAGGGCAGAGTTACTCATTGGTGGATGGAACTGCATTGTGGACACAGCTTACTAGGGTTGTGACCAAACCTATCAGGTACGATCTATTGTGCTAAGTAAGAAATAGAATTAAGTTTAGGAATAACTGCCATATTGACTTGATGATTCACATGTTTGTTTTATTACTCATATGCTTATGTGCTCCTTGCTTATCTTGTTGAAAGTTTGGTGATGAATGTGGATCACGACTATGTGTATATCGCATGTGTTAGCAGGATGTGTAGATTATATTTTGAGGATTGTTAAGATTATGTAATACGTGATTTAAAACATGTGTTAAGTGGATTGTGCCTGGCATGTACCCTTGATGAAAAGATCTTGTGATTGGAATGTTATTGTGTGATACATTGTTTAAAGCATGCTTTATATGGGAATAAGATGATTTATCGGGATTACATTGTGACATGGTAAAATCATGAGCATATTGGCATAGTGTGATTCTTTGGACATGGCGTGAGTTGAGCATTTGGCATAAAGCATACTGGATACTCAGGCCGTCGGGAAAGGTCCGTAAAGTGAGACATACTGGTTACTCACGCTGTCGGGGAAGGTCCGTAAAGTGAGACATACTGGTTACTCAGGCCGTCGGGGAAGGTCTGTAAAGTGAGGCATACTGGTTACTCAGGCCGTCGGGGAAGGTCCGTAAAGTGAGGCATGGTTGTGACATGGAGTTTGCATGGGAGTGTCACGCATATTTTCATTGCATTGCATTAATGAATTCATGAATATGTGATAAATCTTGTTAATACATTGTGTGGATGAATTGGATGGCATGTAGGTTAAAAATTGTGCATGTAGATAAAATTGTACACTTGCACATGCCACACCTTAGATTACGTTAATGAGTTGGATGGCATGTAGATTATTGCTAAGTACATTTTATGGATGACATTGAATGACATGTAGATATAACTGTACACTTGCACATGCCACGCCCTTAATTTTGTTTCTTGCATTAGCATTATATTGTACCAGCAGTTGAGCTGACCCATTCATGGGACAAACATTTCAGATGACGCTCCCAGCACTTGAGACTTGAGGAAGTCTTGCAGAGTGGAGGAGATATGAACTTAGGAGGATATTTGGCCCGTTAGGGCATGTTTTGTGATGTAGGGCTTAAGCCCGAATGATGTATTATATGTGTATTGACAGAAGTGAATGTAAGTTAAGTTGAAATCGGTTAGATTGTCCTTTATTTTCTTTATTATTTTATTTTTCTTTCGTCTCGTTAGTCGCGCCTCGGGTTCACTGGAATTCGGGGCGTGACACTTGGCCTATGTCTTAGGGCATTTGGGGCCCATTTGGACCATTGTTCCAAGGCATACTTAGAGACATTTTGGGGCTATTTTGGAAACCATTCTTGAACATGACTTTGACCTATTTTGAATAGTGATTAGGGGAGATATTTAATTGGCATTAGAAAAGTGTTTTGGTTAAGTCTAATAGCAAGCTCTCATTTCAAATCTTGGGGAAACTTGAGAGAATAAATGCATAATCAACTGAATCCATTAAAGTGTCTTTTATTTCCTTTTCTTAAATTCATTTCACTCACTCCCCGGGTTTGTGAAAATTCGGGGCGTGACATTATTTGCATTAAATTTCTCAAGTCTTGGGCTAGAACAAAATTATTCAGAATTCTTAGGGTCAATCCGCAAATTAACAAAGTTTTAGTTTTCTTATTTTAATTTAATCTGTGAACCAAAGGGTTTTTGGGTTGTAACCTTAAACTGGTTCAAGTGTCCTTTGAACCAGCTGGTTTATATGACTACAATGAACCGGAATAACACACTAAAAAAAATAACACTTTTAGCGACGCACAGTATTAGCGACGCACACTGTGCGTCGCTAAAAGTGACCTTTTGCGACGCACAATGGGCGTCGCTAATAATGTGGAAAAAAATTAATAAAAAAATGAGATTCCCGCCTGAAAATTGGCGCCTAACTATTAGCGACGCCTAGGTGGCCTTTAGCTACGCACCTGTGCGTCGCAAATAATGCATTCTTGGCCTTCGCGTCGCAAATATGATGGATGGAGCATTAGCGACGCGCATTTGGGTTATTAGCGATGCCCAGTGTGCGTCACTAATAACCCCATATATATCTTCTCGATCTGCTCGCTCTCTCTCTCTCACAAACTCTCTTTCTCTCTCTCACAGGCGCCGTTTCCATCCGTTTCCATTGTTGTTGAGGGTTAGAAGCTGAAAAGGGAAGGGGGAAACACATCGCAGGAGGCCAGGAAGCCCATCAGGTAGGCCACTGTGCTTAATTTCTCTTCTCTTTGTCTCAAACTCACATCTATTTGATTGTATTTGTGAAGCCTTGGTATAATGGTTAGAAATTTCTTACCAACAAAACCATGCTAGCTAGTTTATATCTCTAATGTTGAAAAAGAAGCCCTTTGAATGATTATATTAATTTACATGCATGTTAATTTTGGAAAAATATTTGATGATCAATTGAATATTTATTTATTGCTAGTTATTTTTGAACTTTCCTGCATTTATAAACTAATTTGATAGTAAAGATTCATTATCTAATTTTTTTGTGCAAAAAATTTACATAAAAAAATAGCATAAATTTGCTTGCTTTTATTGTTGTTTTTTTGACTTGGATGTTTACATCAAACTTTATATTTATTTTATTTATAAATATTATTTATATAATTATTAGTTAGAGATTTTTTTAAATTTTATTTATTAACTGTAATTGTAGATTGCTTTGGGCACTGTAAAAAAATAATTCTTCTTTCTTTTTCATAAAAAAAATTAGAATGAGATTGTGAATTTTAAATTTTAAAGTGTGAAATTAGGCAAGCGTTTGGAAGTTTTAGCTACCAACTTAACTATTTTTTTTTTGGCTTCAACAAAAAAATAAAATTTGTGAAACATTATTTAATAAATTACCAATAAATTTTTTTTACCAGTGATATGGAAAGCCCTGATAATATATTGAATATTCAAGTTCTTAATTATATATGTGCAAAATAGTACTGAATGATAAGTTTTGACTTTTTATGTATAAAATCAGGGTAAATTAGTGGATGGTAAGTTGTCAACTATAAATACATTTTTTTGTGTTATGAATTTTTTTTTAATTATAAAAGAGTGTGGTATCATGTTGTGACTTACCATTTTTGAAGTTTGAAGTTATAAATTGTTTTGAATTATTAATCAACTCTTAACAATTTTTTTGAATTGTTTACCGTCAATACTCACAACAATTTTCTTAGGGCCTTAATGAATACATGTGATTTGTAAATGTGAGTTCTAAAATTTAAATAGTAGTATTAATTGTAGCGTAGTCTAGCCCAGCCCAAAAATAGCATAGTTTTGTCATCGCCAATAATAGTGAGTCAAGAATAAGTATCTAAAAAATATAAGGTTTTAGTTAAATTTAGTTACTTATCAAAAAAATTTATCAATCAATATTAAATTTTTATATTTCATTAATTTTTAAATTTATGATTAAACATTAGCAAAAATCCCCCCCCGGGAAGTAAAATCCTCATTCCATTTTTGCTTACCATTTCATTTGTACCTTTTCCCTTCTCCTTCTTTTCCCTCCTAAAGTAAAAAAATAATCATTTCCATTTTGATGAGTTTAGTATTTAATCTCCATCGACTACCCAAAAAAAAAAAAAAAAGAAATTTAAAACATTTGTTAAAAAAAATGTTGAAATAAGATAATTAAACTTGATGCTACATTTCATGTGTATCAAGAGACAAAAAAGAACATTTTTCTTGAATTGATTTGACATGAAAGCTTAACTACAAACAGGGCCATGTGGACACTAAGAGTCTCCTTGTTAGGAATATGTATCAATCATTTAATGATCAGTTGAAGGTCCAACAAATTCATTCTCTAATCTAATAATCTTTCAATTACTATGTGTTGATGACTTCTATTCAATATCAACTTTGGAGTGTAATAACCCTCCACAAGCATAGTGGTCCATGATTGTGTATCAGATACCTATCTAAGACTGGTCCAATAGATGCCAATAGATGCCAACTTATCTATTCATTTCAAAAAAATATTCAATGATCTTCAGACCATTAGTCCCAGTAGTTTAGTTGGAGGCTACATGTGCACATGAGTTTACGTATTGCATATATATGTAATCTTTATTTAAACTGTTGGACCATTAGCTAGTTTGATTATGAAACTGTGCTTTTAGTGTTCCAAGTGTCTATTGGTAAATACATTTAGCTATTTACTAGTTGATTGTGTCTAATCCATTAATTTTTATTTTTATTTTGTTTTAGCTGCCAAGTAATAAGAGTTCTTGAGTCCTATTGATTGAGAGATCAACTAGATACACCTGAGCTATTAACTCAGTTAGTGGTTTTAGGTAGCAATTGATTTGCTTTTGTTGGTTAAGTTGTTGTTGTTAGGTGCGAAGTAAATAATTCTTGATGAATGACCTTAATTAATAGATAAAAATTGAAAGCTAGGTGCTTTTACTTGTTATCAACCAAGATCAATATGTTTTGTATTGGCATTTTGAATGCTATTGTTAATGTTTTTTAAAGCAAAACTCTGTTTGACAATCAGAGTTTGCCCTTACACTAATGAATTTTTTAATTGCATTCATGTAAGCCTAGCCCCGTTCAGGAGTCATTTTCATTACATGTGAATCTTGTCGGAAAATTTATTCGCGATTGGGCTCGTGTGTATGAAAATCGATTCTTGAATTGTCCAGAGAGGACAGTTCGAGAATGCATAAATCTGCATTTCAATCAATAGCGCATATGCATGAATATTTCACTATGATAAAATTTTAGCACAGTCTCCTATTGCTCTCTGGGTATATATTTAGGTGTGTTAACGTCTATCTCCTATACTTGGAGAACCATGGGGAGATGCTGCCGAAATTTTGTCCTAGTGGAATCAAGCATTTGATTGCTGCTGATTGCAATGTAGATTGTGCATTCACGAATGTGATAGGACCACCTTACCTTTTAGAGAGAAGTTGGAGGTGATAGGATTCGTGTTTCATATTTATAACGAGTATCATTTTTGACTTGTATTAGGTAGGCGAAAATGGATAAGAGTTGGATGGACTTGAGGGGGCAGGCATTTGCCAGGGTATGTGAAGGGGATCAAAGATTTTATTGAGTTTGCTCGTGCATCTGCAGATGGGAGAAATAGGATAAGATGTCCATGTAGGAGGTGCAATAATAGGGATTATATGCACATAGATAAGGTCAAAGAGCACCTACTCGAACATGGGATGGACAAGAGGTATACGTGTTGGGAATTTCACGGGGAACGCCGTGACGTACGAGTGGTATTTGATGATGAAGAAGAAGACGACGATGATGACTTTGGTGATAATGTTGGGGTTGGTTACGAAGGCTTGCCACAAATGCTGGCAGACTTGCAGGCGGCTACAACTGGGGCGAGTAGTCACAAGAGTGACACGGGACCATCGACCGCGTTTGAGTCGTTGTTGAGGGAAGCAAGGCAGCCGTTATACCCGGGTTGTGATAAGTTTTCGAAACTGGACTTTCTCGTGAAACTCCTTCATCTTAAGACCATCAACCGTTGGAGTAACAAATCAGTTACTATGGCCATTGAATTGATTAAAGCAGCGCTTCCTACTGGGGAGACCCTTCCGAAATCATATTACGAGGTGAAAAGAATATTAAGAGATTTGGGCCTCGGGTATATTCCCATACATGCTTGCAAAAACGATTGCATGTTATTTTGGAAGGAGATTGAACAATGTAAGGAATGTACGGTGTGCCACGAACCCAGGTACAAGCTGAATGAAGGAAAGAGCAAGACAATTCCGCACAAGGTGTTGAGATGTTTTCCCTTAAAACAGAGGCTACAAAGGTTGTACATGTCTCAGAAGACGGTAGAAGATATGTGGTGGCATAAGGAGAAGCGTATTGTTGAGGAAAATATATGTAGGCATCCGGCAGATTCACAAGCTTGGGCTGCGTTTGATACAAATCACGAATGGTTTGCAAATGAGCCGCGTAATGTACGACTTGGGCTGGCTAGCGACGGTTTCAACTCGTTCGATGACATAAGTAATGCTTATAGCATATGGCCGGTGTTGCTTGTGCCGTATAACTTACCACCGTGGAAATGTATGAAAGACCCTTTATCTACATGTCGTTGCTTATTCCAGGGCCGAAGTCTCCTGGTAATGAAATTGATGTGTACTTGCGTCCTTTAGTGGACGAGTTGAAGAAATTGTGGGAGGTGGGAGTGGAGGCATACGACGTCTCTAAGAATGAGACATTTCAATTGCATGCCGCGTTACTGTGGACTATTAATGACTTTCCAGCATACGGGAACTTGTCTAGGTGGAGCACTAAGGGGTATCTGGCATGTCCAGTTTGTAATAAGGATGCATGTTCCCTACATTTTTCAAATGGGAGAAAGATATGTTACATGTGCCATCGTCGTTTTCTACCGCCATCACATGGTTGGCGAAATCGGCAGAAGCATCTATTTGATGGACAAATTGAGCGCAGATTGTCACCTTCATTGTTGTCCGGCAAAGACGTGTTGGCGCAATTAGCAGTCATCCAACTAGTGAGGTTTGGGAAGATACCAGGTAGTAAGAAGAGGAAGCGTACTGATGTGGACTTAAATTGGACGAAGAAGAGCATATTTTTTGATTTTCCGTACTGGGAGACCCTTAAGTTGAGGCACAATTTGGATGTGATGCACATCGAGAAAAACATATGTGATAATGTGCTGGGAACTGTAATAAACATTGAAGGGAAGACAAAAGATAGTGTTAAAGCCCGGTTGGACTTGCAGGAGCTGGGAATAAGGAAAGAGCTGCACCTAATACGTAGCGGTGATAAATATATCGTGCCTCCTGCACAGTATACGTTATCATCCGCAGAGAGAATGAGGATTTGCGAGTGGTTTAAATCGGTGAAGTTCCCAGATGGATACGCATTGAATATATCTCGGTGTGTAAATGTTATAGATGGGAAAATATCTGGATTGAAGAGCCATGACTATCATGTCCTTTTACAACGACTTCTTCCGGTTACACTACGTGGGTATCTCACAGATGACATATCGACTACATTAACTGAGTTGGGTTGCTTCTTTAGAGAATTATATGCGAAGACTTTGCATGTGGAAGTACTTGACAAGCTTGAAACGGGATGTTGTCGTGATCCTCTGCAAGTTGGAATAGATTTTCCCTCCAGCTTTCTTCGATATCATGGTCTACTTAGCGGTGCATTTGCCTCATGAGGCAAAAATTGGCGGACCTGTCCAATACCGTTGGATGTATCCAATAGAAAGGTACATTTAATTTTGTGAATTGTGTTATCCATCCATCCTAACTATTTTAATCTATAACTAATTAATTATCAAAACAGATATTTGCACACATTGAAGCAATATGTGTGTAACAGAGCACGACCGGAAGGGTCAATTGCTGAGGCTTACATTGATGCTGAATGTCTCACCTTCTGTTCTATGCATCTTGAAAATATTGAGACAAGGTTTAATCATCAAGAGCGAAATTCTGATAGATGTCCAGGGCAACAACGAACTGGCCTTGCGGTGTTTAATCAGACTGTGCGGCCAATAAGTGCCCGTATATATGAATGGTGTCATCCTCAAGACTTGGAAAAAGCCCACTACACCGTGCTCAACAACTGCGAGGAGACATTGCCATATTTTAAGTAAGTTTATCGAAATCATTGCAATACTACGTTAGTATACAAATGTAAGTTACATATAACATATCTCATCTTATGCAGTGAGCATACGATCGAGCTTCAGAGAGAACATGTATCAAGTTCTGATCTGGAGCAAAGACAGAAAAATTTGTTTCCAAAGTGGTTCGGAGAACGTGTAAGAATAGGTTTCAATTAATTGTAATTGTATTAGTTAATGCATTTGTATTCAATTAATTTTGTACTTGTACTGAATTAATAGATGAAGCTATTACGCCACTAACAATCTCCTGAGGCGTACGATCAATTATATTCCTTGGCATATGGTCCTGATCAAAGGATATCACGCTACACCGGTTTAATTGTTGATGGTGTTCGATTTCACACGAGGGAACGTGAGGTCAAGCCAACGAACACAGAACAGTAGGGTCCTTGTTGAAGGAGATGGTGACGGAGGACAAACTGTAGAGTACTATGGTGTTTTAAAAGACATCATATAGTTACATTATTGCTACGGTCATTCTGTGTATATTTTTAAATGTGATTGGTGGGATGTAAGTAATAAGAAGACTGGAATGCAGATTGATAAGCACTTCATAAGTGTTAATACGTCACGTACGACATTTAAAGATGATCCGTATGTTTTGGCATCAGTTGCAAAACAAGTTTTCTATTTGAAGGACACAAAAATAAGAGGTGATTGGCATCTTGTCCAAAAAATAAAAACTAGAAATGTTTATGATGTCCTAGAAGTTGGCGAGGGAGATGAAGAGTTGGAGAGGATTGAGGAGGCACTACAAGAAGAGTCTCAAACTGCCAACGATGGTGTTGTCCGGCATGATCAGGAAAATGTTAGTTTGTATCGGTTAAATAGAACTGATGTAGAACCAATTCATGTCGTAGCTTCTGACGTCACCAATACCACACAATTAGATCCGAGGGATGCAACGTTCATTAATAATGATGATGACGAGGAAAGTGATTTTAATGATGAGACATTGTTAGAGTATTGTACCGAGAATGAAGAAAATTCAAGTTCAGATGATGATACAAACTCAGATGAATAATTATAATAGGTGTTACATGTGGTAAGATCAAGTGTAATGGATATTCAATTTTATGATGTAATGGATTTTAATTTTTATGATGTAATGGATTTTACTTTTAAACTTTCTTTTTAGATATGTTTGGACCAAGCTCACGCAGACGCATAGCCCCGGTGGACCCATCGACCCCTTCCCCTTCCTTTGCAGGATCGACCGATCCTGCCATTGATGGTATGGGTAGTTCCACTTTGTATTAATGATTATATAAATATGGTACTAATTGTTTCTATTTTATTGTTTCTAAAGCTTCGGCCACCACTGCTAGAAGAGGGCGCGGTAGGTCAAAGAATCGGAGTTTGCAGGCTCAGATAGAGGCAGCAGGGGGCTCGCGACTTCGGATTGAGCTACCTGAAGACTTGTTGAAGCCCATTGGTGGGTGGGCACAGTAGTTCACCACAGAGGTCGGCATCATCTGCCGACTACGCACCCCACTCCATATTAGTGACTGGAGTCTCGTCACTCAGGAGGAGCTACGGGATATTCATGCGCATATCCTGGTATGTCTTTTATTATCGTGTTGAACTAAATTTTAACATTTCTAATGCCGTAATGTTTTGACAATGACATGCTTTACAGGGGAAGTTTGACATCGATCTCCACCTGCCTCACGTAGCGAAGGCAGTGGACCGTTACCTGGGAGTCCGTTTTAGGGACTATCGACACCGTCTCCACATGCACTACGAGGCAAAGGTGGCAGGCGGTAGAGAGCCCCGCGACAGACCATACAAGGGGGGTGACGGTGGAGGATTGGATCTAACTGTGCGACCGGTTTGCAAGTGATGCATTCTAGGTAAAAATTGTCAAAATTACTTTTGTTGTCTGGTTTAAATCAGTATCATTTATACTAACCCTCTTTGTTTTGGCCAAGTGTAGGAACTAAGCCAGAAGAATAGCGAGAGTAGAAGCAAGCAGAAGGTGACCCACTGTGGTGGATCACGTTCTTTTATACAGTATAGGCATGATATGGTAAGTTAATAAATGTATCAAGTTCTTATTGTATAATCTATTCATGAAATCAATCTTCAGAAGCTACTATTTATTTGCTCCAGCGAGACCAGGACACCGGTGCACCACCTAGCCCCATTGATTTGTGGCACAGGACGCACTACAACCCCAATAAGAGTTGGGCTGGGCCTGAAGCACAGCGGCTTTATGTAAGTTTTTATGTAACTTGCCACAGTATTACTAATTTAACATTAATCTAAAGTTATAAAAGTAGTAACATATATTTATGTTTTTATAGGAAGAGATGGTCCGGCTGCCTGAGCAGCCGATAGTTGAGGGTCAGGATCCGCTGACCGATGACCAGATACGGGAGACTGTTCTGGGCAAGAGGCGTGGCTAGGTGTGTGGCTTAGGGACTGGGATGCCGCCGATGACATCGTCCTTTGAGAGTGATACTAGGGCACACGTAGCTACTGAGGCAGTTCAACAAGAGAATGTAGTGCTGCGCCAGAGACTAGATAGCCTGGAGGAGCGATATTCCGAGCTACAGACTCTTGTGCAGACGATGCTCAGCCAACAGCGTGACTCTTCACAACCTTAGTAAGTTTTTAAAATTATATACTTTGGTGAATTTATTATTTGTAGAAAATGCACCGAAACTACATCACACACCTCACAAATGATAAAATAGACTTGCACGAAGTTACGGAACTCGGTTCGAATGCCCGGTTTGAAACTTATGCAAGTTTCAGCTCCAAAAAGGCCCATTTTGGGGTTTTGACATACCAAAATGCCAAATATCGGCCTAACTATACCGAAACCACATCACAAACCTCACAAATGATAAAATAGACTTGCACGAACTTACGGCACTAGGTTCGGATGCCCGGTTTGAAACTTATGCAAGTTTCAACTCCAAAAAGGCCCATTTTGGGGTTTTGACAGACCAAAATGCTGGCTATTGGCCTAACTACATCGAAACCACATCACACACCTCACAAATGATAGAATAGACTTGCACGAACTTACGGCACTCGGTTCGGATGCCCGGTTTGAAACTTATGCAAGTTTCAGCTCCAAAATGGCCCATTTTGGGGTTTTGACATACCAAAATGCTGAATATCGGCCTAAATACACTGAAAGCACATCACACACCACAAAAATGATAAAATAGACTTGCACGAACTTACGACACTCGGTTCGGATGCCTGGTTTGAAACTTATGCAAGTTTCAGCAATAAAAAGGCCCATTTTGGGGTTTTGACAGACCAAAATTCCGAATATCTACCTAACTACAGCAAAACCACATCACAAACCTCAAAAATGATAAAATAGACTTGCACGAACTTACGGCACTCGGTTCGGATGCCCGGTTTGAAACTTATGCAAGTTTCAGCTCCAAAAAGGCCCATTTTGGGGTTTTGACAGACCAAAATGCCGAATATCGGCCTAACTACACCGAAATCACATCACACACCTCAAAAATGATAAAATAGACTTGCACGAACTTACCACACTCGGTTCGGATGCTCGGTTTGAAACTTATGCAAGTTTCAGCTCCAAAAAGGCCCATTTTGGAGTTTTGACAAACCAAAATGCTGGATATCGGCCTAACTACACCGATACCACATCACACACCTCAAAAATGATAAAATAGACTTGCACGAACTTACAACACTCGGTTCGGATGCTCGGTTTGAAACTTATGCAAGTTTCAGCTCTAAAAAGGCCCATTTTGGGGGTTTGACAGACCAAAATGCTGGATATCGGCCTAACTACACCGAAACCACATCACACACCTCAAAAATGATAAAATAGACTTGCACGAACTTACGGCACTCGGTTCGGATGCCCGGTTTGAAACTTATGCAAGTTTCAGCTCCAAAAATGCCTATTTTGGGTTTTTGACAGACCAAAATGCCGAATATCAGCCTAACTACACCGATATCACATCACACACCTCAAAAATGATAAAATAGATTTGCACGAACTTACGACACTCGGTTCGGATGCCCGGTTTGAAACTTATGCAAGTTTCAACTCCAAAAGGCCCATTTTGGGGTTTTGACAGACCAAAATGCTGACTATTGGCCTAACTACATCGAAACCACATCACACACCTCAAAAATGATAAAATATACTTGCACGAACTTACGACACTCGGTTCGGATGCCCGGTTTGAAACTTATGCAAGTTTCAACTCCAAAATGGCCCATTTTGGGGTTTTGACAGACCAAAATGTTGAATATTGGCCTAAATACACTGAAAGCACATCGCACACCTCAAAAATGATAAAATAGACTTGCACGAACTTACGACACTCGGTTCGGATGCCCGGTTTGAAACTTATGCAAGTTTCAGCAATAAAAAGGCCTATTTTGGGGTTTTGACAGACCAAAATGCCGAATATCTACCTAACTACACCGAAACCACATCACACACCTCAAAAATGATAAAATAGACTTGCACGAACTTACGGCACTCGGTTCGGATGCCCGGTTTGAAACTTATGCAAGTTTCAGCTCCAAAAAGGCCCATTTTGGGGTTTTGACAGACCAAAATGCCGAATATCGGCCTAACTACACCGAAATCACATCATACACCTCAAAAATGATAAAATAAACTTGCATGAACTAACGGCACTCGGTTCGGATGCCCGGTTTGAAACTTATGCAAGTTTCAGCTCCAAAAAGGCCCATTTTGGGGTTTTGACAGACCAAAATGCCGAATATCGGCCTAACTACACCGAAATCACATCACACATCTCAAAAATGATAAAATAGACTTGCACGAACTTACCACACTCGGTTCGGATGCTCGGTTTGAAACTTATGCAAGTTTCAGCTCCAAAAAGGCCCATTTTGGAGTTTTGACAAACCAAAATGCTGGATATCGGCCTAACTACACCGATACCACATCAAACACCTCAGAAATGATAAAATAGACTTGCACGAACTTACGGCACTCGGTTCGGATGCTCGGTTTGAAACTTATGCAAGTTTCAGCTTTGAAAAGGCCCATTTTGGGGGTTTGACAGACCAAAATGCTGGATATCGGCCTAACTACACCGAAACCACATCACACACCTCAAAAATGATAAAACAGACTTGCACGAACTTACGGCACTCGGTTCGGATGCCCGGTTTGAAACTTATGCAAGTTTCAGCTCCAAAAATGCCTATTTTGGGTTTTTGACAGACCAAAATGCCGAATATCAGCCTAACTACACCGATATCACATCACACACCTCAAAAATGATAAAATAGACTTGCACGAACTTACGACACTCGGTTCGGATGCCCGGTTTGAAACTTATGCAAGTTTCAGCTCCAAAAGGCCTATTTTGGGGGTTTGACAGACCAAAATGCCGGATATCGGCCTAACTACACTGAAACCACACCACACACCTTAAAAATGATAAAATAGACTTTCACGAACTTACAGCACTCGGGTCGGATGCCCAATTTGAAACTTATGCAAGTTTTAGCTCCAAAAATGTCCGTTTTGGGGTTTTGACAGACCAAAATGCCGGATATCGGCCTAAATACACTGAAACCACATCACACACCTCACAAATGATAAAATAGATTTGCACGAACTTACGGCACTCGGTTCGGATGCCCGGTTTGAAACTTATGCAAGTTTTAACTCCAAAAAGGCCCATTTTGGGGTTTTGATAGACCAAAATGCCGAATATCGGCCTAACTACATCAAAACCACGTCACATACCTCACAAATGATAAAATAGACTTGCACAAACTTACGAAACTCGGTTCGGATCCCCGGTTTGAAACTTATGCAAGTTTCAGCTCCAAAAAGACCCATTTTGAGATTTTGACAGACCAAAATGCCGGATATCGGTCTAACTACATCGATACCATATCACACATCTCAAAAATGATAAAATAGACTTGCACGAACTTACGGCACTCGGTTCGGATGCCCGGTTTGAAACTTATGCAAGTTTCAGCTCCAAAAAGGCCCATTTTGGGGTTTTGACAGACCAAAATGCCGGATATTAGCCTAACTACACCGAAACCACATCACACATCTCACAAATGATAAAATAGACTTGAACGAACTTATGGCACTCGGTTCGGATGCCCGGTGTGAAACTTATGCAAGTTTTAGCTCCAAAAATGCCCATTTTGGGGTTTTGACAGACCAAAAGGCCGGATATCCGCTTAACTACACTGAAACCACATCACACACCTCACAAATGATAAAATAGACTTATGCTACTTTATGTCATTCTTACTATTTATGCATGTAAAAAAAAATAAAAAACTATTCACATTCTATGTTCATATATATTTAATAATTGTTCTAATATATGTCATTTGATCTTTATTTCAGATTGATCGGGGATTATTGCCACGCCGTCTTTATGTTTTGCATCGAAACTTGTTATTTTTATTTTTTTATTTTCATGGACATTTGTAGTAACATTTTGGAGACAATTTTTAATTTTTCTATTTATTGATGAATTGTACTTTTACAATTGTACATAATTAGTTTAATATATATATATATATATGAATGTATTTTTATTTTTTAATATATTCATTTCAGAATGCTTGGATTTTATTGTATATCAGGATGGATGATTGATACAGGTTTAAACAGGAACAAAACAACAAATAAAACAAAGTAGATATGGTTCTAAAAAAAAAAAAAAAAACACTTTTAGCGACGCACACCAGAGTGTCGCTAAAAGTCAGAATTCAATTTAAAAATACTATTAGCGACGCACAATAGGCGTCGCTAAAACTCAGTATTAGCGACGCACATTGGGCGTCGCTAATACTGACTTTTAGCGACGCACAGTGTGCGTCGCTAATACTGAGTTTTAGCCCTTGTGTATTATTTGCGACGCTCGTACCCTATTATTAGCGACGCGTGTTGAGCGTCGCTAATAGGAACTTTTAGCGACACCATAGGTTCCGTGCGTCGCTAATAGTATTAGCGACGACACTATTTGTGATGCCTCAGCGGCGCACGTTTGTGCGTCGCTAAAGAGCTTTTGCGATGCACAATTGCATTATTAGCGACGCACAATTGCATTATTAGCGACGCATGCACGAGTCGCTAATAGTGCATTTTGTTGTAGTGACATATCTTAAATACAGGTCTTTATCCTCATTTTAGGTTATTCTAAAACCTGATTTCAATTTGTTATTTTCATCAACAAACAGCGAAGAGTCCATTTAAATATAGGTTCAAAACGACATAGTTTTAGTAATCTAGATTTGCGTTCGGTCGGGTCCCGACCTGACCCAACCCAAGGTCTGATCTATCATTAAAATAGACCCATCTTGTTCATGAATTTTCGGCTACTATTCCGGCGTAGTCTCCAGCGCCGGCCCCGGAATTGCAAATAATTTTCCACTATTTTTTCATGGTTTTTACACCAAAGTAATCCTAAACATTTAAGTAGTCATTTTGGACCATTTTAGACCTCCAAATTTACAGTTCCTGTACCCATTTAACTATTTCGGCCATGCACCGGTGTTGGTTTTTCGACCATATAATGGTCATTTTTTGACCATTTCGCATCATTCCAACTGTTTTGGATTCCTGGAACTATTTCCTACTAGTTTCTATGTACAAAACCAAGGTTTGTTCAACTTCAATTTTTTCTTTTTTCTGACAGTGAGTTACAGGTTGAGTTCCTTGGGATTTTTTTTTTCAATTTTTCTTATTGAAGTTAGTTCCTAATTATCTGTAGGACAGAAGAGGAAGGATTGAGCACATACCTTGGTCGAATCCCAGCTTTCTGCAGCTTTTTTTTTCTTCCATCCATGGCAGAATACAACTACTACTTTCATTTCCTTCTCACTTCCTTTCTCTCTCTTTAGTCTTTCTCTTACTCTCTTTTTCTTGTTTTAGAAGTGGTTTGCTCTTTGTTTCTTTTTATAGCTACAACCATCTCTCTCTCTATATATATATATATATATAGATATGCAGACGGGTCTAGAATTCTCTTTGTCACTTGGAAGCTTTCTGAAATGCTATAAGCTTCTTTGTTTTAGTTTAGTTTAGTTTAGAAGCTGCCCTATATGTGTGTATCTATATTTGTATATATACTATATGTAATATATATATATATATATATATATATATTCTAGTAGGTTCCAGCAGCTTCTCGTATGAAGCTTTCTAATTTCTTTATATATATATGTAATATATATATATAATTTCTTTATATATATATATGTAATATATATATTCTAGTAGGTTCCAGCAGCTTCTCGTATGAAGCCTTCTAATTTCTTTATATATATATATATATATATATATATATAGCTGCCCCTTTTGTCCACTTGTTCGGCTGTCTCTCAATTGCTTCCATATGGAAGCTTCCTAAAATAATATAATATATTTTATATTATACATACACATACCAATAAGATACGGTGATTTTTTTTTATATATTTTTCCACATATATATAGGACCATATATACATGTATATGTGTATAAGCATATTTTTTGGTATATTTTTGTTTCATAAAATTTGAATTTATGAAATGCCAGTATTTGGCTTAAAGCCGGGGCTCGGTATCACCGTTACTCATTTTGTCAATAATAGGTCCTTGTTAATGCCTTATTTTATATTCGTATTATTTGCTTAATTAATTCTCCATATCAGTCCTATCTATTCATCTCGGCACTCGGTTGACCAGGTTGTCAATTTTCTGAGCATGCACCATCTTTGGTGTTTTGGATTTATTTCATATTTTCTGATAACTACTCCTAGTTATATAAAATCGATTACTGGTTTAGTCATATTAGATTTTTTTCGGGGTGTTACACCGTTCCCATGAATAACAAGGGTGAGCTATAATGCTCAGTAAGGTTTTTCAAAACACACAAGTAAACAACATGCAAAAATTAATGCAAGTTCGAAGAGGACACACCTTAGAGTCCAATATGCATCACAAGCACACCATATCATTATATCCCAAATACAGGCATAAACATAAGTATCAAAGAACATCGCACCACTACATGTGCTTTGACAATAACGACCAGCTAGTCGATATATGGAGGGTCGGACACATGACATAATTATAAACATATAATCTCACGAAGAACCTCCATTTCATATTTTAATGCCACAAGAATAATGTATATAAATACATAACCAATCACAAGATGTAAGTGTAAGCTTACCAACCCCACGAAGCACCTCTATTTCATGTTCAAAGACACAAGAATAATGTATGCATTCACAATTATGCAACCATTCACAAATGCCACAATATCATAAATTGGCAATATACAATCCATCAATAATAATAATGAAATATCACAGATGAGTCAAAAGAAATAATCTCAAGTAATTCCACCACAGCAAAAGGGGATAAAAACCTTATTCATCTCTTTTCATTCTCTCAATAATCTCAATACCATGAGTATTCACCTAATTTGGCTCCCGGTAAGCCTGAGTGCTTTACGGGCTACTAACGCGATAGAGACAAACGACCACTCACACTAGTTTATGGCTCACAAGCCTAGGGGAGACACCATCCCTATCGTAAATAAAACCCTAGGTAAAGCGCAATCTTACCACACTCAATAACACACAAAAGACGTGACCAATTCTCATCCCGAGTATTTTTCTCATATGTGTTTTTTTCCACAATTCCAATAGCTCAATCCACACCACAAATGGTGTTCATCAACATCAACATCCTCTCAACTCTCACACCACTCAAGTATAGTAAAAAATGTGCATATCAATATCATTTATATCAAGAGTGTGCATATCAGCATCGTTCATATCAACAAAGTACATATCATCATCATTCATATCCACAACAATACTAACAACCATAATAAAGGATATATGATTTAACGAATAGATATGAGAGTAACAACAGTCATATTTATCCATGACAGAAATAGAAATCATGGTAAACATCAATAGGGAAATCACATGTATTCTGTACCATCATGTAATTATCCAACATCATAACATTTAATATAACAATCACATCATATTGATAATGTAATAGCAGGGTATCAAATGATACAGATAAAAATATCATGTCAATAACATAACAAGTATACATATCAACACATCAGGACATTGCCCTAGTCGCAATCCTCACTCCACTACAAGGAAACACTACTTGTGTCTTTCATAATGTTTGTCAGTTGTCTTACATATTTCCTGTTATATTCCTAGGACCATCCTAGCCCAAAACACTAAGGTATCGTATCAAGTTTTACAGTTCTCTATTGCCAATTACTCTTTAACCTACACCATGAGTGCCCGTTTACCCAATCGGATACCAAAAACATGTTCTTGGGTGTAAAAAAGCCTAAAGAAGTCTTATAATATTGTTTCTAAGTCACTTGACTAGTTTTTTAAATCCATAGGGGTACTTTCATAATTTATCAAAAAAGTTACGCGTCTACCAAGACACCGTTTCTCAAAACTGACCTTGAAATCAGATCCAGAAGGTCCAACAATCCTAAAGATGTTATCTTTATATTTTATCGAGGCTTTTAGGAATATGTTCCATGTTTAGGGGCATTTTAATAATTTCACATTTCCATGTGGGACTACTCCGAGTCTTTATTTCATTGTTTTGATATCATATTTGAGTCTTTGGCGTCCAAAACATTAGAAACGCTTCTTTCAGATTTTAATTCGGCTGTCAATTACTTAATATAAGTCTAAGGGTATAATCAGTTTTTCTCACTTTATGTGGGACCATCACTAGGTCCCAATTCATTCAATCTGATCATATAATTGAACCCCGGGCATCCAACAACTTTGGAATAGCCCCTTTTCAATTTCAATTAGCCTTTAAGTTGCTTAAATTATCATTAGGGCATTTTTGTAATTTTTTTATGTTCATGTGGGACCACCCTGAGTCCTCAAATGTCAAAACTGACTCTGCCATTGAGTCCGGAATGCCTAAAAAACTTAATAATGACCCCTCTTTTATTTTAATTGGCTTAAATTTCAATTTTATAAAGCGGGTGGGCTTTTTCATAATTTTTTATAAATTGTTCATCAATTTGAAATTAACTAAATCAATCCAACCCCTTTATCATTTTCCTAAATTCAATTTCTAATCCCTATTACCAAAAAGGAAAATTTCAATTCTAATTCCAATTTCTGGAATAAGGTTGTCCCTTATTCCAATTCACCAGCCCTAAATGGTGGATTACACAACACTATGCCCAAACACCCCGATTCATGAACCAGTAACCAAACTGTCACGACCCGAAACCCACCCTATGCGGATCTCGTGTCGCGGGGCCGACCCTAAGGCCATCCCTACTTTTTCCATTCCTGTATCATAGTACTAATATGCAAAGTACTAAATTATTAAAACAATAACAGCAGAAGTCTTATCAATGACCATAATCAAGGGAAGTCTTTCAGTACACAATGTCAGCGAAAGTCTATTTAATACATGATATGGTTCTACAATAACAAAAATAAGAACCAGACATAACCAGCACCCGTGGGTGGTGAATACATGGGAGAACTAAACATAGACTGGTACAGCTCCTCAAAATGTCCTCCTACGCTCTCAGACTCCTACTGGGGTCTTACAGCATCATTACCCGAAATAGGGGTAAGTAGGGTGGAATGAGCTACGAGAGCTCAACAAGTAAAAACAGATCTCCGACACTGGTATCGGTGAAATATGAATCCATGAATAAGATTATGATAGCCAATCATAAGAGAAGAGATGCTGTGATAGCCAATGAGAACAGTTGCCCTGAGGGCCAATGAACAATAGGTCACAATGTACAATCAGGAGTAATGGATACAACATCAACATGAACTCTCAATAACAATATATCAACATGAATGTACTGCCAGAATAAACCGATCACAATCAAAACAATGAAGAATATTCTCTCAGTGTAAGATAAGTCATAAGGAATCGTGTCACTCAACAATCATAGTCATGTCAATCATATAAGAGATGCATTTATACTGTTTAGGGCTTGGCAAGAACCCTCGATCTTTTGAGGCCCAACATACCCCCCTCTTTGTACCATTCCTCTTAGCCACACATATTTGTTCACGGACTAGACCCGTAGGTCTCTAGTCAATCAGAAAGCATCAGATGGATGTTGTGACTGAGCACAAATCCCGTATTCATAACATATCATGATTATTCATAATTCCATAGAAGTATAAAATGGAATATCATATATTCAATAAAAACATAGCAGTAGGCCTTTCAAGGCATGGTTCAACATGATAACAATGATATAGCAATCAATAAATGTCCACAAGATAGAACAATATCACATTGTGGAAACAATAACAACAGGTACGTTCAAGAGTACAAGCTTGGTAGTAAATAGAATAAAATTGGCTTGGAAACACCACATGGAAGAGAAAGGAAATTTACTTACCTCTAAATGTGCATTCTTAAATCAGTATCCCGTGAGTTTGCCCTTTCTTGTCGAGTTCCCTATATATCAATAGATCCATCTTAGAATTAATGCTATTCATCAAATTTTATGTCTTGCTATCATAAGTATCTCTAACACTAATTTAGACCTTACCATTGAGTCCGGAACGCTGAAGAAAGCCGGTTTAGGCTTTCGCAGAATTCCATTTGGACTTTTGTACTAAAAAGGGCAAAATGGTCATTTTGTACTTTTACTGTATTTTATCCTTCATGACCCCATCTCATGAAATGGACCTTACCATTGGACTCAGAATGTCTGAGATAATAAATTTTGACTATTCATTTGCCTCGTTTGGACTTCGTTTGACCCTTATTTGAATTAGGGGCATTATTGTAAAAATAATATTTTATTTATTTTTTATGTTTGGGCCTTAGTGAGATTTTCTAAAACTTCTGGGGTCGGTTCATAATTTCCAACAGTTCTGGTCTGAACTAGTGGGTTCACAGTTAAAAACCCTAAACCGGTCTGACCCTTCACTGAACCAACCGATTTAGTTAAATTCAGAAAACCGGAACTTAATAACCCTTCCTTATCCTATCCATGGTTTGGATAACCCCAAACCCAAATTTCACATTTCCTATCCCTGCAACCAAACAAACCTATTCCAATTTAAAACCAATACAAAACGACACAGTATAGCTTGCCCCTTTCATTTTCGGTCGGGTCCCGACCCGATCCGACCCAAACCTGGTTCCATCTTAACCCGATATGCCCCCAATATTCCGGTCATCTTCCCCGATTGCTTTTCCGGCCACAGTCGCCGGAACAGTAAACCCTAGCCACTGTTTTTACAATTTTCACGTCTAATTTTTACTGTTTTTCAGATCTTTTCATGCCAAATCAATCCCACCATTTTAAGCCGTCATTTGGACAATTTTAAACCTAAGAAAGCTACGGTTTCGATCGTTCTTTTTCCCAGTTTCCGGCGTAGCACCGGTGAGGATTACTCGACTGTAACTCAGTTATTTTTGGGTCATTTTTCTTGCTTTTTGTTGCGTTAGATTCCTGTTTGAATTTCCTATTCACTTACAAGCTCAAAATTAGGTTTCATGCATCAGATCTCATAAAATCCCGAATTATCCCTAAACCTGTAACTAGATTTTTCTCAGTCGTTCCTTCACCATTTTGTTTGATTCTTCTTGCTAAAGGTTCCTTACATTATAGTGATTTAGTCCCTACTATTAACATCCTAAGATCATGCTTAATTTGTAAAGACTGAAGCATGATTTCTTACCTGGGTTTCTTGGTTTTGTCCTCGGTGACTCTCTCTCTGAACCCTATGCTTCCTTCAACTTCTATCTCTTCTTCTCCCCTTCAGTTCCTGATCCTTCCTTTTCTTTTCTAACCTCTAAACTCACAAACCCATATATATATATATATATATATATATATAGAGAGAGAGAGAGAGAGAGAGAGACATCCCACCGCCTCTCGCTCTCTCTCTCTTCTTTGTAATCAGCCTTGACTGCAGTGAACCGTCCATTAAACCCTAACCATCCACGTACCATGAATGCAATACATACATATATATATATATATATATATATGTATAAGACCACTTGCACCAAGGTCGGTGGCCTTGGTGCTTTCCTCTCAGCCGCACAACACACACACACACAGTGATGCATATACACACATAGTGATATACTCATATTCACACACTGCCACTCACTTTCCCTCTCATTTTCCTTTACTTTTTCCTTTGATATTTTACTTACATATACATGTATATATATACATATATAAATATATATATATATATAGACACTATACATCATGCCTCATGTATTCATACATATATACACATAGACAATACATATCTTTATACACGAACATATATCCATATATGTGCATATAAATTCATTTATAATGGCGCATGCATACATTGATTTTAGACGTATTACGTGTCTGAGAAATATGTTCGTGCATGGGAATGGGTGCATGCATGTATTACGATGTTGGGTCTTAAGGTGCTCGGGTGTTGCCCGGCACTAGGTATACTAAGCAAACCATTCACATCCCTCAATCGTTTGGTTCCATGAAATACTATGATATAGAGCTCAAACAGCTCACATTACATTATTCAGTTGATTGACCTCGGTAAACGTGTCGTATCCCGGGTCGGGATATCACACAAATAACCTTTAAGCCCAACCGCCAAATGGGTTAGCCTAGAACCTAACCCGAATGCCAGTTGACTAGACCCTTTGACATATGACCTGACCCGTTTGACCATTGACCGGGTTAACTGGGTTGACTAGTCAACTCGTTAGAGTTGACTGTTACTAACGCGGCTCCGGCTGCCTTCTCCGGCGAACCTCATTGGAAAATTGAAAACCCTACTTTTTTTTTGTTTTTCTTGCATTGTTTTCACTCAATTTTCTTTCTAAGCTTCATATATCATCATCTTACACATCCTAGGATAGTTTTTATGCATTTATAGTCGTCGAATCAATCCAAAATTTCAAGACCTCGATTTTTCTAGCGAGTTCTAAAACTCGCGGATCCTAGAATTTCTAATCACTGTTTCATTCTCTTTCCTTTCCTTTAACTTTCTAGGACTCTAACGACTCCCAACCATGACCCAGATTTTCATTATCCACATTTTAAAAGAAGACCCAGATCGGTTTTTTTCTTACTCTAGGGTATATATATACATAACATATTTATATATATATATATATATTGAAACACATAAATATAAGCATGCATTCACAACTCCAATAACCAAAACCATGCTTGAAATACCTAAAAACCCTACCTTCAAGCGTGTCGCCATGGTTGTTCTAGAGAGAGAAAATCCGTAGAGAGAGTAGGCTCAATGTTGAGGCTCCCATGGCTATTGTCCATCGTGTTTCACCATCCAGTCCTTTCCCTCATTTCTCCTTCATTTTCTCTTCTTTCTTTTATTTTCTTCTTTGTTCTTGGTTCATCACTGTGTGTGTTATACACACACATAGTTTCACACACTATGTATTACACACACACACACTGCTCCACATACATGCACACACTGCATATCACATACATGCATCCACTGTCTCTCTCTCTTTGTGTCTCAGCTTTTCAGTGTGTTCACCACACACACACAAACACACATTGAGCCAAACACACACACACACACACATTACTTTCAATTTGGAGAGAGAGAGAGAGAGAAAGAGAGAGAGAGAGAGAGAGAGTTTGAAAGGAGGAGAGAGGATTTTGGCATGAGGGAAAGGGGAAGAAATTAGAAAATGGGGAAAGAAGGAAGAGAGAGAAAATGAGTTGGTATGATTGTGTCACATCAAAAGTCAAACTTGTCTCCTTAAGGTGCATCCACACATACACACAATCACTCCTCCTTCCACCACTATAATGTTGACATGTGTCCCTCTTCTAGATGCTTACATTAGCTTCTTGGAGAAGCTTCTCATGATTTTTGAGGCGCCACGTGGCTAGTTGGCCAATTGTGAACGCACACTAGCTTGAATTGAAACTATCTCAGAATCGCACCAATCTTGACACCCTAGCTAATTTTGGTGCTCTGATTCCAAATATATGGTTCGTTTCCCAAAATTTTATCGTTTGAATTTTCATATTTATCTGCATCTTGTAAATGACTATGCAGCCCCGAGGCTTACACTAGTCCCAAATAATTACCAAACATTCCTTTTTTGCCTCACTATGTCATACTGATGACTTATCGACTCATTTTATAATTTATCTGACTTGTATTTTATTTATCTCTAGTTTGTCTTTAGCCTACGCTGGTAATTTATTAAATTGCCCTTGATAATTTTTCAGGTTCTTACAGAAAGGAAACACAATCTCAAACACAATATATTTTTGGGTCGTAGATGCTAATTATATTAGCGTATTAAGTCACAAAAAATCTATATAAACACACCAAACCTCCCACACTCTATTTTTCTCTCAAACTCCGTCTAATAGTCAAGTTCAGTGAGTCATAATAAGTGTTGTAGCTAAACATCAAATTAAGATAACCAAAGAATTTATATTGGCATGCATGTTTTAATTTTTATGATCATAAAATCATCATATGTAAAAATAACTATCATTTACTCAGCACAACATTTTGTATTTTTAATCAACTTGACACAGGAGATTAATGTGAGAGATAAAAATAACATTGACATAAAGTATTTCAAGATTATGGGTCACTGATAACTGGTTAAAAAGTGCATATTTATTGTGTTAATCCTAAATATTCTTGCACTTTTATTATTTTAATTTCTCCAATCTATATGCATTTGCTAGTTAATTCTTATTTTATCTTTTTGCAGAGAAAGCTTGTTAAAGTTGATGATTTAATGGTGGATTTGGAGCAAAAGGAAAATATTGGGCTTTGAAGTGCGAAAAAAAGTGGAAAACAAGTGATTTTGGGTTAGAAGAGAGGCTTGGTCCATATGTTGATGGACCAGGGCCTATTTTAGCATTATAGGCTCTATTTTGGAACACTTTAGACTCTCTTTTTGGGCCCCTAATGTCTAATTACGAGATTTTATGTTATTTTCCTAAATTCTTATTTTGTAAGGGTATTTTTGGAAAAAGGGGAATAATATTGTAACCGAGGGTTTTGGAAAAGAGGGGAGGCCGTCTTGGAGATCTGGAGAGGAAGAGAAGAAGGAAGGAGAAAACTCTAAAGAAGAAGATGAAGAATTCCATAGCTATGGTCTCCTCGTCCACGATCATGGGCTAAGTTCTCTCATTCTTAGGGTTTAGATGAAACCCTAGTCAAGTAACATTACTTCTTTGTATTTTATTTTTGGGTTAATTAATTTTGGATGTTGATTGTATAACATTAGGATTTTATTAAGGCATTGATCGTATTATTCAGTTTCATATAATCAATTTCTGTGATTTTGTTTATGTGGTTATACAATAGTAATATGTGTACATACATCAAAACCGTAGGACGAGTCATAACTCAGGGAAAACAAATTGTGACTATGACCTTAGAATTAGCGTAGACAATTTGTGTCGACCAAAGATGATTCGTGCTTAGGGTTTTGGTGCGTGATTTTCTTGATGATTGTATTGAGGCTTGTAGCCGAAATACATCTTTTACATCCAAATTAAATGACCCAAGAATTAATACAATTGAAGCTAGTTACAAGATTAGTGGTGGATTCAACACCCTAGGAATTCTCTTTTAATTTGATTCCTCATTAATTCAGTTAAATATTTGCTTTAAGTACAGTTCTCATTTAATTTTAGGAAAAAATCAACAACAATCAATCTTTGTTAATTTGAATTAAAATTAATCTCAACTTAGGTTTTTAAACAATCAACAGTCTCTGTGGGTTCGACCCTTACTTCTCTACTATACTAGTAGTTTAGTTTGGTAATTTGATTAATTTCCACGACAGATCAATTTTTGACGCCGTTGCCGGGGACTGTTGAATTGTTAAAAAATTAGTAGTTGATTTTTATTTTAATTATTTATTTATTTATTATTATTATTTTTTTTGCTATTATTATTTTTCTTTGTCTTTGGTGTGCAGCAATTATAAAAAGCTAAAGAGAAGCAGGAGTCGATTGGAGCAAACACAGGTCGATAAAAAAAAAAAAGAAGAAAAATTCTACCTGCTTTGGAATCTATCACGGTGAAATCTTTCCCTTTTCTTTGCATTTTATTTTTGCTACAGTTGGTATATTTGATTGGGTAGGTTTATTTGTTTTATGTTTGGTCGCCGTTCGTGCAACCCAGACTTAGAGAAATTAGACCTTGAGCTAGAAAGAACCTTGAGAGCTTTTCGTGGTTTGTCCATTAAATCTAGAGTTTTAGGAAATCCTATTTCTATAGACATGGCTAGTAATGGTGGACAACAACAACCACAGCCTCTTAAGGCTCATTTTGTTCCTACAACATATACCAACCCTTCATGTATTCAAATGCCTACTGTAACTGGGCATTATGAAATTAGACCCCAAACCATTCAGATGTTACCATCTTTTTATGGGAAATCAAATGAGGACCCATACCAACATCTGAATGAGTTTTTAGAGCTTTGCACCACTGTCACTAATGGAATATAGAGCATACTAAATATTTCTAATATTAGCAAATGAAAATAAAATTATGAATATCACAAAATAATATCTTAGACTTCCTATTTTCGACCTTAGGTTAGAAATCCCTACCTTTAAGGTGATATAGTAAAACTCTAGAAATTTTCACTTAATCTCCTTGAAATATTCCACCACCCAAGAGTTGCAAATATGATGTAACTAGAAAAAATAAATGATACTCTAACTCTTCATAATTTCTTCGAGCACTTAAAGAGGTGTTTAGTGGAGGGAGTAAATAGATAGAATTGAGAGAGATGGATTGTCAAAAGTGGGGACAAGGGTGAGAGGTGTTTTGAGTTTGAACACTTAAAAAGATCATGTGTTATATGTTTATGTCTGTTTAGTTGTCTTCATTATCTCAGCTAATATATAGCAATGTCAAGACTAAAACCCCATTGGATCATGTACAAGAAAGGAATGTTGACAACCTCATTTATTTTCTTGACCATTGGATTAGTTGCAGACACACACATATATGTATATACTGTATACCTATTTATTTAGTCAAAAGATAGTACCTACTCACCTATTTGTACCTCCCTACTACAACCTGCAACTCCTTGGACACGACAACCCTTCTTTTCTTTTCTCTATTTTATCTTTATTTCATCATCATCACCATCACCATCATCATCATCATCATTATTATTATTATTATTATTATTATTATTATTATTATTATTATTATTATTATTATGGTTTGGACTTGATTGCCACATTAATGTTTATCGTTCTTGCAGAGTGTCTGGTCATCCACCTAAGCACGGCAACTCCAAAGTTGTCGCAACATGCCTTTTTCTTGTTCTTTTTCTTTTTTTCTTTCATTGTTTTAATAGTTATTGGAACATGGGATTTGTCCCCATTTAATGTTTTGACATGACATACTACAAGCCTACTTTGAAAGTGACGCCTCACTCTTTTTTTCTATTTCTTTTCTTTTGGTACTACATATGTATAGTTCCATATATATATATATATATAATGTATGGTTTATTTTTGTTCCATCTAATCCCAATTCTTATATATATATATATATATATATATTCCCACAAAATTTAAGTAAATTCATGAACTAATTAATTAATTGATTTAATTGTGTTACTCTGTAAAATCTTCAACACAAGAGCTATAAAATACACAACTAAATAAAAGAGTTAGCACATAAAAAGAAAATGATTTCATCTAGGAATAACCTTGGACCACTAATACTAACATGTCAAGTCCTACATTATCCACCATATTGGTTATCACTAATTAGCACATGATAAATAATTATCAAATATTTTAATTAGTTATCAAAATTCTTTGGGACATTACATTAACCCTCTAGACGAATCAATAGATTTGATTAATCAACTAGATTTTGATCTAATCGACTGATTGATGAAATCAGTCGACTGATTCTGTCAACCTAGTAATTGAAAATTCAAATTTTGAACAGATCGGAAGAGGGAAATGACTATATTTTTAGTCTAACGGGCATATCTTTCAAAAGCCTATAAACAGAAGTTTGTTACAACATTTACTACTATTAACTCACATGCTTTAACTTCTACATCTCTCATCATGAATTTAGATCTCATTTATTGTAAAACCTAGATTTGAAAGTTCTGTTTATCTTAAATACTCAGAGCTTACACTTGATTAATTATTAATGCGTGAGCATTCATAGCACCAATTAACTCTAGAAGAGAATATTCATTAGTATCAACTTTGTATCTTCTCATTGCGGTGAGATTTGCAGGTAGGTGCTACCTTTGTGAGGCAAAATGAGATATTTTGCTAGAAAAAGAGTTAGGTGTTCTTGTTGTAAAAGTTTGTCCTTTACTTGCGAAGGAGACCAAATAGTGGAAAAACTCAAGCGGGGAAGCTTGAGTCAAAGATGTAAGAAGTTTTTTAAACCTCGTAAAAAACCGTTGTGTTTGTTTTTTATCCTCATACTTTTTTACATACTTTGTGCTTATCTTGCATTTATATTTAAAGTTTGTAAAAGTTGATAATATTTAAAAAATACCATATTCACCCTCTAGGGTATATATCTTGGTAACAATAGTAAATAAGATGAAGATAGTGATGAGACGGAAGAGAGTGAGAATGAAGAAGAAGAGAATGAGATACCAATTGCTTATAAGTAGTTGTACTTAAAATTATTCAAACTCAAGAAAGCTAATTTGAGTTTAGCTGCAAAACTCAAATTGTGCAAAAAAGAAGAAGAGTACAATATAAGCTGATGAGGTACTTTTAAATCAGCTCAAGGCACACAAAGTAACTCTAGTTTAGAGAAGCTCGATGTTGTGGAGCAAGAAAAAGATTCCTTAGTTGGGGAGGTTAAAAATCTAAAGAAGAATCTAGGCTCTAGTTGAGAAGAAAAACCTCTAAGCAAAGGTTCAACACCTTGAACTTGAGTTAAAGAAAGTTAGGGAAGTTAAGGTCACTCTAGAGGACAGATCTAATAAACTTGGTCAGATGTTGAACACTGTCCAAGTAAGACTAACAAGGTTGGTTTAGACTGTGATTCTTTCAAGGATATTACAAAACCCATAGTGACTAATCAAGCAAATCAGGCTTACCTTCAAGCCTGTAGTTTTTTTTCCCTCAAAGCAAAAGGGTAAGGAGTTTCCTCAACCAAAGGGTTCCTACATTACTTATTGTAAGGTTGATGGTCATTATAAGAAGTTTTGTAGAGAAATTAGGAAGGACAAAACTCAATATATGCCTAATGAGAAAAAGCTTAAGTTGTCTAACTTAAAGCAACAATTGAATACATTTGTTCAAAAATCTAGGAGTTTAGTTGAAAAGGTCATGAAAATGTCCAATGCATCAAAATCTCAAAAGAACTCTAAGATTGAGACTAATTTAAACAAGATGAAAGCTAAAAAGATTGAACCTAAACCAAGTCCACCTAAAAGGATTAGGAAAATTTGGGTTAGAAAGGATAAATTGAAGGGTCTTGAAATTTATACTGCTATTAATGCTCATAACACTAATCAATCGAGTGTTGATAGTGATTGTTCTAGGCACATTCTTCAATTTACTTCTTCTTTTGGAGAAGTATTAGGTGTGAGTTTAGAAATTTAAGGTTCATGTTCTTCATGTTTATCTTGTATTTTCCTATGAACTGCTTTGTATCTTTTTTATCTAAATTTTATTAGATTTATTTTCTTTATTTTTCATTAGAAAATTTTAGAAATAGAAAAAGAGTTTTTCATACATTCATCGCCTTGGGTGTGCTTCATTGTCTTATTATATTCCTAGGTCTCAAACTTGCATTTAGGATTTCTTAGTTTAGTTCTTAGATTAGTTTATTTTTCCTTATTTTATTAAAAAAATCCAAAAATATTTTTCTTTTAATTGTACGGTTAATTTGATATCCTTAAAGTTTTTAAAAGAAATTTTTTATTTTTATGCACATTGAGTGTTGGAGACTTTGATACGTTATCTTTAGATTCTTATGCTTCACATGTTGTCTTTTATATGCTTAGTTGCATTCAATCTTTTCAGCTGCACTATTTGTCATTGCATTTATTCACGCACATTTGTTTTATAAGAATGTCTTGTCGACATGTTTGAGCAAAACAGTTTCATGTTTAACTTACAATGAGTTCGTGGCTAGAAAGATTAACTTAGGTTGAACCATTTAAAGACAAAAAAATGCACAAAAGAGAAAAGTGTTAAAATTTTAGTGTGCAAGAAAAAGGCTACCAATGAGATAGTGCGTATGCTATCAAATGGGTGTACCTTTGAAAATAGATGCCTACTCGATCGGTAGTGTGAAAGTCACCTTGAAAGTGAAAAGATTGAAAATTCTAAAAATTTTTGAAGGTTGGCAACAATTGAGGGGATTGGTTGGATAAAAATGGTCTTACATCACCTAGGTTGATTCATTATAGTTGTTTGTGCTTATTGTTTGTTAAATCATTCAATACTGTAGTGAATGCATTGAGATAAGGACAACTCATGGAATGAAATTTAAATTTCCAATGTCAAATCACCATGAGGGAGTGTGTTGAGGGGAGCTTGAGTGTGATTAAGTGTTATAGAGTCAATTGTGGAAATTGAGAATTTGAAGAACATTGATCATTGCCTCTGATACTCATGTGTCCAAATCCATTTTTGAAAATTTTGAATTTTTGGAGATATTAGATTAAACTTTATAATTAAAGCTTTTATTTTTATCTAATTTTCAAAATTTTCATGTTTATCTCTCTCTTTCTTTTATATATGCATGTACGTTAAATTGAAGATGTCTCACCTTACTATATTTCATGTTGCTTATTGCTATTTATTCATTTTTCAACCTGTGAAAAAAAGGGGGAGTGGTTTTGGGAGTATATGGTAAGGAAAAGTGGTTCAATGCTTGATATTAGGAGAATTTTAAGGAAAATTTATGCTTTCTTGCTTCATGATCATAGGGACTATATTTTCTTTCGTGTTTTACTTTAAGAGTTCGATGATAACATGCTTTATTCTTGTCTATTTTTCACTTTCCATACTTGTGTGTTACTGTTGGTTTATTCTCTTTATCATTCGATATGTTTCATAGGGCATGGTTTTGTGTTTTGCTTTGGAGGATTAATAGGTGTTCAACATAATGAATTAAAGAGAAATGTTGATACAATCATGAGTCATAGTTATAAATATTTTATTTTGGGTTTTTAGGGGTTTACATATTTTTGTTTCATATGTTCTCATGTGCTTATTGTAATAGTCTTGTCACGGATTGCCAAAAGGGGAGTTTGTTAGGACATTGAGTAAAACGTTGTATTGCCTAATCCATGTATACAAAATTATAGTTTTGTAATGTCACATCTCTAGACCCACTTCGTGTGGATCAAGGAAAATGACCCGGCCCGATGCCTTAAATAGAGTCGGGTAGTAGTAGTGCCAAAAACCAAATAGTTGAAAATAATGCGAAAGCGTGAAGACAAATGCACAACCATCCGACCAGAGCTTTTAAACATACTAAATATATATATTTTGAAACATACATTCATATTACATAACCATGTCTCTACAAAAAGAAAATTATATATTCTTGTCCCACAACATTAATACAGAAGATGTGGATGATCTACTTGTCTTGACATCCAATTCCTGTTTGCTAAAAGTTTTGAGTTTAGCTAGGAGCTAAACACAGTCTTAACTATCTTACAACAAAAATGATTCCAAAAGTGTGAAGTTCTAACTGTCTTTCACTAGTATGGGTATGACTCCCACTCGTCATCATCACTCGAAAAGTTATGGGTAAAATCTATGTGAGCTTTGTGAAAAGCTCTTGAGTAATTCCAGTACCGTGTCATGGGTTTTTAATTAATAGTGATTTTAAGCATAAAAGAGTTTATAAAGAAGATCATTATCAATTGTTCACAACTTCAAAGGTAGAATACATGCTGCTTGAATCACGGTACTTAAACCCATAAACTTGAAACAAGAAGCATTTCAAGATAATTCAAGTAAAACACTTTATTTCACAAATACATAGCAGGATGATTCATTTTTTGAAATATAATTAGGAGCATAGATCGTTTTTATCACAAAACACGAGGATGAAAATCATTTTTAGTAGAATGAGTGTTTAAAACCTTCTTACATTTCTTAACTTTGCTTATTTTCACTTTACACGAGAATCTGTATCGATCCCGACTCTAAGCTTACAAGAGGTTACATAGTACAGGACCTAAACACAAGAGATCTCTAGCCTTCTTATGGGGTTTACAAGAGTGTGTCTCAAAGGATCCACTAATTAGGAATTGCTTATGCACTAGTTATCTTGCATTACCATTTTGCAAACATGAAGCATTTATTCAAAAATATTGCTTTTCAAGTAGATTCTTTTCAAGAGAAAGTTGAGTATAGCTTGAATGAGAAACATTCATTTTCCAAAGAGATATTTAACATAACTTTACAAAAATAGAATCAGGCATGATTGAAATAAAAGTTGTATAACGAGTTGACATTTAAATAAGTACTTTTTGCAATTACGATAACACTTTCAAAATAAAATTAGAAGCGTGCTTAAAATAGGAGTTATGTAAATAAAAGGAATTTGAATCAAAACACTTCATAAGACATGAAGTTAAATTCTCCACTTCAAAGTATAGGATTACTCACTTTGGGTTTCAAAATTCTTGCTACTGGTTGTCTTTTCCTTTTCATTTGTAGCTCCTCAAAATACAATTCACGAAAGCTTATTATTATTTTATTTAGTTTAAGTCATTCCCAAGTCACTATTCTTAGTTTATTTTTAGACTTGGTGGTCATTAAATTCTTAAGATATGTCTCATTCCCTTAATCAGGTTCAGTTTGTAGTTAAGTTTACCCTTAAGGGTATTTTACTAATTTATATTTTTATGTGTCTTATAGTCTAAGTCATGTCCAAGCATGACCTTCAAGATGGCCTAAAAAATGTCTCTAATGTGCCTTGAAATTGTCACGCCCTGAATTTTCATAAATCTGGGAGTGAGTGAGATAAGCAAAAAGGAAATAAATAAAGACAATTACATGCATTTCAAACACTAACCTGATTCCTGTTCTAATACTAATCTATAGGGCCATGCCCTTTGTTTCATAACATTCAAATAAACATGAAATAGTCTAGGGCTTATGCCCTTGAACAACATCAAAATACGCCCCACGGGCCAAATGTAGTTCCAAGTTCTTTCTTTCATTAAGACCTCATCGAGTCTCATGTAGCAGGGTCGTCATTTGAAATATGATATCCCACGAATGGGTCACCTCAACTGCTGGTATAACATAATGCTAATGCAAGAAACAAGATTAAGGCGTGTCATGTGCAAGTGTACATTTATGATCTCCATGTACATTTATAATCTACATTCCATCCCATTCATCAATATAATGCAAAGACAGTATGCGTGACACACCCATGCCAACTTTACGCCACACCTATGTCTCGTTTACGGAACACATCCGATGGATCCATGAGTACTAATGCAACGACCAATTTTGGGTTTTTCACCACAGGATCTACACCCTCATAATGCATGGCACCACGTGCTCAACCCGCACTATGCTTTCAAGAATCACACCATGCGAATATGCCCTGATTCCACCACACAACACCATAATCTCAATGAAACATGCTTTAAACAATATATCATACCCAAGGCAACAATAATTGTTCCACATGAATACATATCTCATACCTTCAATTTAAACACATGGCCACAGTTCACATTCATCACTTTACTAAATTCTCGAAGAATGTAAGAAACACATAAGCACATAACAACCAACTCCAGGTTATCAAATGAGCATATTCCAAACTATTCTCCAACAGCAGTTAAGCATACTAAGTCATTCAATCTACTCATAAAATATTCCTAAACTTAATCCTATTTCTTACATTAGCAAAACATCATACCTGAAAGGTTTGTCTTAACCCTAAGAATTCAGTGCCTGCTATGTAGCTAAACTAACAATGATAATATAGAAGGTCAGACCACTTTTTCCTTGCCTTTCAGTGTCCCTAAAATCATGAAATGTAACTCAGTCTATCAGCTATTTGAATTATGTTATTCATCAAATTTTATGTCTTTATTTCATGAGTTTCTATTTTGCTAAAATAGACTCTACTATTAAGTCCGAAACGTCGAACAAAGTCGGTTTAGGTTTTCGCGGAATTCAATTTGGATATCCGGGCTAAAAAGGGGCAAAACGGTCATTTTGAACTTTTACGGGTTCTTACATCCCGAGACCTCTTTTCGCAAATCGGACTCCACGATTGGAATGCTCAAAATAATAAAAACTCACTATTTGTTTACTTTAATCGGAGTTCGTTCGACTGCTTTTTAACTCAGGGGCATTTTGGTAATTCTTAATGTTCCTATGGGTCTTTTATTTTTTTGGGACCTCACCTCGTGTCACAGATCTCACCGTTGGATTCAGAATGATTGAGATAGTCAAAATACACTAATGACTTGTCCCATTTGGACTCTGGGCCATTTCGTTATGTTTAATTTAATTAATTAATTAATTAATTAAATTAAGTTAAAATCTAATATATATATATATATATATATATATCTATGTATTTTGTGCCAAAAAGGGTACGAGATTGTCCCGTCCCAACTGGTCACACGCGCCCCTTTCCATCCAACCGATCATAGGTTCAAGTCGCAAGGGCGCATCCTAGGTTCAAGTCACAAGGGCTGCACCCCTGCGCAATTTTTTTTTGAATTTCTTTCTAAGCCAAACAGTGGACAAAGCTAAAACAGGGATAGGATATCCCGCCCCTCCCAAATCTATTTTATTCCAATTTCTTAAACTCACTAACCAAATGCCTCCAATTTATTTAAATTATAAACCAAAACGACACAGCCTCAGGACATCCAAGACGTGCGGGTGGGTCGGACCTAACCCGACTCAACCTGTGGCCCAGACCAAAGGCCCAAACAGTCCTCCTTCTTCCCTGACTTTCAGGCGGGGTTCCGGCACCGACAAGAATTTTTTGACCAAATTTTCAATGTTTTGAAAATGCAGTTTTCTTCAGTTTTTCCTATAGATTCTATTTCTAACTTTTGTTTTCATTTTTATCCACTTGATCTTTACGAAATGGCCAAGAACCGTAGCTCTGGCCAACTGAGATTCCCATTTTCGAGTGTTTTTCACCACTATTTCCACTCTAAACTTGCTCAATCCTCTTCCTATAACTCATCTCCATAACTTCCCATCATTTATTTTGAGTTTAATACATAAAATATTAAAAGCCGATCTCACACCCATGACCTGTAACCACGGATATCTCGGTCATCTCTCAACCATTTCAGTAGATTATTTTTGTAACTTAACCTACATTTCATGCCTCTACCAGACCTCATAAATAAAACCATTCGTCATGCTTTAAAAATTTAAAAACAGAACTGAGCATTTCTCACCTGTTTTTCTGCTTGTCTTGGTGCAAGTCTCTCCTCCTCTTTGTCTCAACTTCTTGGACTTCTCAGTCTCCTTACAGTTGCTTTCTCTATTTCTTTGTCTTTCTTTCTAACCCAACGAACACCTAGGTGTATACATACATAGTACAACTTCCCCCTAGTCCAATCTCTCTTTTCCTCTTGGTTCTCCCCCTTTCTCTCTCTTCCCACACCCCTTTCAGCTTTCTCTCTTGTCCCATGCAGAAATGCAGCTTTGCATTAAATGCATTGCTTGCATTTTGGTTTTCCATATATATATATATATTATATATATTATATATATATTATATTACACACACACCCACACGGTCAGCCCTCACACAACACATATAGCCGCACACACACACATACACACCTCCCACTTGCACACATATAGTTGGTATGCATAATGTGTGTATATATATATATATATTTAAACACATGTATATATATATATATATATACACATAACATAACATATTATACACATATACCTGTATACATATACAATGCATTATTCATACACATCTTATACATATACACATTTATTTAAATAAAGAAAAAAATTTATTTCAAAGAAAAAAAAATTCGGATCTCTACATCCTTTCCCCCTTAAAGAAATTTCGTCCTGAAATTTAAAAATATACATCAATGAACAAACAACTCGAGATACTTGGCACGAACCCCAACCTCACGTTCCTATGTAGCCTCTTCGACCCCATGATGGTTCCAATAAACCTTGACTAAAGAGATGGTCCTGCCTCGCAAAACTTGGTCCCTCGAGTCCAATATCTCTACGGGTCTCTGATCATAAGAAGTGTACACCCTCCAACTGAAGATCTACTCAATCTAGTACATGTGAGGGGTTAGGTATGTACTTCCTCAACATCGACACATGGAAGACATCGTGAACCCCAGATAGCTGTGGCGGTAATGCTAGCTTATAGGCCACCTCACTAACCTTCCCAAGGATCTCAAATGGACCTATAAACCGTGGCGACAGCTTCCCACTGCGCCCAAATCTCCTCAATCCTCGCCGAAAAAATTTAGAAAGATCAATACAAAATGCATTGTATCATGGAGATGTACAGCCTTACCTATGGATCATTCACCTTTCCCTCCGCCAGGCGATGTGGAATGCATTACCCTCTCCCCCGTAGGCTCAGCCTCTTCGACGGAGGTGCAACGGTGTGCAGACATCTCCACACTCCCTGCTAGGGTCTGGTTCTAATCCCATCTGTAACGGCCCACTCCGCATGGCACAACGCATAATGAAATCCTCAAACATGTTGGCTTATCAATACCAATTTTCCAAATCCATCCAAGTATCATGACCCACCTCAATAATAAACATATTAACAATAATAAAGAAAATTCTCAATGCTTACAAGGATACCTCAAAGTCTCTCATATATGTGATGACCATCTAACTAACCTCAACCTCAGCTATGAAATCATCTAGTAATTTCTCACTATGGCATCAATATATCCCTTGTACCTTAATGTAACCCAATAAGCCAATATCCTCCAAGTACCATAATCATCCACAGGACTTCAACAACATAATCTTAAGTAAAGCCATCGTCATCCACCTTAGTTTATATATAATTGAGACTAAGTGTCATACATTAATAAGGATTAGCCTATTTATTTTAAGAATACATATATTTACTGAATATTCGGATATAGGACAATGTTGTTTATGCACTTTAATCATGAAACTTAAGGCAATATATCAAGGTTCAAAATAACAAAACATTAGAGAAGGTAAAAAAGAAATATCTCAATTTCCTCTAAGGTTATTTCTAACTCATCATCGTTCCAGTCAATATATTAAATAAAGTCTCGTAACAATTTAGATTCTTAGTGAAACTCTTCACCAATTTAAATCATGAATATGCATCAATTCTTATACACATGTATCGAAACACACATACATATAAACATGTTTAAACATACTCTTATACATGCATTAATAACAATTAGTCTGTATGAAAATCATAGTCGTAGTGCTATAACGGGTACTAAACTAGCATGCATATATAGAGTCAACAAGCAACATTCAATAACTAACACGTAGCCTACCACATCAGTATCCAAGTATAAGATCCATCCTAAGAATATACATTTACATAAGTAAGCATACAACTTGTTGTATAGGTAACTAGGTGTACGCCCAACCCTATGGATATCCAGGCTCACAGCCTATCTCATAGATAGCAAACACATAGTCTACCTCTTAATTTCACTCGGTCTACTACATAGATATAAGCATCTAGTCCCAGTTCATCAATAATCAAGCATATCAGACATCGTACAAATTTCACACACTAAAGCAACAAGCACTCACCTAATCATGTAATCCAAGCCAGTCCTAATTAAGTCGAGGTCTAGCCTCTCCTATCTTATAACAAAGTCCATCCTAGAAGGATCCACGAACACCCCGTGAAATAAAGTAACTATCTCTCTCAGGAGTACACACTGTCGCTTTCCCCCTATAGCAGCCTATACTCGTCCAAATTGTAAATAACCAATCTATCTCCAATATAATATCAAAACTAGACATTTCAAGTGGACTGAAGTCCAAAGAAAGGATGTAATCAGCCATCTCTATCGAGCAATCTCCACAGATCCTCGTTAGTGTCATACTACCCCAACTGGTGTGTCAACATGTAATGGTAAATCTACCCGATTTATCTCTAACCCCAATGACATGGCATGCATGGTAGACATAAATGAATGTAATGCTCCAGAATCTATAAGTACGTTGACCCATGAACTAAAGACAAGTAATGTACCTCGAACCACAAAAGGTCCAAAAGTAGATGCCCCAGGTATGACCACTGTATATGGTCCTTGTGTGATTTGGCCCGGTCTACCACCCCCTCTCTGCCCCTGCTGGCCTCTACTCCCCTGAATTGGAGCTCTAACACTCAATGCTATAGGTGAGGTTGAAACTGTGGGGTAAGGGGTTTATAACCCGGCTGTGGCTGTAGTGGAATCGACTGGGTGGGCTGATAATATTGTTGCCCCTGCCAGTCCTGATAAGTCTGCCCTTGAGGACAATTGGCCCCAACATGGCCTGTCTGACGACAAGTAAAACAAAATGGAAGAGGTCTCTACCCCTGACTCTGCACTGGAGGCGAAAACGATTTATGGCTAGATCCGACCCCCTGTCCCCGGCTGTAGTCTCTCTGAGGGCAAGTGGCCATCTTGTGACCAGGCTGTCTACACCGATAATAAGTGACGGCTCCTCGAGATGTCTGTGTAGAAGAGGTGCTAGCCCGAAACCTCTTCAGTGGTCTCCTACTGGTGCAAATTGGGGCAGATGTGGTGGAATTCTGTGCAGAAGAAGCACGAGCTCGGGACCTCTTCGAGGTCTCCCCCTAGTATAACTCAAGACCGGTATAGAGATCTGTGTTGGGGTTGTCTCGCTCTGGGTCCGGGACTCTCTAATCCCTCTAAGGTCGGCCAGTTCCCTCTTAGCCCTGACAGCTCTAGTCACTACCTCCTATATAGTATGAAAGCACTCTTGTATAATGGTCGCCACATCTCTGGCGCCACTAGTCTGCCCCACCTCCTCTACTGGGGCAGGTGTAAAAGTAACGGTCTCCTCAGCTATGCCATGTGTAGAAGCAGCAGCTCGGGGCCTACCATGCCATGGCGGTGCAATGGCCCTAGGTCTACCTCGTCTAGGTGGTCCAACTCTCGCAGGAACTCTCCTTGGTGGCATGAGTCTACAAGTCTAAGGAAAAAAATATTAACACCTCCTTTCATATTAGACATAGGCATTTAGACGAATGCTAAGCATGCACTTGTCAACAACTCACACTTTACAAGTAACGAACATAACATGTTATGACACTTGCCTAATTAACACTTATATAACTAACGTCAACCATCCCGACCCATTGGTTACACTAAACAATTAATACCGAGTTCTAACACAGCCCTTTGCATAGAAGGAATTCATTTAAACAATACTATACGCATACTCAAGTCATGTTAGTGTTCAACTAATCTACAAATACTTAACCTTAAGTGAATGCTATCCAAAATAATACATCTCTCCACCAAAAAAAAAAATTTTAACGCAAGGGTATCCTTAAAATTTTTTTTTTTTGGCACAAACATTCTAAGTATCCACTATCCAGTCCATACACAAAAATCTTCACAGTCTAAATTCTTATTTTAGCATTTCTAGGCCTTATGTGTCTTTTCATTTATGGTTTTCTATCTCATTGGCATTTGTTCATTTAAGGTTTTATAATTCTTTTATTATTCCTTACTTTTATAGCTAGGTGATAACCCTTCATGCATCACAACTGCCTTTGTTACTGGCTGATGGGGCACCATCCATCAATTGTAACGCAAGACTTGAGATCAATCCAGTCTGTATAAATACCATAGTCATAGTACTATAATTCATGAATATCGGTTACTAACTTATCATACACACATATATATGAGAATACAACCAACCAGGTAAATAACTAGGTCCATAATCTATCTCATAAATAACTAGGCATACTGCCTACTGTATAGATAACTAAGTACACAACTTATATCTCAAATAACCAAGCATACGACCTATCCCATAAAATAGACAATCTATTACATAGACATGAGTTTCTAATCTTAGTAAACAATTATATCAAACAATCACGTACTCTCAGTCCATCGAGAAATCAATGATAGTGCATACCCGTGCACACCAATAGGTACACAAAACATACTACCCAAATTAATCCAAATAACTTAAGGTCTAAACTTCTCCCACTATCCCTAGGTATTCGAACCTAGGCTCTGATATCACATTGTCACGCCCCGAATTTCCACAAACCCGGGAGTGAGTGAGATAAACAAAAAGGAAATAAATAAAGACAATTACATGCATTCCAAACACTAACCCGATTCTTGTTTTGATACTAATCCATAGGGCCTTACCCGTTGTTTTATAACATACAAATAAACATGAAATAGTCTAGGGCTATGCCCTTGTACAACATCAAAATACGCCCCACGAGCCAAATGTAGTTCCAAGTTCTTTCTTTCATTAAGACCTCATCGAGTCTCATGTAGCAGGGTCGTCGTTTAAAATATGATATCCCATGAATGGGTCAGGTCAACTACTGGTATAACATAATGCTAATGCAAGAAACAAGATTAAGGCGTGGCATGTGTAAGTGTACATTTATGATCTACATGTACATTTATAATCTACATTTTATCCAATTCATCAATATAATGCAAAGACCGTATGCGTGACACACCCATGCCAACTCTATGCCACACCCATGTCTCGTTTATGGAACACATCCGATGGATCCATGAGTACCAATGCAACGGTCAATTTTGGGTTTTTCACCACAGGATCTACACCCTCATAATGCATAGCACCACGTGCTCAACCCACACTATGCTTTCAAGAATCACACCATGCGAATATGCCTTGATTCCACCACACAACACCATAATCTCAATGAAACATGCTTTAAACAATATATTATACCCGAGGCAACAATAATATTTAAATCACAAACTTGTACCACATGAATACTTATCTCATACCGTCAATTTAAACACATGGCCACAGTTCACATTCATCACTTTACTAAATTCTCGAAGAATGTAAGAAACACATAAACACGTAACAACCAACTCCAGGTTATCAAATGAGCATATTCCAAATAATTCTCCAACAACAGTTAAGCATACAAGTTATTCAATCTACTCATAAAATATTCCTAAACTTAATCCTATTTCTTACATTAGCAAAACATCATACCTGAAAGGTTTGTCTCAATCCTAAGTAGCTGAACTAACAATGATAATGTAGAAGGTCAGATTGTTTTCTCCTTGCCTTTCAGTGTCCCTAAAATCATGAAATGTAACTCAGTCTATTGCTACTTGAATTATGCTATTCATCAAAGTTTATGTCTTTATTTCATGAGTTTCTATTTCGCTAAAATAAACTCTACCATTGAGTCTGGAACGTTGAACAAAGTCGGTTTTGGTTTTCGCGGAATTCAATTTGGATATCCCGGTTAAAAATGGAAAAACGGTCATTTTGAACTTTTACAGGTTCTTACATCCTGAGACCTCTTTTCGTAAATCGGATTTTACGGTTGAGTTTGGAATGCTCGAAATAATAAAAATTCACTATTTGTTTACTTTAATCGGAGTTCGTTCGATTGCTTTTTAACTCAGGGGCATTTTGGTAATTCTTAATGTTCCTACAGGTCTTTTATTTTTTTGGGACCTCGTCTCATGTCACGGACCTCACCGTTGGATTTAGAATGGTCGAGATAGTCAAAATACACTAATGACTTGTCCCATTTGGACTCCGGGCCATTTCGTGATATTTAATTTAATTTAATTAATTAAATTAAGTTAAAATGTAATATATATATATATATATATATATTTTGTGCCAAAAAGGGTACGATATTGTCCCGTCCCAACTGGTCACATGTGCCCCTTTCCATCCAACTGATCCTAAGTTCAAGTCGTAGGGGCTGCGCCCCTGCGCAATTTTTTTTCAATTTCTTTCTCAGCCAAATAGTGGACAAGGCTAAAACAGGGATAGGATATCCCGTCCCTCTCAAATCTATTTTATTCCAATTTCTTAAACTCACAACCAAACGCCCCCAATTTATTTAAATTATAAACCAAAACGACGCAGCCTCAGGACATCCAACACGTACGGGTGGGTCGAACGTAACTCGACTCGACCCGTGGCCCAGACCTAAGGCCCAAACAGTCCTCCTTCTTCCCCGACTTTCTGGTAGGGTTCCGGTGGGGTTTCGGCGCCTTCTCCGGCGCCGGCAAGAATTTTTCGACCAAATTTCAATGTTTTGAAAATGCAGTTTTCTTCAGTTTTTCCTATAGATTCCATTTCTAACTTTTGTTTTCATTTTTATCCACTCAATCTCTACGAAATGGCCAAGAACCGTAGCTCCGGCCAACTGAGGTTTCCCATTTTTGAGTGTTTTTCACCAATATTTCCACTCTAAACTTGCTCAAACCTCTTCTTGTAACTCATCTCCATAACTTCCCATCGTTTATTTTGAGTTTAATACATAAAATATTAAAAGCCGATCTCACACCCATGACCTGTAACCACGGATATCTCGGTCATCTCTCAAACATTTCAATCGATTATTTTTATAACTTAACCTACATTTCATGCTCTACTAGACCTCATAAATGAAACCAATCATCATGCTTTAAAAATTTAAAAATAGAACTGAGCATTTCTCACCTGTTTTTCTGCTTGTCTTGGTGCAGGTCTCTCCTCCTCTCTGTCTCAACTTCTTGGACTCCTCAATCTCCTCACGTTGCTTTCTCTCTTTCTTTCTTTCTGTCTTTCTTTCTAACCCAACGAACACCTAGGTGTATACATACATAGTACAACTGCCCCCTAGTCCAATCTCTCTTTTCCTCTCGGTTCTCCCCCTTTCTCTCTCTTCCCACACCCCTTTCAACTTTCTCTTTTATCCCATGCAGAAATGCAGCTTTGCATTAAATGCATTGCTTGCATTTTGGTTTTCCATATATATATATATATTATATTACACACACACCCACACGGTCAGCCCTCACACAACACATACAACCGCACACAGCAGCAGCACACACACACCCCCCACTTGCACATACACAGCTGGTATGCACAATTTCTGTATATCTCTATATATATATATTTAAACATGTATATATATATATATACATAACATAAAATATTGTACACATATACCTGTGTACATATACAATGCACTATTCATACACATCTCATACATACACACATTTATTTAAATAAAGAAAAAATTTTATTCCAAAAAAAAAATTCGGATCTCTACAGAAACAATGGCCCCAAATATTATTCAAAAGCAACTTAGAAGGTTCATAAAAAATGGTCTAAGACATGGGTAAAAATTGACAAAAAATGTTTGCCCAAGGTGGCTCAAATTGATGGATAAAGTAGGCTAAAAATTCCCTAAGACATAGACCAAAGATAGGTCAAAAAGTCTACCTAAAGTGGTCTAAGGAGGTGGCCAAACATGACCTTGAATAATGATTAAAATGTGTCCCAATAAGGTGCCCAACATCGCTTGGTATGATGGTCGAAAATGGCCTTGGAGGATAAGTTATGGCATGCCCATGACATGCCCTATGCCGCAGGCACGCGTGGGGCAGCCTATAACACGCACGGAAGGGGTGTCAAACGCGCGGTGTAGGCGTGCTGCAGGGCGCGGGCGCGGTGCAGGCACGGGTGCTCGTGAGCGTGTGGGCTGGGCTGCTGCTGCTGTTGGCTTGCTGGTTTTCTGTTCATGCTACAGTATTCTAGTAACTGAATTGTTACAGTGCCAAAATTCCAACTTTGGCCTAAAATCTTGATTTTGACATTTTGTACACCCATTTCAATTTATTTCATCACCAAACTTGGTGTGGGACTCTATAACATGTAAAATGACCATTTTACTCTTTTCCCCTTATTTTCGACTTCAAGTAATTTTGGACTAATTTGCCCCTACATACAAAATATAGCCCTTAGGTCAAATATACATCAAAATCCACTTTCCTCCTCCATGCTTCTAGACTTCTTCAAGTCTTAAGTGCTGGGAGCCTCATCTGTAATATGTAATCCCATATAGGGTAAGCACGACGGCTTGTATAACATAATGCTAACATAAAGAATAAAGATAAGGCGTGGCATGTGAAAAGTGAACATTTATGAGCTATAAACCTTCCAATTCATTAATGTAATGCAATGGCAATATGTATGACACACACATGCAACTTTATGCCTAACCCATGCCTTGTTTCACGGTTCACCCTTGTCAGCACGCGAGTACTGTTCATTGGCCAGATTTTGGGTTTTTCACCACAAGATCTACACCCTCATAATGCATAGCACCAAAGTGCTCAACACACGCCATGGTTCCAAAGATTCAAGTATGCCAAGATGCCTTGATTTTTCTATGCAATTTCAATGAGGCATTTTATTAAATACATAGGGTGTGCCTTAAATCATGCATCACACATAAAGCAAACTATAACTTTCAAACCATAAAACTTTGTCTCCATGAACATAGGCTATAATTCAATCAATTATATATATAATCATGTTACATGTTCACAACCTTACTAAATTCTCAAAGATTATACAAATACACAAAGTACAAATACATTGAGCAAACCATAAATTTCAAAGTACAAGACTTTATCTACATGAACATAAGCTATAATGCAATGAATTATACATATATTCATGTTACATGTTTATCACTTTACCAAATTCTCAAAAAATACGTAAGTACACAAAGTACCAACCCTAGGTTTTCAAAGCAAATATATGTTAGGTGATTTGCTAACAAGAAGTAAACATGTAAGTCATACAATCAACTTATAAAAACATTACTAAACTTAACTCTTTTCTTTACTTAGAAAAATATCATACCTAGAAGGGTTTTTCTCAACCCTAAGGAGTTGTGCCCACTTCACAACTGAACCAATCAGTAAGATTTTAGCCCTTGAGGTGGGGAACAATTTCCTAGAAGGAAGCCTTGTGAAATTCTAAAGCTAGAGATGAGTTTTGGAAGGTAGAAAGTTAGGAAACCTAGGTTTCACTTGTGTTTTCTCTCCATGCACGACCTGCAGCTCTTTCTCAGACCAATTCTAATAATTTTAACTCTCAAGGGTCATATTTATACCAAATGGGTCAAGGAGTGAAAAGACCATTTTGCCCTTAATGAGCCGCAGGACCCCGTTACACTCCAACCTATCCCGAAATGCCTCAAATCGATATTTTGCTTTAACCAAAGTTCTTAAAATTATTTTAAATGATATTGTTCTAAAAAATTTATTTTCGCTTGTCACGTCCCGAATTTCCACGAACCCAAGGAATAAGGGAAAACAAAAAAAAAAAAAAACCTAAAGACAATTTAAATGGATTTAATTAAACATGCATTCCTTTCCTTCAATACATAAACACGTAAAATACAGTCGATAGACATATTGTTCACATCAGTTGGGCTTAAGCCCTTACATCTCAAAACGTGCCCTAAGGGCCAAATACACTTCTAAATCCTTTTCCCTTCTTTTTGTCAAGATCTCATCAAATCTCATATAGTAAGGGCGTCATCTATAATATGGTATCCCACGAATGGGTCAGCTCAATTGCTGGTATAATACAATGCTAATGCAAGGAACAAAATTAAGGCGTGGCATGTGCAAATATACAATTATATCTATATGTCATCCAATTCATCCATACCATATACTGACAAGATTCATAACGCATTCATACAAACTCTACACCACATCCACGAATTCCTTAATGCGATGTTATGAAAATAAGCGTGACACACCCATGCAACTCTATGCCACACCCATGTCTTGTTTTCGGAACACATCCGATGGACCTTGAGTACCAACACCCGTTCACGGAACACATCCGTTGGATTCTGGGCACCAATGCAATGGCCAATTTTGGGTTTTTCACCATAGGATCTACACCCTCATAATGCATAGCACCAAGTGCTCAACCCACACTATGTCTCAAGGAATCCCACTATACCAATATGCTCTGATTACACCATGCAACAATACAATCTCATCAAAGCATTTCATCCACATATCAATTATACTTTAAATGATTTATTATGCTTAAAACAACAATCACATTTAAATCACAGTTTTCCTTCCTCATGTGTGCATGCTATATATATTCCATTTAAACAAATTCTTGAGTTACACATTCATAATCTTAACGATTTTTGAAGCACATAATCACATAAGGTACCACCACATGGAATATACATATGGTTATGGTTCACGCATTATTACTTAGCCAAACTTCCAAGGAAATAACAGGGAACACATAAGCACATAAATAATCGAATAAATATACGAATCATGAGATCAACATGAAAATCAATCCTAAACTTAATCCTATTCCTTACTTAGCAAAATATCATACTTGATGGGTTTGTCTCAACCCTAAGAAGTCGTGCTCGCTATGTAGCTAGACTAAATAGTGAGAATGTAAAAGGTCAAACCGCCTTCTCCTTTCCTTTCAGTGTCCCTAAAATCATGAAATATAACTCAGTCTATTGTTACTTGAATTATGCTATTCATCAAATTTTATGTCTTTATTTCATGAGTTTCTATTTTACTAAAATAAACTCTACCATTGAGTTCGGAACGTCGAACAAAGTCGATTTAGGTTTTTGCGGAATTCTATTTGGATATCTGTACTAAAAAGGGCAAAACGGTCATTTTGCACTTTTACGGGTTCTTACATCTCGAGACCTATTTTCACAAATTAGACTTCATGGTTGAGTTTAGAATGCTCGAAATAATAAAAATTCACTATTTGTTTACTTTAATTGGAGTTCGTTTGACTGCTTTTTAACTCATGGGCATTTTGGTAATTTTTAATGCTCCTACGGGTCTTTTATTTTTTGGGACCTCGTCTCATGTCACGGACCTCACCATTGGTCTTAGGAGGTCCAAGATAGTTAAAATACACTAATAACTTGTCTCATTTGGACTCCGGGCCATTTCATAATATTTAATTTAATTAAATAAATTTAATTAAGTAATTAATCATTATTATTACATAATATATATATATATATATATATATATTGTGCGCCTTAATTAGCACGGGATTGTCCTGTCAACTTGGTCACATGCGCCTCTCCCACACGCTCGGTCCCCCGTTCGAATCTCACTAGCCGCAGTCCCCCACCCCTTTTTCATATTTTTTTCTTCTTCTCTTTTCTTTTTGAACTGTTGGGCCCAACCCTAGAGGCCCAATTCTTCTTTTACCCCCTAACCCAACTCAGACCAACCCATCTTTTAAAGACCCATGTTTTAAATAGAGCCCAAACCAGTAGCCCAGTCCAGCAGCGCCATTCGTCTCCCCCCGTTTTCCCGACCAACCTGTTGATCATCGTCTCCGGCCACGTCGCCGGAGACTGTAGCTTTTCCCTTTCATTTTTCTTAAATTTTGACTTCCGTTTTTTGATATTTTTGCATCAAATTGATCCTAAGACATTGAGGAATAGTTTGGGACTGTTTTGGATCTCAAACCTTCTAACTTTTTTAGTACCCAGATCTGTTTTCTGGCCAAGAACTCAAATTTTCGGTGAGCAGATCTTTGAGCTAATTCTCTACTATTTTGAGTTATGCTTTCTTCTATTTAATTTCTGCATGCTATAGGTGAAATTTCACATTATCTAAACCAAGCTTTAACACCCTAAACTCTTAAAACCTGATTATCCAACAAACCTGTGACAGTTTATTTCTAGCTCAATCCTTGATTATTTTTTATGAATCTTTTTGCATTATTCTTCTCTTGAACTCAGCTATATGAACCTACAATTCAAAACAACTAACACGCTTTTAAATTTCAAAAGCAAAAACTAATGTGGCTTACCTAATTTTCTCCTTCCTCTCTTTGATCTCCACCCTCTTTGTTCTCTACTTTTGAGTTTCTTGAATCCCTCAAGACACTTTCAGCCTCTTCCCTTGGTCTTTTCTTTTTCTATTCTCCCTAACTTACTCACACACGTATGCATACATATACACCATCTACAACAGCCCCCTCTCTCTCTCTCTCTCTACTTTCCTGACTGCACCCTTATAATCACTTCTGTCTTGTACACTCCCACATTCCTCAGTTCTGCACTCACACAATCATACACAATACTCAAGTATAAGGAGAAGCATACACCTGCTGTGTGTATATATATATATATATATATATGTAGATATGCATATACACTTCACTTATTGCACTCTGCTCACTCATTGGACACCTACTTACACACACAATGTACACAACACACTCATTTCTGATTTGCATTAATTGTTTGTGTGTGCTTTGGGCCATATATATACATATATATATACATATACATGCATACATATTATATTTCACACACACACACACACTAGTCGACACACACACACACACATTTTGTGCACACATTTATATTTATATATTTATATATATACATATATTTACACATACACTAAATTATACATATAATTATATACTTACTCACATTCATACATATACATGTTATTACACATATGTTCACATGAATATTTATGTACATATATATATACAATTTTATATATTTTCATAATTATATATATATATATATATATGTACACGCGTACGTATAAATTTATAGTCTAAATTAATTAAAAGAAATTAAGAAATAAAGAAGTTCAAATCTCGTAACCTAGGTCATATCGTTTGGGTATTTTAAATAGTGTTCCATTAAAAAAAAATTTCATTCCCATTTTTCAAGTCTTTACACGCCTGTTGGCGGGTGCGGCCGGTCCACCCGGGCCACCTGGGATGCCCTTTTGGGTCTATTTTTCAAACTATCTTCGATTAGGCTCAAGTTTTCATAGGAAGTGTGTTTTAACATTCTAAGCATATTTCCCTTCTATGACATACTCAAATTATTCTTTTAAACATGACTTATGTCTAAATGATGCATGTGCATTGCCCTATTGGCAAATAGTGCATAAATAGTGTCCTACCAGCAAAACGAAAAATTTATCTTAATTTTTCAGATCTTTACATCCTTCCCCCTTTAAAGAAATCTCGTCCCAAAATTTAGAAATATACCTTTTGGACAAAATAAAAAAAAAATACAAAATACGTTATAACATGTAGATGCATAGCCTTACCTATGGATCCTTCACCTTTCCCTTCCCCAAGCGATGTGGGATGCATTACCCTCTTCCCCCAGAGGAACCTCATCCTCCTAGGCAAGCGTGCAGCGGTGTGCAGACATCTCCACACTTCCTACTAGGGTCTGGTTTTGATACCATTTTTAACGGCCTAGTCCACATGGCATAATGCATAATGAAATCGTCAAACACGATGGCTTATCAATGCCAATTTTCCAAATCATTCAAGCATCATGACCTACCTCAATAATGAAACATAATTAAAATATAAAATTCTCAATGCCCACAAGGATACCTCAAAGTCTCTCAACATATTTGATGACTATCTAACTAATCACGAATTAAGCTATGCAATCATCTAAGTAATTCATCACGATGTCATCAATACATCACCTGCATCTCAATGTAATTCAATAATCTAATATTCTTTAAGTACTATGATTATCCACAAGGCATCAACAACATAGTCTTAAAGCAAGGTCATCATCATCCACCTTAGTCTATATATAACCGAGACTAATATCAAATATTAATGAAGATTAGTCTATTAATTTCAATCATATATATATATATATATATATATATACTAATTGGATATCCAAACGTAGTCAATGTAGTCTATGTATTCCAAACATGAAACCTAAGGCAATATATCAAGGTTCAAAATCCCAAAAAATTAGAAAAGGTAAAAAAAAAAAATCTCAATTTCATCTAGGGTTATTCCAATTTATCACTACTCTAGTCAATATATCAGATAAGGTCTCAAAACAATTGAGATCCTTACTGAAACTCTTTACCAATTTAACTATGAATATATATAAATCTGTACATGCATGTATCAAAACACATATACATGCCAACATGGTTAAGCATACCCTTATACATGCATTAAGACCAATCCAGTCTATATAAATATCATAGTCGTAGTACTGTAATCTACGAATATCGGGTACTAACCTAGCATACATATATAGAATCAATAAACAACAATCAACAGCTAACACGTAGCCTACCATATAACACTTAAGTATAGGATCCATCCTAAGAATATACATATACATAAATAAGCATACAACTTACCATATAGGTAACTAGGCACATAACCAATCTTATGGATATCCAGGCTTATAGCCTATCTTATAAATAACTATGCATATAGCCTATCTCATAAATCATTTGGTCTACTACATAGATATAAGCATCTAGCCCCGGTTGATCAATAATCAAGCACACCACATACTCTCAGAAAATTAAGAAAATAAGCACATTGTACAATTGTACATACTAAAGCAACAAGAACACACATAATCGTGTAATCCAAACTGGCCCAATTAACTTGAGGTCTAACCTCTCTTAACTTATAACAAAGTCAATCTTAGAAGAATCCACGGAAACCCTGTGAAATTAAAACTATCCCCCTTAAGAGTACACATCGTCATTCTCCTTCTGTAGCAGTCTACACTTGCCCAGAAAATAAACAACCAATCTATCCCCAATTACATGTTAAGCAAAAATTTGAAAGCATACTCCCCACAAACTTGAATTAGCCATTCCATTCACAATTCATTCTCTATGTCAAACAACACGATCATTTATTTATTTCTTTATTATTATTATTTTTTTCTAATCTACTAATAATTCAACAATCTAATTCATCAAAGGATGATTAAAATCTTTTACTCTGTATCCAGGGTATATTTTATATACATTCCCACACATACAAAGCAATGGCAGGCGTTCATCTCTACCTTTTCTTATTCATTTAAGTTATTTCATCTTAGTATAATTTTTTTCCATTCATACCACATATTATTAAAAGTTTTTCATCTTCATATTTTTAAGCTTTCAAGCTTTCAATTTCATGCATTATCCAATGATATGCTCCAAAATGCAACAAAACCATGCAAGCACATATGTACCAAATCCATAGGTGTTATAAAAACAAAATATGCACTACATGTGTCTTACACATCAAAGAATTTAACTTACTTTATCAACACAATAGCCAGGCAATACACATACTATCAAATTAACACATTTCTAGCAATCTATGCTCTTAAGCGCCATATTCTCATCACATGTATGAAGAAAAGAAAACATGCAATAGATACATTTTATCCACTACAAGCGAAGTCACATGCTTTATCCTTATGAGGTACCTCGGCGGTAACCAAACCATATAAGCCATTCACCTCTAGGTATTCATACCTAATAAATAGATATATTTACATATACATAAACATGATACGTTTCCTCTTTTGTCAACAATATTGATATAAGACATACTTTATTTACAGCCACATACCTTATACATACATTAAGAAAAAATCTTATACTTAACACATACAATAAACCAATCAAGCCATGACAAACTTATCATAGCATAGATATTAATTTTTTTCATGCATATACTAAATATGCATTACGGTTCCATCATGTATTTGGCATATGCTCACGCAAGTTCACATTAGTTAATTTCTTTTCCTTGCTGCCTTCAATCGTCTTATTAGGTATTTTTTGCCTTTTTCTTGTATGTAATTAGGTGATAATCCTTCATGGATCACAGCTCCTTTTGTTACTGGGTGATGGATTGACCAGTCCATACACTTGTAACTCAAAACTTGATGCCAATTTAGTTTGTTCATAGCATAATTACAAGTGATCCTAACCACATGGGTTCATAACTCTAAGTATCAATTATAGACGAATAACCCTTCTTATGGTTGTAGAGTCACTCTTTCTAATAAAAAAAGGATGTGATTAGAAGATGTCGATTAGCTTAATTGGTAAAGTTTCTAACTAGTCATATTATAGATTTCGGTTCCATTTCAATTTTTTTATCCGTTTAGACGATTTAATGTTAGGGAAAGGATTATCCCATCTTTAGACCGAAAAAACTGACACCCAATTATCGACTCATAGAAATGCCTCGTTAAGTCACAACATAGACAACACAAACACTAGTTTGAATACGTTTTCAAAAAGTTGTTTTTTTGTTCTTGAAAATAAAAAGAAAAAAAAACAAAAAATACTAACAGAAAACACATTTGGAAAGATCTTTTTAAAAATGGAAAAAAAAATTAAAAACACAACCATTTTTAAGAAATAACTAATAGTACTTTTTTATGTTTTTAAAATTTTGAATTTACTAGAAAATGAAAATGACCCCCAAAAAAGGAAAATTTCTCAACATTTAATACCAAAAAAAAAAAACAATAAAAATGAATAGGTATGTAAATAGATCAAGTTTTCAATCACAATAATGAGATTAAATTGATATTTAGTTAGTGCTTATATTACATATTTATAATATGATTCTATCTTGAACCCATATTCTTTCCTAACATGTTTCTCATGCAAATCAAACATCACAGGACATTGACAATTTAGGTAGTGTATGATAATTTTTTTGTTTATTTTCAGAAAATGAAAACTAATTTTTATTTTCTTTTTATAAAACAAAGCAGAAAGTGCATTTGGTACAATAACATACTTTTTTTTAAAAACGAAAATATTATCTTGGAGATTTTTTAACTAATGGGAGTCGATATTCCAACCTCACTAAAACTATAGGCTCGACACCATAGCTCATTTTTATTTTAAAAAGAATTTGAAAATAACATTTTTTGTTTTCAAATTTTAGCCAAAATTTGTAAAAGCTTTCAAAAAAACAAAAGATACATAAGAAGTCAAGTGTGTTTTTTGCTCCCCTTTTTAAAAATGTAAAAACAAAAGCAGACTACTAAAAATAACAATGTCATTGAACATACTTAATGTTAAAATTAAGGGTAATGTTACTTTAAGTTTAAACTCATATGGTGTAGCATATTTTAACTATTGAATTCAAGAGTGGAATCAGGAAAAAAAATTTAGGGGGCTAGATTTATTTATTTTTTTGGGGAAAAATTTTAGGGAATTTTTTTTTTAAATAGAAAAATTTTTATATCTATTTTATTTTTTCAAATTGAAGAGATTTTACTTGTAACTTTTTTATTTCTCAAAGAGAAAGATGATAGAGAAAGAATTTTAAGGAAAAAAATAACAAGTTTCTATTTCCTTATTCTTGAATTTTCTTAGTAATCAAATAAAGTTTTGTTAAAAATAATAAGTTTTGAGAAGAATTTTTATTATTATCTTTGAGCTAAAATTATATTGGTCCCAAACATTAATTTTGGTAAGTTTGAGTATACACAGTACTCCCAACACCTGCTGAAATAACTTGTGGTTGCCACCTCTGAATTCTATTTCAATATAGTGGGTGAAAGATGATTGTTTTTTTATACAAATGCTGTGTGTGTGTGTGTGTATATATATGCATACACACAGTACTCCCAACACCTGCTGAAATAACTTATATATATACACGGTCCTCCCAACACCTGCTGAAATTCGTTGTGGTTGCCAATCATATGCAGACACACACGAACAGACATAGACACTACTCCCAACAACTGCTGAAATAACTTGTGGTTGCCACACACACACACACACACATTACTCCCAACACCTGCTGTAGGAACTTGTGGTTGCCAATCACATGCATATCTACACATACAAACACAAATATTTTTTTGATACCTAGTGCAAAGAATCAAATCAACAGACTAGAATTAATGTATCACATTACTGCAAGACTGGCTGCATGAGTTCTGGTGATTAGGGCCCTTCTCCGTTGCTTCCATATGTTCCAAACAAGACAAAGGAATCCAAGATTAGAATGAAAGTCTCATCATCGTAGAAGAGTGATGCATCATTGGCAGGCAACAGTGGAGATTTTGGACCATTGTTGAAGCTCTTTGCTGCTTCTACGCGAGGACTGGTGAAGGTAATATCCTCTTCTCTCCCATCCACCTCCGGTCCTCCAGAGGTTTTTGCCGGACTCTCGCCATCAAATGGATGAGAGAGGCAATTGATGGAGTTTATTCTTGTTATTGCGATTGATGTTTGTTGGTTTGGCGCGAGAGCCTTTCTTGTTCAAATGGGTATTCCAGAAGTTCTTCACTTCATTGTCAGTTCGACCAGGGAGCCGACCAGCAATCAACGACCAGCTACATGAAATGACCGATCAAACTTTAACACAGAGACAGAATATCTTTTTTTTTTTTGTTAAAAAAATGAATTTCCTAATACTGAACTCTCTATAAGATTCAACATGAGTGATTAGAGTGCATAAGCTAAAATAAAAAGAGGGGGGAGGGGGGTGTTTGGTTCCACTGAATTACTTCAAACATGATTTTGAATGAAATATTATACACCATAGAAAGAGAGTGACAGGAGTAGAAAGAGAGAAGGGTAAATGCTAGCCCCTTCTTTTGGTTATGTTATCCACCACTGAAGTGTTGTCCGCTTTCAAGATATCACGGGTTTGTCTTTTTAGACCTTTAAGTACGTAAGACACTTCTTTATTAGAAGCAACTTGTGCCGTCTTTGTAAGTTCAATATAGACATCGTTTGCATCCGATGCAAGACATCAAAACCTCTGCACAATCACAATCCTTAATATGATACTATGTTAAATGCGTGACTTAGTCGCTCATTGGTGAGCCTAAGCTTTCAATTCAATGGCGAGACTTAATGGGTTTATTTTTTTGGGTCATAATCCCTAAAGACATCTTTCGATTAGAAGTATTTTGCATCTTCTTTATAAGTTTATTATAAACGTTGTTTTCTTTTGATGTGAGAGACCAATAATTACATTAAAAAAATGGAAGAAAGATGAATTATATGACATAATAGGTAATCACCAACTCTTGTCCTTTTCACTATTCATTTTGAGAGCAAAACAAACTTAGGCCCTTTTTTTTAACTCCCCCTTTCATGGTCACTAGAGTGGCAATGGGACGGATTTGAGTAGGAGACTAGTACCCCATCCTCGACTTGTTTATAAAACCTTTCTCATTCTCATTTTGTCTCATCTAGAGATACATTCAGCCTAACTCTGCTTATAGTTTCACCTTGTTCCAATCTCGTCTTACCAATATATATTTAAAAGTCTCTATTTTAGACAATAAAAAATAAACATAATTAAAAAAATCAAAAAGTTTCACTAAAAGCCTAAACTACGTACAAAATTATTAATTAATCAGACTACACAATATATAAAAATATTAAAAATTAGAGTATCAGTAAAGTTTAAACATATATATTCATGATTTTTCAATAAAAAAAATCTTAAACAGGACTGATTTATCACTATAGTTGTGTGCTCTTTTAATGAAGTAATGCTAGGTGTGTTATGACCCATCTTTTTATAGAACAATATTGAAAAAACATATTGTCACATGATGATCCAATTCCATTCAAGAATACTTTCTTCCCCGATCCTACCCTTGAGAGTGAACAAAGTTTTTTTTTTAGCTTCCACCAAATCTCTGTCTAGAACTTCCCATACTCCTCGTCCCTATTCCTAAACAATTTGACAGAAAGTAATATTTCCTTCCTTTCATGTTTCCCTTTCTTTCCAAATCATTCAATCCAAACATAGTTAGGGAACTACTCACCGGTTGCCAAGAAGCTTGTGCAATCTGATGATGAGATCCTTTTCTTCATCTGACATCCTGCCGTGTTTGATGTTGGGTCTTAGGTAATTCTTCCATCTCAACCTGCAGCTCTTACCACCCCTCATCAAACCTATCACACACACACACAAATAAATTTTAGAATGAGGAATTAAAGTTCAAGTCACTTTTCTTTACCATTTTTTTCCAGTGGCACATGAGTGATTCTTTTACTATTAGAATTATAGTTTCTTTGGAAGTTTTGGAGAGAAAAGAGAAAAAAAAATAACTTAAAATGGAAGAGAAAAGAGTAGAAAAGGAAAGAAAAGAAAGTGTTGTCTTTTAACTTGTTTAAATATTTAAGAGAGAAATGAGAAGAAAATAACTCTTTTTTGTTTGAATAGTTAGTAGGAGAGAAAAGAGAAGAAAATGTATAAATTATTTGATAATTAAATTTATTTTAATATAAAAAAAATCTTAATTTTTAACACAAACAATTAATGTTATATTTGGTATTTTTAAAAATTTATTAAAAAAATTATTTTTTCTCTAAATCTCTCCAATTATTTTTTCTCTCTTACTTAAATATCCAACAAAATGTTTGTTTATCAATCCATCTCAGTCTTTTCTTTTCTCTCCAAACTTCTCCATCCAAATGAACCATAAGAGATTGTCATGTAAGCTAGCTATACAATTAGATATTATATATGGATGAGCAAAGTTAAAAATAACGGATTTTCTCACTTTATTTTTTATACAAGATATATATATATATATATATATATATATATATATATATATATATAATGGAACACCCATGCAATAATTATAGTGAATCCAACATTTTGTATATTTAGGAATGAGAAAATGGGGTAAAAAAAATTGATATGTTTGGCATATTTCTATATGGATAGAGCTTTAATTACTTGATTTTTGGGAAACGGTTGCCCAGTTACCTTCTCCATAAGTCTCTACATATTTTTTCAGAATCAAGTCCTCTTTTGGTTTCCATAAACCTTTCCTAATTAGCCTTGGCTTCAACTCTTTCTTCTCCATTAGTCTCTTTCTCTCTCTCTCTCTCTAAGCAGATAATTCAAGTGAATTGTTTATTAGCTAGGAAGCAATGTGGATGTCTTTATAAAGGAGCAAAGTTGGATGCACTCGTGCATGCATACTGCACCATCGTGAATGACGTTGAAAGATTTGAGGTTAGGGCCCTACATTGTTTCTCTTTAGCTCTGCATGATTTTACCTCTTGATTGCAACTCTGTCCTCCTGTAATTCCACTCTCAAAACTCCATTTATATATACATGTGTGTATATATAGAAACACGCACACACACACACATAATGTCCCTATTATTTAATATAAATATGAGGGTTTTGTCGATTTGTTTCTTTTAGTGGCGATGGAGTTTGCGAGTTTGGATTTTACTGGACAGAGTGAGAAATTATTGTCATTTTATATCATTAGTTAATGCAATGTGCCATCTCTTACTAAATTTATCACTTTTTCTAAAATTTTCTATAAAAACTTTTCTATGAATTTGAAAATATTATAAAATATGATAGAGAGAGTTTGAGCACATCAAATAATGATATGGAATGATTGTCTTACCCGATACCTTATCGGATAGTAAAATTTGAGTTTAGAACTTACTGAAAATTTAAAAACTTTCATTGAGTCTCACAAATTGCAAAAGAGGATTGTAAATTTTCATAAAATGATTTTTTATAACTTTTTTAAACCTTTACACAGGCTACCAATTACCATTGAATTTGAAAAAAAAAATCTTGTAATATAAAATTTTAGAACTATTTTTTCTCAATTGACCCCCCTAAAATTATTGACAGAAAAAAAAGTTAAAATAAGTCAAATAGGTAAGAAGTTTATAATCCCTAAAACTTAAGAGAACATTGAATTTTTTTTTATAAAATATTGATGATTATTTAAATAATTCATTCAAACACTACATTATAAGTACAAAAATCATCACCAAAATTTTATATATATATATATATATATATATATATATATAAACCATCAAAATTTGAAGACCTCACCAAAAATATAAAAGCCATCAAAATTTGAAGGTAGTTTGTATTATTGAATGACCCCACTAAAAATATTCTATATATATATATACATACATACATATATAGTTACCTATAGAGAGATGAGAATTTTGTGCACGTGTGAGGATTGGAAGAGAGACATGTACTAATTAGAATTCAAAATTCATCACTTTTTGATGAAATACTCATTATTCATCAAGTGGTCCCTTTCCTCATGCATGAATGTCTAGTCCTTTTGCTTAGTATCATGGTCCCTAGCCTCGATTCTTCTGCATGTCTGCATGAACTGATCTTATCCTCCTTGATAAGGGCCTACGGAGGCAGTAGCGCCTCCGATCGATGGACGGCGAGTTCATCGCCCCACTAATCTGAATATTGAGGTAGTAGCTAGCTCCAGTGGCTCACAGTGTTCCATTGCCGACATCTCCATCCATGTGCTGTAGATGAAGAAAGTAATGTTTGTCTTAGTTAGGCCTAGAAAATCAATAATTATTCAATAAAAGCGTCATTGCACGTATGGTATCTAATCAATGCTATAATTTTTTTAAATATGTGGAGAAGTTACTTTTCATAATTCACCGGATTTTTAAGAGCTTCTAAAATATTGTGACACAATGATGTGATGTAATGAGCTCATTAGATAATTTCTCCTTACATAATCACAAAAAAATCTTATCATATAATTAATTCTCTTCTCTCGGCTGATATTATGTCATGATCATTACAGAGGGACTATGGATTTGAATTTTTAAAATTTTTTTTATACAAACGACGTGGAATGAAGAAAGTTTTAACTATGCGTTTATGTAGTGACTCAAATCAGAATCGTGTGTACAGAAGAGATGAATTCTTTTTCTTGATTAGGTTAACTTGTCAGTAAGATTCAAGATGGTATAATTGGTGGGCCAAATACTGCAACTCTCTCTCTCTCTCTCTCTCTCTCTGTGTGTGTGTGTGTGTGTGTATATATGAACTATCCCTTTCAAAAATTTGGCATTCTCGTCCCAACCCTATAAAACAAAACTATGCAATGCTCATCCTCATCATTGTTTGGAGGGTATTCTAAGGGTACCTTTCTCCTCACCTATTCCATGCGTGTATATATATATATATATGTGTGTGCATAATAATTTATATATTGATATTCATACATGTGTGTATATATACAAAATGTTCTTCGAAGAATCTTAACTAAATATAATCAACACTTCAAAAATATATGAATTGTAATATAGCATCACTTTTTTCAAAAAAAGAAAAATTACTTAAGAAAAATAAAATTACAAAATTATGTTTAATTAGAGATGAGATTATAAGTGTATAAGGGCAATTTAGTAATTTTGTTTTATAAATGTGAAACCCTTTTAACAATTTCGAAAGTGTAAATAGTACCTTCTGTTAGATGATTTTTATTTGAACACTCTTTCTTTTCAAATGATTCAACATTTCTTATAAACAATCTATCACATCCCGAACCCCACCCTACGCGGATGTCGAGGACGTGATGCCAGTTAGCCACCTTGCCGGTTTGCCGACCAACAATGCGACCAACCAAAGGCAAACTTCTGAACTTATCGATGAATTGCATTCCAAATGTAGGATCAGAGCAGCGGAATTTAAAACCTTTTTCATCTTGGGAATGCAACTCATTTATAAATACCACAGAGGTATGTACCACAAAGCAAGTCTAAAACCAGATAGCTAATAACTCTAACCACAGAGTACGTCTATAATGAGACATATAACACAGAGCACATCTAATATCTCTAGAGTACCATTACCATGAGCCATGTCTCAATATCTAGTGCATATCAATCACATCAATCAAATCATGTCACTCACCTGAATAACCAGATTCACTCCATAAGAGTCCAAGTCTCCACAAATCAGTGCCATCAGATCCTTTACTTGGAATGCCACTCGGCCTATCCATGTCATCTCATAGTGCCTTCTAATCCAATGGAGATAAATCCTAAAAAATGTTAAGATAATGGGGTGAGCTTTAATAAGCCCAATGAGTAACACAGGTTCCCTGTCATGGGTTTCAAAAACCAATTCTTGCTTACAAAACACATGGATAGTTCAATCATTTCAGAATAGTAGTTTTAGAAATCCACTTTAAATGTAGTTTAAGTAGAATAAAACAGGAAGGAACTAAATGGAACAACAGATTAAAACAGACAGAACAGTGCAGGACGCCAGTATATAAATCAGGAGCATAGGCAAATAAATCAATAATAGAACAGGTCAATATTGAGCAGAATAGAACAGAACAAAATAGGACAAGACGCTAATTAGGTAGGACAGAACAAAATCATGTCACGTGTAATGCAGTACAAAAGGGTATGTGTAATACCCCGACCCAAATTAGAGGCTATTAAGCTGTTGTGTTGAAATTGGAAATCAACACCTTTAGTAACAAGGTCGGTGTCGACCCCGACGCACGAACCTTAAGTAAGTGTCCTGAAAAGTCAGGATGACTGTACATCACTTTCGTTGCAATCACCAACATGTTGATTTTGATGATAATTACATTTTCACGTCAACTACCAATTGTTGATACGAGTACGAGAATTTGGACAAATATTACGAGAATACGAAGATTAGTACAAGATAATGCATTTAAGAAAATAATTAATTTTTTTAAGTAATTAATTATTTTAAGTATAAGAAATAAATTGTAACAATTAATATACGTAATTAAATATAGAGATATATATGTATATATATTGTATAAATAATTATAACCTTAAATATATATATATATAATTATAAATGAATATATATGTGTATGTGAATGCATGCATGTATGCCAAAATATGTATGTATGAGATGTATGTATAATAGGGCATGCTATTGTCCAAAGTGTACAAAAGTGGGAGAGGTATGTGTATTATCCAAGGTGTATTTGGGTTGAACTTTGTACATATACATATACATATATATATATATATATATATAAATATGTGAGTCAAACACCACACACACACACAACCGGCCACTCATGGCCTGCCCAACAGTGGCAATTCAGGCCACTCATGAAGAAACCTGAAATGGGTTAAACCAAAGAGAGGGGGCAATCAGAAATTTCAATGATTTCTTCTCCTTATACATAATACATGGTGCTTATACACACAAAACACAACCATCCGAGAGTGAGGGAGAGAATTGAAGGAATTTCTGAGACATTCAGAAGTAGGAAGCAAGGAGCAAGGGAGAGAGAAACAATTTGAAACAAGGTAAACCCTCAAACACTTGAATTTCCCTCTCTAGAAATTTTATATGTATGAATCTGTTTTAAGCCTTTAATCTAGCATATATGATGATTAGGATGAATATACATGAATTATGCATGAAAATCTAGACCTAAAACACCTAAGAAACACAGGCCGTACACAAGGCAGCCATGGATGAACCTTGCTTGGAGCAGGTCTGAACCAACTTTCCCTAAACCAAATTTGGTCTATCAAGACCTCAAGAAGACCCTAAGAGCATCCTAAAAACCTATATACGCGATCAAAAATCCCAAAGAAAGACCTCCAAACATAGACTTGCAGGTTACGGGTTCACAACCCAAACCCTTAAACTCTCATGTAAACCAACATACATGAATGGGATTTGAATCCTCATGAAGAGGGGATCAAAATAAACCCAACCACACTAAAAATGATGGAGAAATGACCATGAACGACCCATGAACAGATTCGGATTATCGTGGCTTAAACCAAGCTTTTGAGCCACATTCAAATCTCCAAATTAATGCCAAAACACTCCATAATGTTTTAGAAACATTTTAGGTTGAAAACAGCAGCAAAAAAGTTGGCCAGAATCCACGAAATAGGAAGAAATGGAAACCTGCAACTAGGGTTACAGTGGGGAAGAAATGGGGAAGACGATAGTGAGTTGACTCGGTCTTTTAAAATTTCCGTGTCGACTCGGACGCGTGGCAGCCTCTGGGCTTGCCACCGAATTAATGGGGCGACGTCGTTTTGGGCATTGGCATATATATATATATAACGGTTTAAATTAAAAGAAAAGGGAAGGATTTGTTGCTACGGGGTATCGAACCCCTGACCCCCACGCGCCCATGCACGCCCTTTTCCACTCGGCCACGCATGCGCGTGTGCCATGTATGCGAACCAATATATATATGTAATATAGTTAATTAAATCCAAAAATTAAAAAGGTGCAACTGCACCTGGTGAGATTCGAACGTGCGTGGTATGGGGAGGGAGGTGACACGCTGGCCAGCGTGCCACCCTATTCAACCTGTTCAAATTACGTACTAAATAATATATATATTACACTTAATTAAGATTAATTTAATTAAATGGAATTAATTAAATTAAATGCTCCGAAATGGCCCGTTGTCCAAAAATTACAAGTTATATATGTAACCTTACTATCTCGGACCCTCTGAGTCCATTGGTGAGGTCTGTGACATGAGATGAGGCCCCGAAAAATTTAAGACTCCTAAAAATGTCAAAATGACCAAATTGCCCTTCCCCCTAAACAAGTCAAACGAAGTCCGAATTAAACAAATAAATAGTGTATCCTTACTATTTTGGATACTCTGGGACTGATGGTAGGGTCCATTTTAAGAGACGGGACCCGAAAAAAATAAAGACACGTAAAAGGGTAAAATGACCAAATTACCCCTAGTACACCAAAAGCCAAATTAGACCAAAGAAGGTCTAAACTGACTTTCTTCGACGCTCCGGACTCAATGGTAGAGTCTATTCAACCACGAGAAATGTCTAAAATAAAAATACATAAAATTTGATAAATAGCATCTGTCAGATGACTATAAATTAAAGTGATGCCAAAGTACTAATCTACGGCATATACAAGGACATGACAACACATCAACTCTAAAATAAAAAAAAAAATTTCTAACTCATAAATTGATCTTAGGTAAATCATGGAAGAACAACGAACCAAGTACACAATCATGACCAAGGCCTAAAGGGCCAAGGACCCTAAGCAACAGGCCTTCATGCAAGAGCTGTTGCGTCGACAGAGAGTAATCAACAGATTTGTCAAAATAGCCAAGGCGACAGAGGTCGTCTCAGTAAGCCCCTTCATGTTCAAATCACCCACCAAGGCCATGGTGGCGGAGGCTAAAAAGAAGAAGGAAGAAGAAAGGAAATTGGAAGAAGAGAGAGAGAATTCAGAAACCTTAGCCGAATGGCGTCGCAGGTAATATTATTATCATTAAGAACCTAAGTTACTAGTTCTGTATTACAGTTATAAGACAGACAGGTATGACAAGTTAGGCTTCTCACAGTCTACACTTAGTGAGTTGTGAAGTTAATTAAGTACATATGAAAATTTATGAAATCTTCATGAATCTTGATAGGCTAAGGAAAGAGAGAGTAAAAGGGAAGGCGCCTCAGTAGAGCTAACCCTAAAGGACCAAGGTGAGTAACCCTGTATTTGAACTGGAGATTTAACTCCATATATTTGAAGAAGTTTTAAGCACAAGTCATTGCAGCCTTTGAATATCAAATTCAGTCTATATATGATTCCGTTCTTTTAAAATATTCTGTTACGGCATGCTTATTAAATGTTTTAAATTCAGCTCTTTTCTTGAAAATACATCAGCATGTCTAAATCAATTGCAAACCTCTTTAACATTCTGAATTTGATTATCACGTGTATTTGAAGCTTTATTGTAGAATTTGTACATTTCATGCTTTAAATGTTCATGAAAAATATCTATTGAAGAAGTCATGTGACAAATGTTTTATAAGATAAACGGTACTAAGTACCACCCTATATGATGGTTGAAAACCTTCGGGATTCAACAGTACATGCCCGGTAGAAGGATCTAATCCCCCAGGCAAATGAGATATCTCCATCGACAGTATTGGCAGTAAAAATGGGAGTCTGGTTCGAAACAGATTCCGCCTAATAAAAGAGAAAAGATGACAAGGGATTTTGAAAATAGAAGTAGGTGTCATCCCTATTCTATTTCACGTGTTTATATGCTTTTAAATTGCATATGCTCTATTTGAAGAAAATGTGTATTTAGCTTGAATACTTTAATTGTTCAAAGCTATTGTTTTAAGAATGCATATACTCTGTGTTCTAAAATGTACAAGCAATTGGTAGTGAGTATTTCATAAACCCTCATGTGCTAAAACCACTACCAGTTGAAAAACCCCATGACGAATGCAGGAATTACTCACAAGCTTTGATTAGCTTACCCGGATTTTATCCGCCCCCCCTTTTCAGGTGACTAAGGACAGATCGATTTTTGAAGACTATAAGGAGAAACCTAGCTTTTGGGAAGATTTTCTTGAGGAGTTCTTTTGGGGAAAAAAATCACATGAACTCTGATTAATATGTTTTGTATTAGCTGATAATTTCAGGACGTGTATTAAGCCCTACGGGGCAGTTGAATTAAGATTTTAATTATGAAGTTCTTTAAGTTTTAGTTATGCTCTGATTTTATATGAATGTGTGAACATGTGTACCATTGAGAATAGCGGCAGTATCGGACGGATGTGCAAATTTAAAAAAAAAAAAAAAAAAAAAAAAAAAAAAAGATTTTCACGCTTCCGCAACCACATGAAGCACATCTATTCGATACCGCTACCTATGCGAGCCTTGTCTCGAGGCCTTCGGGTCTCGGGGCGGCGATCGCGATCCGGTAATCCGCGTAGGGTGGGTTTCGGGTCGTGACAGTATGCATTTAAGCATACGCATTTAAACAGTATAGCATATAAAATGGTACAGTGTATAGAGATACAATATCTAGACAGTGTAACTTATACACCAAGTCAGAAGTTCTAAGTTACTCACAAACCGTTCGCTTATCTCCATTCATTGAAAATCTGATAATTCCTAGATATGTCAGGCACCTCCTTGCATATCCTGAACAATCATCATTAATCACAGACAAATCAGAATTCATCCATTCATGTCTTATTCATCATCTTAGGCGTCTATCGGATTGCCTAAGATAGCCTAGTAGCCTATTGCCCTTTCATTGGGTTTCATCTGAGGCTATTTCATTCTATAATTAGGCTTAGTAGTTATTAGGATTATAACCTAAGTCATTTAGACTTCAATCGCTATCAGTTAAGTACTTATTTAACCTTAAGGGCAAAATAGTAATTTTATCATTCTTGTCTCGGACCCTGTCGTGGTCCTCAGAATAGTCCACATATCTTAAATATAAAGTTCTAAGTCTTTCGGACTCAAATCGTTATCAGTTAAATACTTATTTAACCTTAGGGGCAAAATGACAATTTTTCCATTCTTGTTCCGGACCCTGTCGTGGTCCTCAGAATAGTCCACATATCTTAAATATAAAGTTATAAGTTTGTTGAACTCAAATCGTTATCAGTTAAGTACTTATTTAACCTTAGAGGCAAAATAGTAATTTTATCATTCTTGCCCCGGACCCTATCGTGGTCCTCATAATGTTCCATATATCTTAAATATAAAGTTCCAAGTCTTTTGGACTTAAATCGTTATCAGTTAAGTACTTATTTAACCTTAGGGGCAAAATGATAATTTTTTCATTCTTGTCCCGGACCCTATCGTGGTCCTCATAATATCCCATATATCTTATATATAATTTTTAAGTCTTTTGGACTTCATTTGGTATCTGGTTTTGATCATCGGGACACATCAGTCATTTCTCATTGTATACGTTGACTGTTTCGGAGTCTTATTTAGCCCTTCGATTTTCCATAATTATGCTTATGACAATTTATCAGATCAGATTGGCCTTTATTCGGCCTCTACTTTGCACTTACCATGCTCAGGGGCATTTTAGTCATTTTACGTTTTGTGAGATTCTAACCCCGATTTATCATTTAATCCTGTGCACAGTTTCACGAGTATCTGGGCTTCTATCGGTATCAATTTCGTTCCATTTGGACTTCGTATAGCATCAGGGGCATTTTGATAATTTCACACTTTCACGTGTCATGTTTTTCGGTACCCCGTTTGCTAGTATGGACTCTATCGTTGAGTCCAGAGTGCCCAACATAATCAAAATGGACTATCTTTTATTTTTTATTTAGCCCTAGGTATCATTAGGGGCAGTACAGTCATTTACTATTTACGTTTCTTTATTTTTCGGGACTTAATTTCCCAAATCGAACTTTACCATTGAGTCCGGAATGCCCGAGATAGTAAAAATGCACTATTTACTTATTTAATTTGGGCTTCGTTTGAGTCATTTAGTGTCTAAGGGTAAAATAGTAATTTTTACCCAATTAATAAAATAATTAAATAAATTATTTTATTAAGTATTTAATTTTTTTGGGGCTTATTTGAACTGATTTCTAAAAATTTGGGCCAGAATATAATTATCCAGAACAGTTGGGCTCATAGTGCAATTTAGAAAAATTCTGGTTTTATTTATTTTAATTAAAGCTTGAACCAGTGGGTTTAGTAACTTAAACCCTAGACTGGACCGACAGCCTTGAGAACCGACCGGTTCACTGGACCATACAAAACCGGAATAACATAACCCTATTATACCCCTTATCCACGGTTTGGGTTTTCCCCATTCCTAATTCCAATTTCATACGGTTGTAACCAAACAGACCAATTTCAGTTTTAAATTTTAAAATATTTAAACCCAACGACGCCGTTTTGTTAATGTGGTGGCTAACCCACAATTCAACACGTGTTTGAGTCGACACGTTCGGTCTGAGCGAGATGGGCGAGTCGACTCGGTGGACTCATCGTCTTCTTCATCGCACAGGTTACTGTAGCTCTAGTTCACAGTTTTCATTTTTTCTAATTTCGTGGATTTTCAAGTACTGATTCCCTCTGCTTTTTGTTCCGAACCATTTTTGGGAGCCTAAGGACTGTTTTGGCATCAGTTTGGAGCGTTGCATTGAGCTCAAACGTATGGCCTGAGATCAAATAATCGAACTTGCAACTCGGTTATACATGCATGTTTTTGGTCTAAAGTTGATGGGATTTCATCTGTGCTGACCTACTGATCATGGGGTTTGAGTTTCTATTCTCAAAACTGGGTTTTGGTTCAGGTTTGTGGGGTTGGGCTTCCAAACCTGAATCTACAACTCTCAATTTTTGGGGCTTCCTTGGGTCCCCTAGGTCGCTGCTGGGTGTTTTCAGAACACCGGTGAGGTCTTTTTAAGGTTTAAGTAAGCCAAACCCCATTTGGCTTGGTCGAATTCAGACCTGCTTTGTCAAGGTCTGTTAATGGCGGTTTCTTAATGGATGGTGTGTTTCGAGCCTCCTAGGCTCTCCCAAGTTGCTTAAAAAATCATCCCTCAGTGACATTTAAATACATGCATATAATTATAGGTACTCAAAAGACTGAAACAGTGAGCAAAAGTTAAAAAGGGAAATTCTGGGTTTTTGGTATTTTATACCTCCTGGTTGACTACTGCCCCTTCATGGCTCATAACTGGCTTCCAAATCTTGTCCACCTTGTAGGTAGGGTTCAGCCCTTCCCTTTTCTTCTTGTACTCTTTCAAGAAGACTCCCACACATGCATGCACACACACAATTTCTCTAGGTTCTTCTCTCTAGATTTCTCTCTCTAGAATTCTCTCTAACTCACCCTCTCACTCAGCCTTCATGAACACACACACACATACAGAAAATCACTCACTCACACGTCTGAGTGTAGCACATCTGTCACATCCTGCACCCCACCCTACGCGGATGCTGAAGATGTGATGCCAGTTAGCTGCATTGCCAGTCTCCGACCGACAATGCGACCAACCAAAGGCAATCTTCTGAACCTTACGATGAATTGCATTCCAAATGTAGGGTCAGAACAGCGGAATTTAAAACCTTTTTATCTCGGGAATACAACTCAACTATATACCACATAAGTATGTACCACAGAGCAAGTCTATAACCAAATAGCTAATAACTCTAACCACAGAGGACATCTATAACAGATACATAACACAGAGCATATCAAATTCCTTCAGAGTACCATTACCATGTACCATGTCCAAATACATCTACTACATATTAATGAAGTCAATCATATCATGTCGCTCACCTGAATAACCAGAGTCAATTCATTAGAACCCAAGTCTCCACAAATCCATGCCATCAAGACCGTATTTGGGATACCTCTTAGCTTACTAGTATCATCTCCTTGTACCTTCTAATCCAATGGAGTTATATCCTGAAAAATGTTAACTAAATGGAATGAGCTTAAACAAGCTCAATGAGTAACATAGGTTCCTGCCATGGGTTTCAAAACCAGTTCACATATATATATATATGCATGCTCGAATGCAGCTCAGATAGAACAATGCAGCTCAAGTATAACAGATACAACTCAAATAGAACGGATATAGCTCAAAGTGCCTGAACCTTCCCCTGGCAGTGTGGGATGCCGCACAAGATAATTCGTCAGTCACCCACCCCACACATGGAGGCCCGCGTCCCCACAGCACACTACCGGTTGGGGTCGATATCAGAGCGGAACAGATAGGATTGAGCGAATGCTGAGTTCTGGGCGTCCCACAGAGCCAGCCATCCATTCACTGATATACTCAATCCCGTGGGCCCAAGACTCACATAACAAGATAAATACAAATCAGACTCCAATAGCGTAGACAAGTTAGAACAATAGATTCCAACAAAATCAGGACAGGAGATATCAAGAAGCAAGATAGGATCATGCCAGATGTAGTACAATACAAGGAATATGCATGAAAACAAATGCATTAAAACAGTACAGTGTATAAAATAGTTCAGCATATAAAGCAGTACAGTATACAAGTTTAGGTAGTACAGAAAATATACACCAAGTCAGGAGTCCGAGTTACTCACAAACTTATGTTTATCTCCATTCACATATATCCTTCAGATGCGTCAGGCACTTCCATGCATATCCTCAATAATCATCATCCTGGATAATCGTCATTAATCACTGATAGATCAGAATTTATTTATTCATGACTTATTTATCATCTTAAAAGTCTATCGGATTACCTAAGATAGTCTAATGGCCTATTACCCTCTCACTGGGTTTAAACTGAGACTATTATATTACTTAATTAAGCTTAATAGTTATCAGGGTTATAATATAAGTCATCGAGACTCTATCGTTATCTATCACACTTATTTAATCTTTATGCGAGGCACTATAACTAGGCACAAAACTAACTTATCATTATTGACTAGTAATCCCAAAACCATAAAAGATATCACATTTGTTAAGGATCATGGCAAACTGCAATTTAACATTTAATTGACAAATATTAATACAATAGCAGAGATGGAAAATAAGTAATTACCTGATGTTGGTACTATCGGATTCGATTTACTACATTCCTCATCGTACCAACCATTTTTAAATCCAGTTTCATCAGCTTCTTCAGCCTTTTCCCCCAAGCAGATGATGATCCTGATAGATTCTGTCCCTTTATCATCCCATCCATCAGATATTGAAGAACTTTCCCTTCCTCTCATTAGATTACTGTGCAGAGTCTTCCTAATCAATAACTCCAATTTCTACAAGCAAAGTTAAAACCCATAGCCTCCAACAATTATACCACCGCAAGGCTGAAGCTATAACTAATATTGCATTACTTCCCTCAGTCAATGGGCCCTGCTCAAGCTGCAAGTCGCTTAGAAACCGCAGGTGACTCCCATGAAAATCCCAAATTCAGAATTCAAGCTCTAGCTTTCCTTTCCTTCAATTTTCTCAACAACCAACACGGAAGAGATAGCGACAGAACCTGTCTTTTCTCCCTGCTGCTGTGTGTTGCTGCTGCTGTTGGAGCACTGCAGCCGCTACTCTCCTCCTTCCTCTGCACCGCTAATCTTCCTTGAGGAAGAAGGTAATTTTGGTTCCTCTACCAAGTTGCTTTCCATTAACATCTCTTATGACAGTGAATGATCCACCAGCTTGAGATTCCCAAATATACTGCTTATCATCGTTGTGCTTCGTAGTCACAATAACCTTTTCAGCAACAAAACAAGTAAGTAGAACCTAACACCGAATTGATCAATCATGCTCGCATCAGCCCCCGTTTGCAACTCCAGTAGCAACCCCTGTTCTCAATTGGAAACGGCAATAGATGAAACTCCCAAACCAACACACCGCAACATCACCATCGCCCCAATAGAGCAGCTCTAAAACCACATAAAAATCTCAAATTCAGATATAAAAATTTGTTGCTTCAGATCTGAAATGAACATGAACTAGCTCGTCAAATTGGAAGGCAGGTGCTGCCACACCGCTGCTGCTACAGCTCTCTTTCTGCTGCACTGCTACACAAACACGCTACACCGCTACATACACACGTACATATACACACAAACCTGCTGCACCGCTACAGCCACTACCACCTCAACCTCCATTTCTATTCTATTTAGTTTCACCACATCCCTTCATTGCAGTCACTGTTGTGTTGCCACTACTATACACACAAATATATACTTCTCCCTACGGCTTCTATCTCTTCCTTGCTACACCGTCCCTTACGGAATTCCTCTAACAACAGCGCCTACTATTTGCTGTTTGCGTGGGGTTTAATTGACAGAAGACAGGTGAAGATTAGGAGATGCAGGTTGGGTTGTAGAGATCTGGAACCAAAGATCATCCTTTCGAACTTCATTCAGTATAAATCTCTAAACGTGGAATGGTCTAGAAAGTTGGGGAGTTTTCCTTTTGTCGGTGGTAGCTAGAACCTTCCACTCAGCTCTTGATTTTTCCTGATTCTCTCTCACGTGTATACCTATATATGATATAATTCTAGTAGCTTCTTCAAGAGACTTCTTCTAGAATTCTCCCGTTTCCTCTCTTGTTTGTCCACAAGCTTGGGCTGACCTAGAAGCTTCTTAAATAATCTACATATGTTTATATTTATATACTTATATATTTATATATAGATACTTGTTTGGCACTTGTTACGGCTGAGCCCCATGGCTCCTAGAAGCTACCCAAATGTAAATATATTTCTTTATTCTCGCAGCTTCTAATTATACATTGAGTCTTATTATATATTTTTCTATCTCACCGTATTAAATATTTTATAAATATTTTATTTCATAAAATATTATATTATAAAATGCCAGTAGATTCGCCATACAACCAAGGCTCAATTGTCATAATTATTTATTTTGCCAACCCGTTCGTGTCTCAGATGATATTCATATTTTTTTATTTTCATAATTAATTATTCGTATTGGCCTCATTTATTTATCTCAATGCTCGGTCATCTGGGTCAATTAATTTCTTGAGCCTACATCATTTTTAGTGGCCTGGATTAGTATTTCCTAATAATTAATCCAATCATGGCTCACTATATTTTGAGCTGTTCTGAATCGTTATCGTCACATAATTTATTTTATTTGGTTAGAATATAATCTGAGTCATGTTGAATTTTGGGGTATTACAACACCTATTTTGGAGGGTCCCAAGGTGTACAGTTCATATATATATATATTATTGCATACCTATACATATACATCTATATATATAGATGCATGCATATCAGAAATTCAGGTGGGATCATACGGCTGAGGTGGGATGATGTGAGCTGATGATGAGGGGTTTGTATGTATGGCCATTGGCCAATTTGGGAGGTGGCCTTGGTTGACTTGGGTTCATATACAATTATGTTGTATATTTAGACACAAAGATGCTGGTAGCCCACTTGTTAAATTTTTGGGTGCCATGTGCTTCCTTCACTTGGTCAAGGGTTCAAATTCCCTTGGCCTCACTTTTGGACATTTTTTCCCCATTTGGGCTTATGCCTTGTTTGGCTGGCACAGAATTCCGTTTTAGCTATTTCCTTCGTAATTTCTTTTCTATTGCTCTTTTTACGAAACGGTTTCTTTTGAGGATTTCGTATTTTGGTTAACTTTGATGTCAAAGGTCTCGTGTCGGTTATTATTTATTTGTGGCCGTCATAGTCCGCTAATTCGAGTTTCCATAGTGTTACAATGACATCATTTCACCTAATTAATTGGTAATTAGGTTCGGGTATTACACCCTCCTTTCTGACGTGTTTAATTATTTTATTGGTCTATCGTGACTGCCGAGAGATTCCCGATTAACTTCCTTGATTATTCTTTGTGTCGGTACTAATTAATAATTAGCAAACTAATTATTAATTAAGCAAGGTCGGGGTGTTACATCTTACCCCCTTAAAGAAAGTTTTGTCCTCAAAACTTAGTTGGTCATATCTAGGAGGCTCTAACCTCTCTTCATGCCAATACGATCATCATAGTTTCACACAAATTTCATATCAGATACAGGAATCCCCATTAAGTCTGATTTTACAACCACAATGTAGGATCTCATCAAGATTTGATGATCAGACCCCTTCCACCATAAATCAAACTGGGCGATCATCCTCAAATAAGTAGAAATCATCTACTGAGATTATTTAATCATAGGTGATCCCAAAAGTGATTCATTTGATATCCCCAAACATGGTTTACTGTATTTTGGGTTGTTTCGAACTATTAATGTCACAAAACCTTTTTTTTTTTATTAGGTCAGAATATAGTCTGGGTCATGTCGAATTTTTGGGGTATTATATTCTACCCTCCTTCAAAAGAGTTTTGTCCCTAAAACTCAACTGTCCTTCTAGAGGAATTTATCATCTGTCAGACAGGTCAGTAATGTATAATAAAGTTTAACCTCAATCACTTTTACTGAATTGTCTCCAATTAGCATTAGTTGATAATTCCCAATCCTACACGTGTCGGGTCAGATCTAGAAAATCCACAATAAGATTGATTGTCAATCCAAAAATATACTACCACAATAAGAGTTAGCTGACCTGTAGTCATTGTCTTCCCAAGAATTATTAATCATCCTAGTTACCCAAGGAACATCAACTTCAATCATGTCCCCAAAGATTATAGACCATTGCTCAAATATCACCCATGGTACTAGTGAGTCTCCAAAAGTCACAATCTCAAATCAGTTGATCCTTAGTCCTTAGATTTCTTAGAATCACAGATGCATTATCTATTACGAAGGCTTCCATAATCCCATGTCTAGTCTCCAAAATTGGGACTTTGTATCCATGGCTCAAGTACTCTGTGGTTCTCAATCCATAACTTAATGCTCTGATGTGTTGGGAACCATTTCATAACTTTTTGTCCTAAAGTTACCATATTTGGAAACTTGCTCTGAGTCTATAACCGATAATCTTAACCTTTAGCTCTGATATCGCTCTATGGTACTAGTGGATTTCCAAAACTTTACCAACTTTAGCTCTGATACCACTCTGTGATACTAGTGGATCTCCAAAACTTTACCAACTTTAGCTCCGATACCACTCTGTCATATCCTGAACCCCACCCTACGTGGATGTTGAGGACGTGATGCCAATTAACCTACCTTGCCGGTTTGCCGACCGACAATACGACCAACCAAAGGCAAACTTCTGAACTTATTGATGAATTGCATTCCAAATGTAGGGTCAGAGTAGCGGAATTTAAAACCTTTTTCATCTTGGGAATGCAACTCATTTATAAATATCATAGAGGTATGTACCACAGAGCAAGTCTAAAATCAGATAGCTAATAACTCTAACCACATAGTACGTCTATAATCAGACATATAACATAGAGCACATCTAATATCTTTAGAGTACCATTACCATGAGCCATGTCTCAATATCTAGTACAAATCAATCACATCAATCAAGTCATGTCACTCACCTGAATAACTAGATTCAATCCACAAGAGTCCAAGTCTCCACAAATCAGTGCCATCAAATCCTTTACTTGGAATGCCACTCGGCCTATCCATGTCATATCATAGTGCCTTCTAATCCAATGGAGATAAATCCTGAAAAATGTTAGGATAATGGGGTGAGCTTTAATAAGCCCAGTGAGTAATGGAGGTATGGGTACCTCCAGCCAGCTACCCTCAGCAAGTTAGGCAGATGCGCCAGCAGATGCCACAGTAGCTCTTGTGTCCTCTGGACACAGCCATCAGCCAGTGTCCTCCAGACACAGCCATCAGCCAGTGTCCTCCGGACACATCAGTTAGTCAATGTCCTCTAGACACACCTCCAGGATGGAGGTATGGGTACCTCCAGCCAGCTAACTGGTGGCTGGGGTCATGAATTATGCAACTGTTGCATATGTCGGCAGGTGCGCTTATTGAGCTGGATCTGGACACTGGTTGATGGCTGTGTCCAGAGGACACAGAAGCTGCTGTGGCATCTGTTGGCACATCTGCCTATCTTGCTGAGGGTAGTTGGCAATGTTGATTCAACCATACAACAGGATTCTGGAATATGGACCATGGGATCAAATTCTAAAGAAGGGAGATAGATTCAATGTTGACCATCATCCATCATTCATACTATTCCCACTAAACTCAAACATAATCCTCATATCACCTGGTTTAATTTCAAGCAGTTTAGATATGAGGGTGAGTTGGGTCTAAATCTTTGAGTTTAATTTATCAGATCATTTTGTAATTGGAACAACTGAAATAATTTATGCACACTTAAGATAACCCCTCTAAATGAAATGGAAAGTCAAGTGAATGGATGTTTCATGTTTGTTGTATCGTCACTGACTCCACTAAACATCACATAAAATAAAAATTTGAGCTCAGGCAATTAACTACAAACCATGCCATCCAGTACGTATTGTCTCATTTCTATAATTATGTATCCTTACATCATCGTATTTCGAAAGAAAATTCCTTACAACCATCTTGTCATAGATAGAATTATGTTATTTGAGCAAGAAAATACTCAAATGGTGACAACATTAGAAAATTGTATCAAATCCCATGGATTCCTATTTTCAGATCCATGTTATTTCTTGTCCAACAATAATTTGGTACTGGATATGACTCTATAAATATATCTCGGTATTTTGAGAATTGTCTAGCATCCAATGTTTTCCCTTTTAAGTTCAGTCACAGGAAAAGTCTAAGCTGGCTGACTCTTGTGAGAGTGGTCACGCCATAGACTTTTTAGTGACTCTAGATGAAGATCTTTTTCAAGTTTGCACTAGTTTTGTCTTAGACACGATTGCTGGTGAGTTTTGGAATATATCCATTTTATTTCAGTCTCATCTTTTTAATGAAGTTTCTTGATTGTCTTCTCCTGTGAATGTAGCTGAGGTGAACCAAGTTAAATTAGAAGAGAATGTTACTTCTTATACCGCATCTATGGTTAACAAGTCATATCACAAGTGCTGGTACTTTTCCTTATTATATTTTTAAAATTATAATTGATAAATTGATATTTGTCCCCCTTTTTGAGAAAAGATTATTCAACATATATATGTAATTTTTCAGGTGACTGGGTTTCGAATAGTGAAAGTACGACGAAATAAAATGCAACAATAAAGCCATGGAAGGGTGTTTTGGAAACACAACTTCCATGTGAGGAAATAAATCAAGTTGAAGTCATAAGGTATGTGGTGTGTTGAATGTAACTAAAAGAATTCATTTTTAGGATCTTAGTTCAATTATACTTGTACAAGGGATAGGGTTATTGTGATTGTTGGCTTGTTGTATTTGTGATGAGGTAGGACCAGGGAATGAATTCTATATGGTTGATTTGCAATAATATTGTTTTGCATATTCATAAATCTAGAGTTTTTACAAATCTGAAAGAAACTAAAAAAAACAACATTATTTTAATGATCCAGTATGTTCATTAAGGTTATCCTCACACACGCTAAAATATATGCACCAATAACTTCTAAGATGGCATGATTGGGTTTTAAAGATTACAAAATAATTCCTTCCATTGTTGATTGTATCCAAATTTGCACCCTATTTTGCCCATTTCTTCTTCATTTACTCCTAACATAACTTGTGAGGCTCTGTTATGTATAGTTCAACATTAAGAGGAAAGGAAACTTGAATGCTGAAATCAAGAAAATCCACCTACTGATCAAGATCTTCTTCTATAGCATATATTTGAAGAAAATTTTGTGTTAGTCACCACCATGACAATAAAGTCCAGCCTGACCACTTTTTCTGATACATGTAATGTTATGCCTGAAATGTACTGAATATATATAATCTAATATATATATATATATATATACTGTTACAAGGAATTAAACAAAAATAAATAATTCAAATAGAATGGAAATACAGTAAAACTCACTGTATTTGGAATTGAACAAAATGTAAATCCGAGCCTTGTGAAATTCACAATTTCCTTAAGACGAATTTGCTCCCTCTCGGTGCTCAAGTTGATGAGCAATCGTCTCCTAAGATAGAACGAATTTCGGTTCTAAAGAAGCAGCACTTCTATCTTTAGAACCTTACGAACACAACAATGGCAACACATGAATGAAATTGACTGAAAGTAATGTAAACCCATTATTATGCTCAAAGTGAGCTATTTATTATGCTCAAACCCATTATTTTTCCAACAATCCCCCACATGAATGAAATTGACTGAAAGTAATGCAAATGATATGCAGACACTAGTTCGAGTATAGTGAAAAGGTTACTACATTGGGTTAAGTAGCCTACTGGCTTTGAACTTGCCCTAGTGAACGACTATCGGATTTACTTAACTAATCAGTAGACATGAGGTCTTTGAACTGTCAGCCGTTTGTGTAAACCAAGACAATAGAAATCACACAATGCCCTTTCAGACATAGTTGGTTCTCACGTTTGTGTTCATTTTGGCCTTAAACACCTCTTGGTTCTGTGAGTGTTTTAGAGAATTCAGTCTTTCAAATTCTCATAGAAGCGGCCCCTTCTTACTCGCATAGGTGATTTCTATGAAGAGTATCCTGCAATACCCTACTTGGACATCTTTCCAAGATATAGAGATCATTAAAAGCGTAACTTATCCTTAGTTCTCGCGGCAGATGTGCACTGTCTCATCATAGGAATGGTTAGGAGTAAATATCTCCTCAGTGCGTACTGAGTTGTTTCATAGTTTGGTTGGCCCTTTGTGCCACGACCCGAAACCCACCCTATGCGGATCTCATGTCGCGGGGACGACCCGAAGGCCGTCCCTACTTTTTCCATTCCTGTATCATAGTACTAATATGCAATGTACTAAAAATTTTAAACAACGAACAGCGAAAGTCTTTATCAATTACAGTAATCCAGCGGAAGTCTTTTAAATAATTTAAACAGCGGAAGTCTATTAAATACATGACATAGTTCTACATAAGACAAAATGAGAACTAAATGTAACTAGCACCCGGGGGTGGTGAATACATGGGAGAACTAACATAGACTGGTACAGTACTTCAAAATGTCCCCCTACGCTCTCAGACTCCTACTGGGGTCTTGCAGCGTCATTACCTGAAATGGGGGTAAATGGGGTGGAATGAGCTATGAAGCTCAGCAAGTAAAACAGATCTCCGACACTGGTATCGATGATTATAAAAGAACATGAATTCATGAATAAAAATATGATAGCCAATCATAAGAAGTAAGATGCTGTGATAGCCAATGAGAACGGTTGCCATGATGGCCAATAAATAGTGGGGTCACAATATACAATCAGGAGTAATGAATAAGCAGTGATAAGGGTTTCTCAACAATAACCTGTCACAATAAAAGTACTGCCACAATAAATCGATTACAATCAAACCAATGAACAATGTAAGATAAACCATAAGAAACAGTAACCATTCAACAATATAACCATAATAATAATTCAATCGAGATGCTTATAATCTGTAGTAGGGGATGGCAGTCCCTCTCTATTTCGAGGCCCGGCATACCTCTCAGTAAACTCACATCTTTTGCCACACGTCCGTTCACGGACTAGTTTGTCACAGAAGCATCGGATGGATATTGTGACTGAGCACAACTCCAGCATTTATAAACATAGCATGATCATTTGTGATTCCATAGGAGTATGAAAATGGAATATCATATATACAGTAAAGCATAACAGTAAGCCTTTCAAGCCACGGTTCAATATGATAACAATGGTACAATAGTTAATCAATGTCCACAAGATAGAACAATATCACATTGTGGAAAACAATAACATTTGAAACGTTCACGAATACAAGTTTGGCAGTAATGAATAAACTTGGCTTGGGGATACCATATGGAAGAGAAAGTGATCCACTTACCTCTAACGTGATTATATATCAGAAATCCGTGAGTGTGCCCTTGCCTTTCGAGTTCCCTATATATATCAGTAATTACGTTTCAGAATAAATTCTATTCATCAAATTTTATGCCTTTCTATCATAAGTATCTCAAATACTAATTTAGACTTTACCATTGAGTCCGGAATGACGAAGAAAGTCGGTTTAGGCTTTCACGGAATTCCATTTGGACTTTTGTACTAAAAAGGGCAAAATGGTCATTTTGCACTTTTATGGTATTTTATCTTTTGGGGTTCCGTCTCGTAAAACAGACCCCACCATTGGACTCAGAACGTCCGAGATAATAAGTTTTGACTATTTATTTGCATCGTTTGGACTTCGTTTGACCCACATTTGAAATAGGGGCATTTTTGTAAAAATTAATATTTATTAATTTTCCTATTTGGGCCTTAATGGAATTTCTTAAAACATTTGGGGCCGGTTCATAATTTCCAAAAGCTGCGGTCTGAACTAGTTGGTTCAGAACCAGAAACCCTAAACCGGTCTGCCCCCTTACTGAACCAAACGGTTCAGTCCATTTCAAAGAACCGGATTCCAATATCCTGGTTCCTACCCTATCCAAGGTTTGGATAACCCCAAACCCAATTCCAACATTTCCTATCCATGTAACCAAACAAGCCCAATCCATTTAAATTCAAAACAAAACGACACAGTATCACTTACCCACTTATTTCCGGTCGGGTCCCGACCCGATCCGAACCCGGAATCCGGTCTAATTTTAACCCAATAGCCTCACGACATTTCGGTCGTCTTCCCCAGTACTCCGGTAGGGTTCCGATGGTGAACAGTCACCTTCTCCGGCGACGGCCACTAAATTTCAGTCAGTTTTCAACCCGTTTTAAATGTCATTTCCTTCCATTTTTCATGTAGATCTTCTTTCTAACCTTAGTTTTCAACTTGACCCACTAGTTCCTCACGAAATAGAGAAAAACAGTGGCTCCGGCCAACTGCACTTTCTCTATTACATGCCTGCTTCTCAACCGTTTTGACCCCTATTTGTTTCTAATGTTTTTCTGCACTTCATAGGATCATTCTTGGGTCATTTAAACAAAGTTTAATGCATGAAATGTCAAGTGGCCGATTATTCTCTACAGACCTGCAACTATGAATTTCTCTTTGGTTTCTTAACCTTTTCCTATCATTCTTTTTGCATTTAGTTCCATATTTCATGCTGATTTAGACCTTAGAAATATATATAAGCTTCATGCTCTAAATCGTAAAAACAGAACTTAAATTACTTACCTGGGTGTTCGGATTTTAGCTCATTGTGACCCTCCAAACCTTTCTGTTTCTGCTCCTGAGTTCCTTGCCAATGCTCCTCTCAGTTTCAGTTTCTTTTTTGTCTCTCAACTCACTCCCGTGTGTACATATATAAAGAGAGAGATTCCACCGCCTCTCTCCCTCTTTCTCTTTCTCTCTCTCTCGGTTACTCCCCCTTCTATGGCCCCTTTCCTTGACTTATATTCTGGTGTTCCCTCTGCCAAATGCAACTTTGCATTTATTGGCTTGGGAGACTTGTGATGCACACAATATATACATATATCATTTTATATACCTCACACACACACATCTCACCCAATCGAGACACACACACACACCCACATACACTGCACCTATACTGCCTAAGGTCAGTTTCCCTTTCTTCTTTTCTTTTCCTTTTTATTATTACACATATACATATATACATAAATACATGTATAATACATTATGTTATATATATATATATATAAATATATACACATCAAATACATATTTTTATACATGTATTTATAACCATATAAATACGTATAATTGTATTTTTAGTCACGTACACATACACTAATATTTCGTGAACTATGCCTATGTACGTACAGTATGCATGCATGGGTTGCATGCATGCACGCTTTTCGAGGTAAGGTTCTGAGTTGCTCGGGTACTACCCGACACTGGCTATATCAGCTGATACTATTCACTTTTTAAAACTGTACTGTACATACGATAAAATGATATAGAACTTTAAACAGTCCATATTACACTATTCAATCAACTTGCCTCGGTATATGTGTCGTATCCCGGGTCGAGATATCACACTTTGAACCTAGATCTTGGGATCTCCAGTCAACTAGGTTGGGTTGCCACTATGATAACTCTTGTTTAGACATAGGCTTTAAACCCATTCCCTTCGATGAACTTTCCACTTGCTCTCGTGTTAGGCCTTTTGTAAGTGGATCCGCAATATTATCTTTTGACCTTACATAGTCAATGGTGATAATTCCATTCGAGAGCAATTGTCTAACGGTATTATGTCTTCGACGTATGTGTCATGACTTACCGTTATACATATGACTTTGTGCCCTTCCAATTGCTGATTGACTATCACAATGGATACAAATAGCGGGCATTGGTCTTGACCAATTTGGAATATCCTCTAAGAAATTGTGAAGCCATTCGGCTTCTTCTCCAGCTTTATCTAAAGCAATGAATTCAGATTCCATTGTAGCTCTAGCAATACATGTTTGTTTGGAGGATTTCCAAGACACAACTGCACTTCCTAGAGTAAAAACATATCCACTTATGGATTTGGTGTCTTTTGAATCAGATATCCAATTAGCATCACTATACCCTTCAAGAACAGCTGGATATCTCGTGTAGTGCAGTTCATAATTTTGGGTATATTTTAAATATCCTAAAAGTCTTATTATTGCTTTCTAGTGATTGTTTCCTGGATTACTCGTAAATCGACTATGCTTACTCACTGAATATGCTATATCAGGTCGAGTGCAGTTCATGACATACATTAAGCTGTCTATTATACGAGAGTACTCTAATTGAGATATTCTTTCTCCAATATTTTTAACAAGATGAAGACTTATATCCACTGGTGTCTTTACAGGATTTATGTTATACTTCTTGAACTTATCAAGTAATGTCTCAATGTAATGAGATTGAGATAAAACAAGTCCATTAAACATTCTAGAAATTTTTGTTCCTAAAATAGTGTCTGCGACACCTAAGTCTTTCATATCAAATCTATTGGATAACATTTGTTTTGTAGCATTTATCATATCAATGGTGCTACCTAAAATTAGCATATCATCAACGTAAAGACATAAGATGACATATCCTTTTTGAGTGGTTTTCACATATACACATTTTTCACACTCATTGATCTTAAATCCATTTGACATCATTACATTGTCAAATTTCTCATGCCATTGTTTTGGTGCTTGCTTTAATCCATAGAGGGATTTGACAAGCTTGCATACTTTCCTTTCTTGTCTAGAAGCAATAAACCCTTCGGGTTGTTCCATATATATTTCATCATCTAACTCATCATTTAAGAAAGCAGTTTTCACATTCATTTGATGTATTTCTAATCCATTTAAAGTTGTTATTGCAATCAACATCCGAATAGATGTGATTCTAGTAACTGGTGAGTAAGTATCGAAATAATCTAATCCTTCCCTTTGCTTATAACCTTTGACCACAAGTCTTGCTTTATATTTCTCTATTGACCCATCAGCTTTCATCTTCTTTTTAAAGATCCATTTGGATCCTAATGGTTTGGAACCAGGTGGAAGATCCACTAATTCCCACGTATGATTTTGCATGATGGATTCAATTTCACTATTGATTGCTTCTTTCCAATATGAAGCTTCGGGAGAGGACATTGCTTCCTTGAACGTTTGAGGATCATTTTCCAACAAATATGTTAGAAAATCAGGTCCAAAGGACGTTGATTTCTTTGCTCTCTTGCTACGTCTAGGTTCATCAATTATAGACTTTTGGTCTATATTTTCATGATTATTACTAACTGTAGCTTCTAGAGGCCTTTTCTGTAAACTTGATTCATGTGTCATGTTATAAGAAAATACATTTTCAAAAATGAAGCATCCCCTGACTTAATAATTGTATTAACATGCACATCAAGAATCTCAGATTTATGCACAAGAAATCGATATGCACTACTGTTATTTGCATAACCAATGAATACACAATCAATGGTTTTTGGTCCTATCTTAACCTTTTTAGGTTTAGGAACTGCCACTTTAGATAGACACCCCCACACTCTTAAGTATTTATAGCAAGGTCTATGACCTTTCCATAATTCATAAGGTGTTTTATAAGTTTTCTTATGAGGTACTTTGTTGAGAATATAATTAGCGGAAAGCAAAGCTTCCCCCCACAAATTTTGGGGTGAACCAGAACTTAACAACATAGCATTCATCATCTCTTTTAATGTTCGGTTTTTGCGTTCAGCAATACCATTAGATTGAGGTGAATAAGGAGCAGTAGTTTGGTGAATTATTCCATGTTCTGAATAGAACTCCTCAAAAGATGATTCATATTCACCACCTTTATCACTTCTTATTGCCTTGATCTTTTTGCTAAGTTGATTCTCAACTTCATTCTTGTAATGTTTAAACATTTCTATAGCCTCATCTTTGCTTCTTAGTAAATACACATAACAGTATCTAGTGCAATCATCAATAAAAGTAATAAAATACTTTTTCCCCCTCTAGTTTGCATAAACTTTAAGTCACAGATATCACTATGAATTAAATCTAGAGGTTCAGTACTTCTTCAACATGATGGAAGGGTAATCTTGTCAATTTAGATTCCACACAAGTTTCACATTTGTGATTAGGATTAATATCAAATTTAGGCAAAAATTCTAAGTTAATTAATCTACGTAAAGTATCATAATTAATATGTCCTAATCTAGCATGCCAAATATTTGAAGACTCAAGCAAGTAAGAAGAAGAAGCATTATTATTATTATTAATAGATTTCGGTACAATAGTCATAACATTCATCTTAAACAGCCCCTCACTCAAATAACCCTTTCCCACAAACATCTCATTCTTAGTGAGCACAAATTTGTCAGACACAAAGACTAATTTGAAGCCATTCTCGCTAAGCAATGATCCAGAGACTAAGTTTTGGCGAATGTCAGGCACATGAAGCACATTGTTGAGAGTGAGTTCTTTGCCAGATGTTATTTTCAGTATCACCTTTCCACTTCCTTCCACTTTGGAACTCGAAGAATTACCCATGAAGAGTTGTTCTTCGTGCTCAACAGGTTTGTAGGTAGAGAACATCCATTTGTTTGAGCAAATGTGGCATGTAGCCCCAGTGTCTACCCACCATTCCTTGGGGTTACCCACCAAGTTACATTCGGATACAACAGCAGAAAGATTCATCTCACCAACATCAACTGAAAGCCTGTCACATTCTGTCATGTTTGCTTAAGCATTTGGTTTCCTTGAGTTCTTAGGTTTACGACAGTTCTTTGAACGATGTCCTTGCTTACCATAGTTGTAGCATTTCCCTTTGAACTTCTTAGAAACTTGAGAAGGACCCTGTCCTTCACGCTTCCTTTTATTCTTTGAGCCTTGTTCAACAACATTTGCCTTAGCCCCCATGGAATGATTTCCATTTTTCTTTCTAGACCCTCGGTTGTCTTCTTCAATTCGTAGTCTCACTATCAACTCTTCAAGATTCATCTCTTTGCGTTTGTGCTCGAGATAATTCTTAAAGTTTTTCTATAATGGTGGCAATTTCTCAATCACAGCAGCCACTTGAAATGAGTCACTTAGAGACATTCCTTCAGCATGGATGTCATGGAGGATCACTTGTAGATCTTGAACTTGGCTTATCACCTTTTTATGGTCCACCATCTTATAGTCAAGAAATTTGCCAACTATGAATTTCTTCATGCCAGCATCTTCAATTTTGTATTTCTTGTCCAAATATTCCCATAGTTGCTTTGCTGTCTTGATCGAATAATATACATTATATAATGTATTATCCAATCCATTCAACACATAATTTCTACATAAGAAATCTGTATGTTTCCATGCATCAACAACAACCACTTTCTCCTTGTCAGTTTCTCCTTCAACAAGGATGGGAGAATCTTCATGAAGGAACCTTGCCAAATTCAAGGTTGTGAGATAGAAGATCATCTTCTGTTGCCAACGTTTGAAATCTATTCCATTGAACTTTTCAGGCTTCTCTCCATGAGACACATTCATGGTGGGTGCATTGCTTGTAGGTGCATTGCTTGTAGAGGCTATTTCTGTTACAAAAACAGAAAGTTTTGTCTTCAATTATTCAAGATGTATTAAACAAAATCTTCTAAATAGAACTTTATAAGTACTAAACAGGACTGAATTTATGAAACAGAGAACTTTATAAACAGATTCAATGTTTTATAAAACAATTAATATTTGATTAAACAATGAAACAGATTCAATGTTTTATACAACAATTAATATTTTATTAAACAATGAAACAGATTCAATGTTTTATAAAACAATTAATATTTTATTGAACAATGAAACAAATTCAATGTTTAACAAAATCCAGTGAACAGTGAATCTTATTGGTACAGTTTAAATGAAACCAGATTCAAACCATATGTATATATATATATATAACCAGATTGAATATTTATATATTACTATAACAGTAATATAACAGTACTGTATATATATATATATAATAAAACAGTATATATATATATATATATATATAATATAACAGTACTATATATATATATAATAGTATATTATAACAGGCAAAAAGGAAATTCGTCTTAAGATTGTCATGCTTGAAATATACTGAATATATATAATCTAATACATATATATATATATATATATATATATATACTGTTACAAGGAATTAAACAAAAATAAATAATTCAAACAGAATGGAAATACAGTAAAACTCACTGTATTTGGAATTGAGCAGAATGTAAATCCGAGTCTTGTGAAATTCACAATTTCCTGAAGACGAATTTGCTCCCTCTCGGTGCTCAAGGTGATGAGCAATCGTCTCCCAAGATAGAACGGATTTCGATTCTAAAGAAGCAGCACTTCTATCTTTAGAACCCTACGAACACAACAATGGCAGCACTCGAACTAGACTTATACAGACTATGCAAAGAGAGAGAGAGAGAGAGAGAGGGAGAGAGAGAGAGAGAAAGAGAAAGAATGCAATAAATCGGATGGAATGAAATGCAATGAAGGTCTGGTATTTATAGGCTTCTTCATGACTGTTTGGTATAGTCATGAAGGTTCAGTTGTGTCTGTTCATAGCGAACAGACACAGGAAAGATGACTGTTCAGTCAAACCAACGCCATCGCAAAACGATGGCGTTTAGGACTCCCAACGGTAACCGTACGCATGTCGCAAAACGACTGCGTATTGGACTCCCAACGGTAACCATACGCATGACGACTGCATTTTCTGGTTAGAAAATTTTAAATAAATTTTCTCCAAAAATATATATACAAGCCCAGGCCCCGAACTCGGCCCGGTTCGGGGCGGGGCGGCGGCGCGCGTGTGTGGTGGTCCAAGCATTTGCTTAGGTCCTCCCTCTTTCACAAAACTGAGGTGCCCCTTGGGGCCCAAACCCCACTCCAAGGTAGGTGTATATATACTAATAAAAAGCCTTGAACCCATCCTATGTGGGACACAAGCATTTTGCACAAGCTTCAAGCTTTTGTTACCATTCCCAAGTGGTGATGTTTGGAGGCAATTTCTCATTCACCCCTTAATAGTTTTGAGCAACCCAATATTTACTCTTCATCTCCTCATGGAAGAGAGCACGTTCCCATGTGTACCCACTAAAATTAATTTGTAGGACTCACTTTAATTTTAGCTCAAAGTTAGCTATTTATTATGCTCAAAGTGAGCTATTTATTATGCTCAAACCCATTATTTTTCCAACATGTAATCCATAAGGTCCTTTGTAACTTCCATAGTTCCTTGATTATGTAGCCAGTGGTGATGGCATTCCTTTAAATCAAATTCCTTCTACGCACTTTGTAATAGATACAATTCAGTTCAAACAACAGGATAATGTACCGTTGTTGGTATTAATACTCCCATTCTGCTTTTTGCCATCATCATTCTGAATATTTTTCTTATAGTAAAAGCTTCAAGATTCAAAATTTAGTTTATTTTCTGTTCTAACCTTTCAAAGGCAACAAAACAGATCATTGGCCTGGTATTTTTTGTGCGAGAGCAGTTTTTTTTTTTCTTCATCTTGTTAACAACCTGAGTTACTGGCAGCATGAAATGCAGGTTGACTTTGATCACTCATTTAAATGTGTTTAGAAAGTTCTTAGTTTTCCTTTCTATTTCATCTTTTACCTTCTTTAAGATGCTCTGTAGCCAAGAGCTGGCAATCTTTCTAAAATGAAGAGGAAAAAAGGCCGTACGGATGAAAATGATAAAAATAGAGATTTACTACACCTACTTGTCCTAATAATTAGTGCAGGGCTTCTAGGCATGCTTGCAGGTGATGCTTTAAGTTGTAAAGTGCTGATCTTATAAACAATTTTGCACCGCTAGCGTATAGAGCAAAGAGAATGATTGTAATTAACCTGCATCATTCTTTAACTATGCTATGAAGAAAGTTATTAAAATATCCTTGTCAAACCAATGAACAATGTTCTTTTCCTTTTCATACAAGCCTGAGGAAGTTCTTCTTTAAAAGAATTCAGTGAAGTAGAACCAAGTGTGACAACTCAAGAAGTTAAATTTGTGATTAGGAATATGAAAAATAAAGCAGATGTGAGAAAGAAAATGAAAATGGCCTATGCTGGAGATTAAATACTTCTTTTGGGTTGTTTCTGACCATAACTCAAAGACGCTGTTTGAAGCATAATTTAGATCCCAGTAGATCTCCTTGAGCTTCATCAAAGCTAAGATTTTGAAAGCTTGAAGCTTCATTCAAACGGCACTAGCTGAAATTTCAACATGGAAAGATTGGCAAAGAGATCATTGCATTTCTATTTAGGCCATTTTTAGAACAAGCCTCCAGATTGTGCAGTTTTATTGAATGGAAAACTCAGAATGTGAAATGGTTGGTTGTATGTCCACACCTTGTCATGTCTCCCATTATGCCTCCCTCACTATGTGGGATTGGAACGGTTGGTTCACATCCCTAAATACTAAATTGCATTCTAATCAACTGTTTTTTTTTTTCGAAAGGTTGATTACATGATTTTATGCATGACCATAGGTCTTTATGGTCATTTAGAGTTTGCATAACCATAGTTATTATATTGAAATTGCAAAAAAAAAAATTTTAGGAAAAAGTTATTGCTTCAATGGCAAATCCATGAAACACATTGAATAACTGCACACAGTAAGACACAGAAATTAGCCGACCCCAAATAATTGGGATAAGACTTTGTTGAGTTGTTGAGTTGAGTTGAGTAAGCCATGGAAATAAGAAAACAGCTCAACCAAGTTTTAACACCTTTATATCTCAATCTTTCACCCCCTTTAATTTCTAATCAAAGGAATCAATTAGAGTTCATTTTATGCATGAAAACAATACACCATTCATTCAGACACAATAGGTGCTCGGATCATATTCCATAATCAATTTATCAGGCATGGCTTGGTTTAAACTCACTTCAAAAGACACAACTAAATTTCAGATACAAATGCTATCCAATATATAACGGTGCAACTTGTGAAATTTCAGCTTCATATTTCTCATATGGAAGCCAAAAAGAACAACTCTACAGAATTTTATGCTTTTTATATCTTAAGTATGATAAATGCATCCATAAAATCATCCTAGCTCTCCTTTAAACAGAGCCAGCTTTTGGTCTACAACATATTCCCTACCCTGAAATCTCTGTTCCCGGCCAACAAGAAGTTTTGCTGTGCAAATCAATTCTAGAGTACTATGAAAGAATAGACGATGTTGATCTATCATAAAGTAAAGGGAACATTTACAGAGAGGTTAAGACTACAAAATCTAAACCAGCTAAGCAGTTCATTTCTGGTAATTTTAGATTCTTGGAAACAACTACTATGGAGAGGAGCTCCTTAAAGAAGAAATCAAGCATTTTGCTTTAGGGATGTGCTGGCCTGTCACCAATTCTAGGCAAAATGAAAAATCTTTCGCTATTTTTTGTGAACAAGATTGCTACCACAAATATTCTCTTGAAAGAGGCAAGCTTGTTCATGTAGCTCATATTGCAAGTTTGATGTTATCTAGTCTGATACCACTTGATCTTAGCCACTTGAAATCACAAGAATTACTAGATACAAACCGTATTCTGATTTTTTATTCTTATTTTAGACTAAATCTCAATTACTCTTTTTACTGATCTTGTGGAATTTATATTTTTTTGAGACTATAAAATTACATGTTGGTTTTATAGGATAATTAACGAGCAGAGCAATGGGTTGGTCAAGCTTCACTCAAAAAATTAACAAATATAATCAAGCTTACCTCATCTCTCAAGTCAACATCAACTAAGTCTCAAACCAAACCGACTGCAAAAATTCACGAGTGAGGAAGTAAGGGATACTATTATGTTGGCCGAGGATATACTGTATATCAAAATCAAAAACTGAAAGGATGGCTTGCCATCGTGCCTATAAAACAATATCAATTTACTATTTGAGATTGAAAACAAATATGGAGAGGGCTTAACTTATAGGAAAAATTAGAGAAAGACTATCAACTGAACCAAAGGTGAGTGTTGAATGAGGTTTAAAGAAGGGAATGATGAAAACATCGATGCAAAAAGTTTGAGCTTCTTAGTGTTATTTTGGAAATCAATTGGCTTCATTACCAAGAAAGAAAATGAAAAAAAAAAGAAGAGAAAATACAGAAAACCTTTAACTTGTAAAATGTATGAATCCCAAAACTAGAGTTAAAGGTTTTCTGTATTTTCTCTTCTTCTTTTTTTCATTTAGAATTGGGTATACATTTATAATTGGGTAAGGAGTGAACTCCGTGTTGCAAAAATAATACTTTTGAAAGCAAGATGAGTTCAGGGAAAATTGGACTCAGTAATTGTCTAGCAATCCAGAAGCATGCACTCAGTAATTTGATTCTTAGTTTGGTAATTTGAAAATTTTGGGTATTGTGAAAAAATGGGGTTTGGGTTGGATCAAAACTTCCATAAACCAGGCAACCATAATGAGTTGTAAGTTGTGATAGAATTAGCTTTATCCCTCATTCCTTGTAACCTCTATGAGAGCATGCCTAGAGGCATTGGACAAGTTTTAGGATAAGTAGGTAGGTGTAGGAAATGTGAAACTTTTCAGGAGGTTCATGATCACAACTATGAGGTAGTATTTAGTGGAATAAGTGGTCTTGAGGCCTTTTATTTTTATTTTTAAAGGGGAGACTAAAAGGATTCCAGACTTGTTTAAAGAAATTGTTGTTGAAGAACCATGAATTTGAACTCAAGTTCAAATCTGTTCGAGATTTTTTTACTTGTACCTGAAGTGATGGTTATTGAACCAGGAGAAATTAGGATTGTGTTGAGTTTCAGTTTGGTTAATTCTTTTGCAAGAATTTGGATTGTCTAATACCATTGTTGTCTTAGGCAGCTTGTAATATTTCTCTTTTCCTGACAATAGATCAACATCATCTATTCTTTCATAATACTCTAGCACTGCCAAATTTCTTGATGGTTGGAGCAGAGTTTCGAGGGAGGGTGTCTACAGTGGACCAAAACCTGACTTTATATATAGGATAGGTTGGATGATTATATGGATGCATATAGTATGCATAAATTTTTTCTTATTCTCTCATCTTTTTTTTCCTTCCATGTGAGAGACTACAACTGAATTTCAACAATTGTATATTTGATTCTGTTCTTCTATCTCTAATGTTAGTTTCAACAGTTGACTTAGTTTCAACAATTGCATTATTATATACAGGTAAACATTTGTATACCAAAATTGGATGACTGTTTTCTTACTAGAGTTTCAACATGGCAGTGAAATTAATTGATTGATGGAAGACAGTCCAAGGACATTCACTTTGGCTTAATGAGTGTTGTTTTCTTTTTATGCATAAAATGAGCTCTAATCGGTTTCAAGATGCTTAGTAATCTAAGATTAGTATAAGATCAATATTTTACTCACATTATCTTTCCATTAGGACAGTACACCTTAAAGGATGTAGACACTTGAGAATGGTAACTCAAAATAACCAATATCTTCGAAATCTTAGTTTTGTCATATTACTATGGTTAAAATTGGAGGAAGCATGAACTCAAAATGTACTAAATCTTAGTTGCCCCAATCAAGTCATTAAATTTATTGCAAATGAAATTGGAGAGTTATTGAAGAAGTTGAAAGCAAGATTGAGCTTTCGGAGGTGAGGTAAGCTGAAGAGGGCTATTGTTGGGATGAATAGTACCATAAAGCCAACTGCAGCTCAAGTCCAAGCCAATCACGTGACCCGACTCCCTATTGCACTCGACCCCATCCCATGAGCAGCAATTAGTAGTCTTATCCCAAGACTCCATCTTTGGATAAGAAGAATCACAATTGGAGGAAAAACTTTTATTGAAGGAAAAGACATTCTTGAATTGGAGCAATGCAAAGCTCTATTCTTAAGGACAGAGTTGTGCATGCACATGAGAAAGTTGGATAAAGAAGAGAATGAAAAAGAGGTTCAAGATTTGTCTACGACCAAGCCATATTAAGCAGCCCATCTTTTCTATTAAAATCGTAAGATGATAGACTATGTATAAACTGAAGCAAAGATGAATCTTTTATAGGCAAATGCTACTTCAAACTAAACAATTGTTCATTGGTAGTCCTCCATGCAAAGTAAATGCAACTGCTTTGATTACAAGAATAATGTTGAATTTAAAAACACAAAACTGATCGAGATTCAAGACCAAAAAGTTACACTAACATCTGATTATGATTTATTGAGTCATTAAAATTTTGAATCATAGAAATTTTATTATAAGAAAAATATTCAGAATAAATATGCTTGAAGGCTAACAAATTTATTTGCAACGTTTTGGAATGCTATGATCTTAAGGAAATGTGAAATTTACTTAAAAAAATATCATGAGACAGTATATTCTCTTGAAGAATGCGAGATTAATAGGTGGATTGTTTTGATTTCAGCATTTTAAAGTTTCCTTGATCGCTTCCTTGACCCATTGAAGTGCAATTTTGGAATATAGTTAGATTTCAAGTCAGTAAATGTATGTGCTTCAAATTAAGTTATTACCAATAATAAGAGATTTTTCAAATTTTAATCATCTCCCATCTTTCATCTCATCATAATACAGCATGGATAAAGGATTAGGAAGTCAAGCAATAAGAGATTTTGGAATAGATTTTGCAATGACGTGCGTTAATATTCCAATAAGAGATTTTGCAAATTCCTAGTATTACCTGATTAATGAAGGTCCCTCAGAAAATACTTGCTTTTGACTTGAAATTTTCAACGTGTTCTTACTTAGTACCATTACTTGCTAGTCCAAATATTAGCACTCGTTTAGCACATCAAGAGGAATTGACACCACAGAATGTGGATGGAGAAAGGTTATGATAATATGCCTTTCAAAATCCATTTAGTTTGAAAACATTTTATCCCAATATTCACTAATGCTCCTCCATCTGGCTCACAGATTTAGTGAGAGGAAAGGAAAGAAAAATGTAAAAGAAAACATCTTTTTTCTTATTTGCTAACCATGAAAAATGGGAAGGAAAAGCAAAATATGAGGAAAAGTAAGATAACATGTCATTCCACCATTTTTTTTCTTCTAATTTTTTATTATTTTCTAAAAAAATTAATATTGAATTCTATTTAAGATGAAAATGAAAGATGAAAGATGAGGGAGATTACTTTTCCTTCCCTTTTTCCTTTCATTTCCTTTTTCCTTTGAGTGTGTGAGTGCAGAAAGGGAAATGAGTGTGTGTTGTGTACATTGAGTATGAGTGGGGGAATGGGTAAACACAGACCCACTGATGGTGGTAGGTAGGCCTGATAGAGAGAGTGACAAAGAGAGGGAAATAAGGGAAGAGAGAGAGAGAGAGATAGAGAGAGAGTGATGATGATGAGTGGGGTTATGTATACGGTGGAGTGTTGTGAGGAATGAGAAGAAAACTGGGAGGAAAGATAGTTCTCGAGAAGTGAAGTGAGTTCGGGTAGAGAGAGAGAGTGAGGTAAAGAGAGAAAATGAAGAGAGGAGAAGAAGAAGGATGAAGGAGTTACGCACATGGCTGTGATTGCCTAGGAAACCCTAGAGGGTCAGTATCAAAACCACTAAAGGGGGAGGTGCCATTGTTGACGTAAGATCACCAACCCACTTTGTTTCTCTCTCTAAGAATTTATATATATATAGGTAAATTGTTTAAGCTTTTAAGAGCATGAATGGAATATGTGATTTGAAGGTCTTGTAGAGTATAATATTTGGAAATTAATGCAAAAGGAATCAACTGAAAAGATGAAGAAATGAAGTAGAAAAGTTAGGGTGCAGGACTAAGGTGGTAGCTCGGGTTCCATGGGTTTTGTGTTAAAAACCTTGGTTTAAATTTGTGAAAATATTAATGAGTAATGCAGAAATCCATTAGAATTTTATAGGAGTTAAAACCACTGAAAACCAACCGCGAAATTGTGAAAACACAATGGCCAGAAAATGGATCTGGGTGTGGAGAAACCAGTTTTTTTTTGAATAAAACTTGTTTAAAAAAATTTACATAATATTTTAAAACTGTTTTGGTGTAAAAATCATGAAAAACGGACGTCAAAAACATAGGAAAAATGAGAGGGATAACCTGTAGTCCGGCGACGTGGCTGGAGACGATGACTGGCATGTTGGCCAAGAAATCAGGGGGGGCGAATGGCGTTAATGACTGGGCTACTGGTTTGGGCCTCTTTAAACAAATTGGGTCCTTAGATAATGGACTGGTCTAGGTTGGGTCAAGGAGTAAATTGGGCCTCAAGGGTTGGGCCCAACAGTCCAAAAAAAAAAAAAGGGGTGTAGCCCCAAGAATCAAACGTGAGACCTTAAGGAAGAGGCCCAAGCCCTTAACCACTAGGACGGTTACCAACAGCCAGCTACCCTCAGCAAAATAGGAAAATTCGCCAGCAGATGCCACAACAGCTCTTGTGTCTAGAAGACCAGTGGGCTTATTATAGTGGTGGGGAAGACAGAGGTATGGGTACCTCCAGCCAGCTACCCTCAACAAGATAGGCAAATGCGCCAGCAGATGCCACAGCAGCTCCTGTGTCCTCTGGACACAGCCATTAGCCAGTGTCAGTTAAAGCTTTTCACCTCCGGGATTCCCTCAATAAATCCTGCCAATCTAGTAAGTATCTAAGGCCTCTCTTCTTCTATAAATTGATCTCTCCTCTTCAGCATTCGAGGAGTGTCCAGAGGACACAGGAGCTGCTGTGGCATTTGCTGGCGCATCTACCTATCTTGCTGAGGGTAGCTGGTTGGAGGTACCCAGTTCTTGCTTACAAAGCACATGGATAATTCAATCACTTCAAAATAACAGTTTTAGAAATCCACTTTAAATGCAGTTTAAGTAGAATAAAATAGGACGGAACTAAATGGAACAACAGATTAAAATAGACAGAACAATGCAGGACGCCAGTATATAAATCAGGAGCATAGGCAAATAAATCAATAATAAAATAGGTCAGTATTGAGCGGAATAGAACAGAACAAAACAGGACAAGACGCTAATTAGGCAGGACAGAACAAAATCATGTCACGTGTAATGCAATACAAAAGGGTATGCATTTAAGTATACGCATTTAAACAGTATAGCATATAAAACGGTACAGTGTATGAAGATACAATATCTAGACAGTGTAACTTATACACCAAGTCAAAAGTTCCAAGTTACTCACAAACTGTTCGCTTATCTCCATTCACTGAAAATCTTATAATTTCCAGATACGTCAAGCACCTCCTTGCATATCCTGAAAAATCATCATTAATCACAAACAAATCAGAATTCATCCATTCATGTCTTATTCATCATCTTAGGCGTCTATCGGATTACCTAAGATAGCCTAGTAGCCTATTGCCCTTTTATTGGGTTTCATCCGAGGCTATTTCATTCTATAATTAGGCTTAGTAGTTATCAGGCTTATAACCTAAGTCATTTAGACGTCAATTGCTATCAGTTAAGTACTTATTTAACCTTAGGGGCAAAATAGTAATTTTACCATTCTTGTCTCGGACCCTGTCGTGGTCCTCAGAATAGTCCACATATCTTAAATATAAAGTTCTAAGTCTTTTGGACTCAAATCGTTATCAGTTAAATACTTATTTAACCTTAGGGGCAAAATGGTAATTTTGCTATTCTTGTCCCGGACCCTGTCGTGGTCCTCAGAATAGTCCACATATCTTAAATATAAAGTTCTAAGTCTTTTGGACTCAAATCGTTATTAGTTAAGTACTTATTTAACCTTAGGGTCAAAATAGTAATTTTATCATTCTTGCCCCAGACCCTATCGTGGTCCTCATAATGTTCCATATATCTTAAATATAAAGTTCCAAGTCTTTTGGACTTAAATCGTTATCAGTTAAGTATTTATTTAACCTTAGGGGCAAAATGGTAATTTTGTCATTCTTGTCTTAGACCCGTTTCGGGACGGGTTGTAGTGTAACGGGGTCTCGGATTCATTAAGGAAAAAAGGGTCATTTTGCACCTTTGCCCCTCCATTATAAATACAGCCCCTTAGTGTATTTTTTTTCATATTTTGGTCTGAGATTCAGAGCAAAATTCGTGCATGGGAGAAAAGTGAAGAAAAGTCCTAGGTTCTCCAAGCTTCAAGCCACTAAAACACACTCCTAGGCCAAGATTCTTGCAAGGCTTCCTTCTAGGAAGTTGTTCCTCTCATCACGACCTATATTCTCACCAATCGGTTCGGCTGCACAGCGAACACAATTCCCTCGGTTTGAGAAAAATTATTTTAGGTATGATATTTTGCTAAGTTAGGAATAGATTTAAGTTTTCTTGCCTTTCTATGTGTTGATTGAATGATTTAGGTGTTTACTTGATGTTAGAAAATCACTTAGGTAGTAGTTGCTTTGAAAACTTAGAGTTGGTAGTTAGGGTACTTTTGTGTTCTTTGAGTTTTTTGACAATTTGTTACTATGATAAAGGAGTACCTTGCATATGTGATGGATTATTATATTCTAGTTTACGTTCATATAGAGAAACTCTTATGGTTTGAGAGTTATGAATTATTCCATGAGTTGGTAGTTTGTCTGTTTGTATTTTCTTTGAGAAATTGTGAAAGTAATGAATATGAAACTTGATCGTATGTTTAATTTATTGAATTGTGACTTACATTCATATAGACAAAGTGTTGTGGATTTGAAGTTATGCTCTACTTTATGAATGAGGCATATTTTAAGTTATACACAATGTGTTGATGAAATGTTGCATAAAATTTTATATTGAGAAAAATCAAGGCATTTTAACATACTTGAATCCTTAGAAACATGGCGTAGGTTGAGCACTTGGTGCTATGCATTATGAGGGTGTAGATCCTGTGGTGAAAAACCCAAAATCTAGCCAATGACAATACTCACGGGCTGACGGGGGCAGACTGTGAAGCGAGACATGGGTGGCATAGAGTTGTATGTGTGTGTGTGTCATGCATATTGACATTGCATAGCATTGAGGGATTACGGGGTTATACCTTTTAAAATGTACACTTGCACATGCTACGCCTTAAATTTATTCCTAGCATTAACATTGTGTCATACCAGCAGTTGAGTTGACCCTCGTGGGATATCATATTATAGATGACACCCCTGGTACTTGAGACTTATTGAAGTCTTGAAGAAAGGAAGGAAAATGGACTATGAAAAAGATTTGGCTCTTGGAGCATATTTTGTATATATGGGCATATGCCCAAAAGACTTGTATTTCAATGTGGATGAATAGTGAACTATAAACCTTGAATCATTTTGTAATGTAATGGTTTAAAACCCAAATGACATGTAGTGTGCTTTATTTAAATGTATATCAAATGTATATATGTTGAAAGAAATGATATGCAAGATATTTTTATCCAATGAGCATCATATATATATATATATACACATATATATACTATATATATATATATTAAGATAAATAGATGTGTATGTGAAAACAAGGAATGTATGTTTAATTTACATGAATTGTGGCTACCGAGTGAGGGTGAGTTGTGACATGTTTATACATATGAAGTATCATGGATATTAGGTGGGAAAAAGGCTTAGAAAACAAAGGAAGTTATGTCAAAATTTTAGTAAAAAAAAGGAAAGAAATTTATTGTGTAAAATGCCATTTAAATAGGGGTGGAAAGTGCTCAAAATAGAGGGTTAGAAACCTTGAAGAAATAGGCTAAAAATGGAAGAAAAATGGCTTGAAAAACTTAGAAAAAATTTTTGAAAACAGAGAAATTTGCTCGTAGCCATGAACAGTAAAAATGTAGAAACAGGAAAATTTAGCTTGCAGTTGCTATAGTGCACTGACTGACATGCCCCAGCTGCAGCCCTGCGCGCCTCCGCTCGCGCGCAACTCCCATGTCGTGGCGCGTTGCGCCTGCACTGCCCCACGCCGTGCGCTGCTACTTGCTCCTGCGCGTGCCAGCGCCTGCTGCCTTGCGCTTGCACCTTGCTGCCTGTTGCTTGACAGCCTTGGGCACCCATTCTTTACCTACATGACACCTGCCTCTTTGGCCATTTTTTTAGCCATTTTTGGCCACTCTTTTAGACAAGGCTTGGTAGACTTTTTAGCCTCTTTTGAGCCTTTGTTCTAAGACATTTGGGGCCCATTTGGGCCATTATTATAAGGCGTTCATAAAGATGTTTTGGGGCAATTTTAGAGACCATTCTTGACATGATTTAAAACCTATTTTGAATAGTGATTAGGGGAGATATTTAATTGACATTAGAAAACCATTTTGGTTAGGTTAAATAGCAAGTCTTCATTTCTAATTTTGGGAAAACATGGGGGAATGAATGTATAATTAATTAAATCCATCTAAATAACTTTTTTCTTATTTCATTTCACTCACTCCCCGGGTTTGTGGAAATTCGAGGCATGATAGCATGTACTTATCTTACGGTCTAATGGATTCCATGGACCTATAGCATCTTCCAAGACCAAATTTCCCTTTCCCAACTTGCGAGTCATTGGTATCTCAGACAATAATTTCACTGGTCCTTTGCCTACAAAATATTTGAAAAAAATGAGATCTATGATGAGTGTTACAATTGGAAATGCCAGTACCAAAATCTTTGTCCAATTGTAAGGAGCTGGAAGTGTTAGATCTTCGAAACAAAAAGATAAGTGCTAGAGCTAGAAGTGCTAGGTCTTGGAAGTAAAATATCGATTACATTACATTGAGTTGAGGATGGGTTATGCTTATTATCAAGATACAATGATGGTAAGCAATAAAAGGATTAATAACTGAAATGGAGAAAATCCTAACCATCAGATTCCAAAGTTCATTGGAAAGCTAAATTCAATTCGAGGGGTCAACTCATCTCATAACAACCTTTTAGGTCAAATCCCAATATCACTCAGGAATTTGACGAAGCTTGAATCCTTAGACCTCTCTTCGAACAAGCTTGTTGGAGAGATTCCTCAACAGTTAACAAGCATGACTTCTCTTGAAGTCTTTAACGTTTCCCAGAACTTGCTAACTAGACTCATACGTCGGGGCAACCAATTCAACACATTCTCAAATGATTCATATAATGGAAACTTGGGATTGTGTGGATTGCCATTGTCAAAGAAATGCAACTCCTGTGAGGCACCACCGCCGATGATAATCTAACAAGAAGATAACTCAGAGTCTCCAAGTGAATTTAATTGGAAAGCCGTGTTGTTAGGGTATGGATGTGGAATGGTTTGTGGACTTTCTATGGGATATGTTATGTTGTGAATTGGAAAGCCTATACTATCAATTTCTTTTCTTGACTCCAAATACTTCACCAGGAAATGGTAGAATAAAATAATTGGGCTACATATCATATAAATGTTTTTGGTAAATCATGTTGGAAAATATTTTCTTATGAGGTTGAATACTATTTTACGCACTTCATCAATTAATAGAATTCATACTTTGTGTGTGCACGCGCCTCTGTTTTAGTCCAAACTTTGACCTGTATACCAAATTTGGCAACACTGGTTTTTGAATAGCCTAAATTTTTGTCCAGCTCTCTTGAATTTTATAGAGTAATCTTGAATTTTTATACTGAATGACCAAATAATTATTGTATATTCCATTGCTTCATCACTTTTGCCTTAAATGCTTTCTGTCAAGTGGCCAAAAAGTTTCATTTGGATTTTCAATTTTGAATGACTTTCTCGATAACAACTAGAATCCTGAAAACCAAAAACTATCCACCAATGAAATAGCCAACAATCATTCAAATACACCAACTTATCAACATTCACCAAATTGATCAATCAAGCTTAATTTGATATGCAATTTTATCAATTCAAAGCAAAATTCAACTAAGTGATCAATTTATGATTTCATTCAATTTATTCTATCAATTGCTCAATTAAGTTTTCAATTAATCAAATTAAAGAACAATTATGAATTTCATGAAAACTCAATTTCAATATTCTAGTGAAAGCATTCAATTAAAGCAATTAGTAAATTGAAAGAAATTGAGAGATTTGCAAACTGATTGATGATGGAGAAACTACCAAGGACAACAATCCTTGGAGTAAAACTCTAGAGTTGGGCCAATGCTCAAGGAAGACTTCCATTATGATGGAAAATGAATTACAAGGGATCTACGAACAAGATTAGTACCTCAAGCCTCATTCTCCTCGATCACGTCTTCAATTTCCTTTTGAATCCACATGCATCTCATAGACAGAACGTTCAAAATCCCAGAATTCTCGAAGGTCTCAAAATCCTCTGATCAAGCCGATCAATAATTGTGAATCCTCACAACCTCAATGTCCACCGATCACTTAACACTGAATCCTCAAGTTTGAACTCCATCATTTATCAATAGTAAAATTGACATAAACAAGAGGCTCTTAGATCTGATTTGCATTTAGTGGATGATCTAAATCGATCAATAAACAAGAGTAGAGAAATGTGTGAATGACATTTATGAATGATCTTTCATGAAAGCTTTTTGATCTTTCAACAATTTAGCTCTCACAATTGAAAATTCTCTCACTCTGTTTTTCAATGCTCTCAACTAAATTTTTGTGTATTTTTGCAATGAGCTTTCTCAATCCCAAATGAGCTTAAAAATAGATTATAAATTTGTTTTTCTGCCCAAGGTTTGTTTGAACAAACCATCATTCGTTCGAACGAGCACTTGTTCGTTCGAATGAACAAGGAACGAATATCAAACGAGCACAACTCTGAGGTTGCAGCTCTTTGTTTGATACAGAACCTTCGAATGAATGAAAATAAAATTTTCTGCTATTCATTCGAACGAGCAACAAAGAGATGCTCATTCTTACTTGTCTTGTGAACTGAAATTTTCTCTTTAAGATTTTAAAGATGCATTTTAGGAAAATTGATTCACAACCACAAGTCAATCACACACATGATGTTATGATAAAAACTATATGCAATGCATGCATAATGTGATTATGTGAGATCCAAATCAAATACAAAAGTCTAATATATCCTTCGAAAGCTAAGTCGACCGGTAGTGATACACGATAACGTCTCTTGGACTGAACTTGGAGAAGAACGAGCATTAAGGTATTCACTCCTAAGACTTATGTAAAGATTACACACAAAACACATTTTTTCAAACTGGATTAGCCAATTATAATATCGGATACTATGGTCTTAACATTATTGATATAATTTTATCACAATGCCCTAATCATTAGGTATGGGTGTTGCACTTGCTCGAAGCTAGTTCAAACAAGGTCTTAAAGGCTTGAATTTCTTTAAATATTAGTATACCTTGTAGGGTATATTATGGCATTGTGATTTGAATGAGCTCATAAAAAGCTCAATTTTCAAAAATGCAAAAGAGATCATTCGAAAGACGTTCGAATAGGGTCAAAGAAAAAGTTTTTTTATTTAAAAAACAACTCTAATAAAGTTCATTCAGACCTCAATTGATAACTCGTTCAACGAGGTAGCTCAATTAGGGTTTTTTCTCTGTTTCTCTATTCCAAATATAAATAGGAAATCCTAAATCAGTTTTAGAGAAATTGTACATTAAGTTTAAAAGCAATTTTGCAAAAACTTTGAAGAATCTTTTATGAGTTTTCCTAAGTGAAGAAATGTTTTCACACCTTCTAAATAACATTGAAAACATATCTCTATTAGTAAAATCTATACACAGTTGATTTTATATCATTGGGTGCATTAGAAGATACAAGGGGGCTAGGGATGGTTGTAACACCTCGGCCTAATTACTAAGTAATTAGGGTTGCTAAATAAATATTAGAAGAATTTAATATGTACAATAATAGTTAGGAAATAATTAAGCCCTAACTGGAATAAAAAGATAGAGACTACTAAAAGTAGTGAAATTACGACTTTACTTTCTAGTGAAGCTCACACTTGTAATTCGAATAATGCTAGCAAATTAGCAAACAAAAATTAAATAAATAAATGACAAAGAAGACTTAATGAAACATGAATCAAAGATAATAAGAAAAATAGACCAAAAAAAGGTTGGCCTAAGGACTTGAACCCAACACCTTGAATCATGAAAAACCTTATCCAAAGTATAAACCCACTAAGCTATCAGAATTTATGTGCTATGATGACCAAAAGATATATAAATAAAGTGTAACAAGATAGAGAAAATTCAGAAAAAGGTGATGTGTCATCACCCCATTGCACCCTCACTCTAGCCAATAGGATTTCATGCACCACAAGCCTCATGATGCATGTTCAGCTCATGAATAGGAGATGCCTCAAAATGGAAAAATCTAGACAATGCGTACTGCTGTTTATCTTAGACACTACATTGTGTATTTCAGCTAGAGAGAAAGAGAGTGATAAAGAGAGAGGTAAAAAAGAAAAAGAAGAAAGAGAATGAGAAAACCTAGCTCTTGCATGGCTTTCTGAGTTGAAGGAAGTCTATTAACCGAACCAAGAAAAGAGAAATAGTGGAAGAGAGAGAGAGAGAGAGAGAGAGAGAGAGAGAGAGAGAGAGAGAGATTATTAGAGAGAAAAACCCAGACCTTCAAAACTAGCAACAAAGAGGTAAGCAATCGAACCCTCCCTGATCTATTTTAATTTTGGATAATTTTTATACATGCTAGATCATTATTGCGTGAGTTAAACCACTAAAAGGTACGGACTACAAAAAAATTGCCATTGTTGGACCTCAGAGGTGGGTCTGAACCAACTGAAACCAAAAAGGTTTCTAAGGTTTGGGGCTAAGACTAGATGTCCTTAGGAGTACGAATCCACAAAAATAATGGTGAATGGACCAAAGAAGAGGGAATAAAATGGAGTTGCAAGTCACAAATTTCAAGATTGAACCCTAGTAAATGAACTTCAAGCTCAGTTTCTTGATCGAAAATTGAATCTCTTTGATCTTAGGATCACAACAAGCCAAACCTCATTGAATTTGGTGGAGGAATAAGCTCGTGTGGAGCTATGACACAGATGGCTATAGAGGCTTTGATCAAGCTTCCCAAGGTGTCTTAGGGCACGAAATGGATTGGAAAAATCAAGTTAGACACTTAAAGGTCGTTTAGAATCCAAAATAGATTGAGAAACTAGTTAAAATTGGGTAAAAAAGGAATAAAAAACATTAAGGTTTTACAGAGTTATTACTCATCTATCACGACCCGAAACCCGGTTTATGCGGATTAGAGGTTCGTGATTGGCCACCGAGGCCTATTTCAATAATCACAATACTTTTTTAAATACCATATACGCAGCGGAATAATTTTTTTTTCTTTCTTATCTTCACATCCACAAAATAAGCTACACAACTTAATTAGTCGATTCAAATACCATCATCAAAGATCATAGTCTCCAAGTCAAAAGTAGCATAACATTACATAACTTAATACATAAGATCCCAAAAATATCTAATCTATCTTCGGTTAAGGACTCATCAAAAAGAACTTGTTTCGTCACTTAAGCACTTATCTTGCATCACCTGAAAGCAAGTTGTCTAGTCTTTAATTACTTGAAAAATGTTAACAGAATAGGGTGAGCTTCAACAAGCCCAATGAGTAGTACCATAACATGCCAAGGGTTTCAAAACTATTATATAGTACAGTCTGAAATGTCAATACTCATATGGAATTAAAATACATCATATCAAGTACAACAAATCAAATAATAGTATCAAAGTCACTTTCAATAAATCTCAGTTCAATCACAATTCGTAAACCAAAATCGATAACAAAGCACAATCAAAATAATGATCCAATAACATAGTTCGATAATGAAGATTAGTATTATAATTCAAACATGGTTCAAAGTCATTTGCAATATCAACAGTAACAGTCAAATTGATATCATAATATAATATTGTAACTCGATTATAGTTACGGTTCAAAGTCGTTTTCAAATTCAATAGTAATAGTTCAAAATCAACATCATAGTTCGGTAACAAATTCATAGTTTGATAATCAAAATCGTAGTTCAATAGTTCTTAATTCGAAGATTCAAAGTTCAATCATAGTTCACATTCGATATTCATGAAAGTTCAAATCATTAAAATTTACTCTTCTATAGCCAGCAAATTAGCACCTCGCTGACTGAGATCACATTCAAAGACACCACCAATATACCCCGTGGGCAGGGTTCAAATGAGTCACAATCTATTCAATAATTACAAATCATAGAAGATTCTATGGCCAGCAAATTAGAACCTCAGCTGACTCAGATCAAATTTGATAGTACCACCGATATACCCTGTGGTTAGGGTTCAATAAGGTCACAATATATTCAATGATGACCAATCATAGAAGGGTGTATCATTCAAAACATCGAAATCATTTTCAAAATCAATAACATCAATAACAGTCTCAATTATTCAAATAAGAGTTTCTTATTTAACCTTTAGTCAAAACAGTTCAAATATTAGTGAGAAAAACTATTATAGGGTCATGAGTATTGTACAAGCTATCAAGAAATGGCAATGTCAATAAGTCATTCAAATTGATTTCAAACAGAAGGATCTATTTTCAAATTATACCAGAGTTCGATATTTATATCTATAATAAAAATTCAACTTAACATGGTATGAAAATACTCACCTGAAGTCCCAAAAGCAAATTCCAAAAATATCTCCCTTAACGAGGGTCCCTATAATCACAATTCAAGATCTTGTTACTTTCTTGTTCGAAGTATCATATAATTTAACTGTTAATTTAGAGCTCTTTCTATTCCAAGTACCCACTCCCTATAGCTTCATTAAGTCTTAGGGACACGTTGGTCATTTTTCAATTTGTTATCGGGTCTTATTTCCTCACGAGGATGTCATCGTTAGGTTCAAGGTGTCGTAGATAATTGGTTTAGGTTTTTCTAGATCTAAATTTGCGTATCTGTAGTTTATTTTAAGCCTAGGGCATTTTTGTGATTTTATGTTGTTACGTGTCGTATTTTTTGGTACTTCATTTGCCAAAGTGGACTTTACCGTTGATTCTGGATTGTCCAAGATAGTCAAGATAGACTACCTTTTATATTCAATTGGCCCCGGGTATCATTAGGGGTAAAATGGTAATTTACTCTTTTACGCGTCTTAATTTTTCGGAGTCTCGTCTCATAAAATGGACCCTTCTATTGGATCCGAAATGCTCGAAATAGTCAAAATACACTATTCATCTATTTTATTTGGACTTTGTTTGATCTATTTTTAGTCTAGGGCATTTTAGTAATTTGTCTTATTTAAATATTATTAAATTAATATTAAGTTAATTACATTAGGCCTCAGTGAAATTTTCCATAATTTCTAGGGTCACTTTCTAATTAATAGAAAGACCTGGGGGTCAATTTGAAATTAGTAGGAAGTTTCAAGGGTCAAAACAGAATTTTCAAAACTTTAAAAATAAACCGTCCGGTTCAGTCAGGTTTTAAGTGAACCGGCTCAAACACTGAAAAGACCAACCGGTTCATCCGGTTCAATAGGTCATGCTGACGTCAGCCCTAACCTTATTTTTTTTTAAAGTTGATTTGCCCAAAACGACGTAGTTTTGGTAACTAATTTTAAAACCCTTTTTTAGTTCGGTTGGGGCCTTGAACCCAAGGTCCAACCCGAGACCCGACCCGAACAGGGTCGTCTTTTCCATCACGACAGCACTGTGCGACTGAAAACCCTAAAAAAATTTCTCTATTTTCGTAGGTTTTTGGCTACCCATTTTCACTGTTTTCCATTCTAATCCACTTCTGGAAACCTAACCGACATTCTATCATTCATTTGGGGCATCGAATCAAGGTCTAATGGCTCTGTTTCAAAAAACGATAGCCGAACCTGCAACTCGTTCTTAAACACTCATTTTTGGCCCAATCTTCATGAGGTTTCTTGTGTTGTGATCCTTGCATCGTGGGGTTCAAGTCCCTGTCCTAAAATTCCAGTTTAATCGAGGTTTTGGTGAGGTTGGGTTTTAAACCCGAACCTACAACTCATGATTAGAGGGTAGGTTTTGAGTCTTTGGGGTCGCGTATCTAGGTTTTTGAGATGCTAGAAGGACCTAGTTCAAGTCTCAAGCAGCTAAAATAGGTTTGGTGTAATTCGTTTCAGACCTGCTTCAGTCAAGGTCATCCATGGCAGGTTTTGGTTCTATTTGGTGTTCTAGGCCTTCTCGATGGTCCAACAATCATGCATTCAACCCAAATCTTATTGTCTATCCATCATGCATGTAATAACAATCCAAAAATACCAAAACAGTAGGGCAATTTCAAAAGAGAAATTTTGTGTTTCTTGGTGTTCACCTTGCACAGTGGGTTTCTCTCTTTGTTCGTGCTCAAGCAGAGTCCTTTATGGGTTGGCCTTGTCCAGTCATGCACTCCTAGTCCTCAATCATCTTCCTTTGTCCCTTCAATGGCTACTTCAACATGCACATAAGCGCCCTCACCATGTGTTTCTTTCACTCTCTCTCTCTCTCTCTCTCTCTCTCTCTATATCAGTATACCAGACCACCAAATCTGATTCCCACTTCAAATGTTTCATATATCTAATATAAGATTATGTGTGTTTTATTTATTCAATTGTAGGTAATTATTTGTTTGCATGTAAATTGGTTGGGGGAGAGAAACAATCAAGTGTTTTGTAGAGAGATGATGACCTAAGGTGTATAGGGTGAGGTGGTGATGAGGTGTTGCATGCATGGCCATTGGCCAGTTTGGGAGGTGGTCTTGGCTGAATGGGTTTTAAATACAATTTGTTGTATTTTTATATACAAAGATGCTATCAGCCCAATTGGTAAATTTTTAGATGCATAAGGTCTTACCCACTTGGTCAAGGGTTCAACTCCCCTTGGTCTCAATTTTTGGCTTCCTTTTTGTTATTTTTCCTTTAGGCCTTAATTGGCCAATTAAATTATGTGTTTTTCTTTTATTTTCTTTTGCTTTCTTTTTATTATTTATTTATTTATTCATTTATTATTGCTATTATTATTATTTTTCGATTAATTTCTCGTAACTCCTTATTTTACTCTCATCAAATTTCTAATACCAAATTACTAACTTAATTTCCTGGTAAACGGGTTGGGGCATTACATCATCATTTGGGGAAGACGATGAATAGTAACGAGTCGAGTCGGTTTAAGCTCGAGTTTGGGTCGGAGCCCACCTAGGCACAAGTCGAGTTAAGCACAAAGCTACATCATTTTGTGTGGATTTAAATGTTTTAAATTAAGGACCAGGATGTTTGGCAATAGGGATAGGGGTTGGACCCAATATTCTGCACTGGAATAAGGATACCTTATCCCTGATCTAAGCCATATCCGTTGTTTGGGAAACCAAAATTTAGAAGGAAAAAATTAAAAGACAAAGCTCCCTAAGGTTTGAACCATGCACCTTTCCCACACATGACACCTATAACACACACTTCACCCACTATGCCACCACACATTTTGTTAATATATTTTACATAAAAATATATATATTATATATTTAATTAATTTAATTTAATAAATTAAACTAATTAAATTAAATTCTACCGTGTCCAAATAAAATAAAAAGGATGTCTACCTTGATTTTTTTTTAGATTCCAGACCCAATGGTGGGGTCCATTTTATGAGACAATGTCCCAAAAATTAGGACTCGTAAAATGTAAAAATTACCATTATGCCCTTAATGACACTCAAAGCCAATTGAATGTCCGAGAAGGTCTATTATGACTTTTTTCAACGTTCTGAACCCAATAGTGAGGTCCATATTGCCGAATTAGGTACTAAAAAATAGGACACATGAAAATAGAAGTTACTAAACTACGCCTAAGAGTCAAACTTTACTACGAATAGACCTGATTAAAAGAAACAAGACTTATTCTAAGAAATAAGAAATTGTGTCTAAGAATAAATTAAGAACACTGATTAGGAAGTGACTTAAGTTAAATATGAAATTAATAAGCCCTTCTGCATTGTGTTTTAGGAGCTACAAGGGAAAATGAAAAGCTCACCAGTAGCACTTATCCCAGAACCCAAGGTGAGTAATCCTGAATTTTGAAGTGTAGAATTTAACTCCATGATTCTGAAATATTTTAAATAAATTCATGTAATTTCATAACTCTTATTTTGAAAATGCTACCTTCTTTATTTTTCAATTGCTATCATAAACTGAAAATGTGTTTATTTTAAATGCCAGTCGGTTATGCGATCCTTACTTCAAGCATGTCTATCTTTAATTGAAAATTTGTGTTAAATGACTTCTTTTGAAAAAGAATATTTCTCATTCCAACTATGTTTAATTACTCTCGGAACCATTTATTTGAAAAGCAATATTTTAAATGTTTCTGTTTGCAAACCGGTAATGCAAAATAATCGTGCATAAGATCTACGTGATTGTGAGATCCTTCGGGACTCGTTACTTGAATTACCCGCTAGAAGGCATGAAAATCTCCCACGTGAATCAGTTTATAGATAAAAATATAAATCTACATGATTAAACTTAGAGTTCGAATCGATACGGACCCTCTTATAAAGTAGAAAGATGTAACATTGTAGAATGGTTGAAGGTTTAACCCCATTACTTTGAATATGATTTATATCCTCATATTTCATGACTAAAGGATTTATGTTTTTAATTATAACAAAAACCGAATCCTCTTGTTTTGTATTGAGAAATTAAATGCCTTACTCGAATACTTTGAATGTTTCACGTTTTATGATTTGATGATTCTGTATTCTATGTTTTAAATTGTGCAAACAATTGGTAGTGGTCACTTTTATAAACTCTCTTATACTTAGACCACTATTAATTGAAAACCCATAACAAGGTACTGGAATTACTCATGGGCTTTTTATAAAGCTCACATGGATTTTACCCATGTCTTTTCAGGCAGTAACAACGAGTGGGAGCCTTGTCCATTTTGGTATAAGACATTTGGATCTTTACTCACTTTGGTGTCATTTTGTTGTAAAATAGTTAGCTGGAGACAAGCTCTAGTAAGCAGAAGTTGGAATGTCAAGACATGTAGAACGTCCTTATCTTTGTAGTGATGTGTGGGACGATATGTAATTTACTTCAGCAGAAACATTAAGTTCTTGAAGTTTCAAAAAAAAAAAAAAAAGTACTTAGCAAGTTTAGAAGCTCTAGTCGGATGGTTGTGCATTTTTCTTCACGCTTCTATAACCTTTTTATTTATTTATATTATGTTTGCACTATCACTCGACTCCATTTTTGTTAATCGGCCCCCAAGTAGGGGTCACGTCGCCCGAGCCACACAGGGTGGGTCGAGGGATGCGACCCCAACTTGGGGGCCGGTTAACGAAAATAGAGTCAGGTGACAGTGCAAACATAATATAAATAAATAAAAAGGTTGCGAAAGCATGAAGACAAATGCACAACCATCCGACTAGAGCTTGGAGACCCACACACACTATTGCACCTTGGATATTAGCATGCTTTTATGTACTATGTATGGATATATTTAATTATTCATGTATATACCTACACATATGTATATACTTGGCCATGTATTCACACACAATACACCTTTAGTGTGTGTGTGTGTGTCATTATATTTTTTATTTATTTTAACTAATAATTAATTTCATATATTTAATTAATTAATTATTTTCTAAAGTGTAGATATCTTTACACTAATTTTCATAACCTCGTAATGCGTGTCATAGGAACCGATATTTTTGGGTCGGGGTATTACATCCTTCCCCCCTTAAAAGAGTTTTATCCTCAAAACTCGAGTGTTCTTAATTTCAAGAGTTCTAGTCTCTTTACGTTATTTCTAGCTATCACATTCATGTGTCTAGTAATTGAAATTAAACGCCCAATCTATATATACTAGACAGGAATTTAAGCATTAAGCTATGTACCTAATTGACCTTTTGAAGGCTGTGCAGCATTAGAAAATATATTGTACACTCGTCCGTACCTCAGAGGTTCCTTGCCTCCTCCTAACTTTTCAGCAGTTGTAGCCTGTTTGTGTGGCGTAGCCGATAAAGTTATTGCAGTAGGTTCCTCAGTGGCTGAGTTCCCTTTTGGGCAGTCCCTTTTTCGATGCCTAGGTAGTCCACATTTATAGCAGACTCCAGTACCTTGTCGATAGGGTGCATAGTGTTTCTTTTGACAATTAGGATAGGTAGGAATCTCTCTTGACTTCTGGCTACCGTCACCCTTCTCATTGACAGTAGTCATACTCTTGGTCCCTTTCTTAATCTTTTTCATTTGTTGGGGTGCAGGGCTAATCTGTTTCTTGTCCTTCTTTTGGGATAAGGCAATCCCAGCCCTCTCAAAGATCTTAGCACGATCTACTACTACATTATATGTGGGAAGTTCAAAAGGTTCAAGCCAGTATCTGATGCTATCCTTGAGGCCGCTTTCAAACTTCCTGGCTTTCAGGTCTTCAGTTTGGACCATGTGAGGTGCAAATCAGGCTAATTTCATAAACTTGGCTTCACACTTGGCCACTGTCATCGTCCCCTGGGTCAGGATTGCGAACTTCGCTATCTTTTGATTTTTTAATGACCTGGGGAAATATTTATCATAGAAGACTTCCAAGAATCTCGTCCAGGTCATTGGTGGCTCTCTCTCCTTCTCTAAAAGCCACCACTCATAAGCTGCGTCTTTGAAAGTGAAGGCAGCATAGGAGACCTTTTGCTCCTCCGTGCATGGCATAACAGTAAATATGCGATCCATCTCCTTTACCCATGACTCAGCATCAATGGAGGTATCCAGCCCGTCAAACCTAGGAGGTTTGAAACCTTGGAACGTCTTATAGCTTGATGTATTCATTCCTTCAGTAGGTTGTCCCGGGTTGTGTGGTACTCCAGGGGTTCTGTACTGGTGGTGGTGTGGTTCTACTTTGGGCTTGGATACCAATCATTGTCTGAGCCATTGTCTCCAAGAGAAGCTCAACCCTGTCCAATCTTTCATCAGGGTTTCTCGCGTTCCTTCTTGTATTTACCATGATTACTGAAAGAAAACACACACCTGTTAACCTTTTTAATCATACAAGGTTATATTTACTTATTTTCATGTCTCAAGGTTTAATATGCCGCTACCCTTGATTTTAGGGTGTTATATAATCTATATTTACTTCTTATCTTCGTTACATTGTTCTTGTTTAACTACGGGTCCCATACCCCGCCTTCATTTCGTATCACATACTTCACATATCTATTTCATGTACTGCGAGTCCCATACCCCGCCTTCATTTCGTATCACATACTTCACATATCTACTTCATACAACGTGAGTCCCATACCTCGCCTTCCTATCAAATCATGTACTTCACATATCTTAGGTAGCCTAAAATCCTACCTAACTCCTAGTTTTGTTCTAACTCTTCTAATGTCACTAAGTTTGTTCAAGTTAACCTAGTGCTCTAATACCACTCTGTCATGACCCGAAACCCACCCTCTGCGGATCTCGTATAGCGACCGCCACCCTTCGGCCCGAGGGCCTTAGGGCAAGGCTCACATAAGCAGCAGTATCGAATAAACGTGCAATCTTAGTTTGCAGAAGCGTGAAAAAAAAAATTTCTTTTCTTTTCTTATTTAAAACTTTCGCTCATCCGTCTAGTACTGCCGCTCTTCATAGCGGTACACATGATAATACATTCAGAGCATGAATAAAAGTTCTAAGGTTTTATACATATTACATAGTCGAATGCCTCTAGGGCTTAAGTACATATTATCCAAAGTCTATTACATCATAATTCATTCAATCACAGATTTTAACTACTTCCAAAAGTCCATAATCTTATTCAGCCATTAGTCATTATCCCAAAATGGAGCACGGCTCCCACTCATCGTCAGTATCTGAAAAATGTTAGGGAATGGGGTGAGCTTCGAGAAGCCCAATGAGTAATTCCTACATTTGTCATGGGGTTTCAATTGGCAATGGTTTTGGACATGAGAGTTTATAAAATACTCATTACCAATTGCTCGTATACTTTGAACATAGAGTACATGCATTCTTCATAAAGATAGCTTTGAAACATTTAAGTATTTAAGGCTAAACATGCATTTTTTTAAATAGAGCGTAAGCATTTCAAAACATGTGAACATGCATAATAAAATGGGGGTAAAAACCTGCTTCTATTTTTACAAGCATTACTTCAAAACATATAAACATGCATAGTGAAAATGGGGGTAAAACCTGCTTCCATTTTCAAAAGCATTTGTCATCTTTTCACTTTCATTAGTGAAATCTGTTTCAAACCAGACTCTCATTTTGCGTATACGTAGAGATATCTCATTGCCTAGGGGATTAGATCCTACTACCGGGCATTTCACATGACAGGTGAATTGAGTTCCAAAGAAACCCAAAATCCTGCCTGTGTGCTTATGCACCATTATCTTGTAAAACATTTATCACATGGCTTCTTCATATTGATACTTTTCATGAGTATTTAAAACATGTAGCATATAACTTTTGTAATAGAACTTCAAATACTTGGAATGATCAAATTCAGAATATTTAAAGAAATTAAAATTTTGTTCAGGCATGCTAAATATTTCGAAGAAAAGAACTGTATATAAAAACATTTATTACGCATGTCATAACATAATAATTTAAAACGGGATTCGTATAAAAACTGAATTTTGATATTTGAAACATCATTCAAATCCGTGGAATTGAATTTCCACTTCAAATGCAAGATTACTCACCTCGGTCCTTAGGGTCAGTGCTACTAATGTGCTTTCCCACTTCCTCTGTAGTTCCTAAAAACAATTCATACATAGTCTCAGTAACTTCACATTCACCTCAAACATCTCCTACTGATGCTTATTAACATATGCTTAGATCGTATTGAATCCTAACTTTAATCTTAGGCGTTACTCTTAAGGTATACTCTTCTGGTAGCTGTATTAACTTCAAGTTAAATTTAATTACTTCCCATGTCTTCGTGTCTTGTCTTTCCGTATTTCATTTCAATATACGTGCGTTAGTTTTATACTTCGGCAGTATTTTAGATTTATAGTCACCTGACTGATGCTATTCATCAAATTTTATGTCTTTTTATTTTAGACACTTCTTTTGGGTGAATAGACTCTACCATTGAGTCTGGAATGTCAAAAAAGTAAATTTAAACTTTCTCGGCTTTTAATTCGGCTTCGGTTGTCACATCCCGCACCTCACCCTACGCAGATGTCGAAGATGTGATGCCAGTTAGCCGCCTTGTCGATTTCCCGACCGACAATGCAACCAACCAAAGGCAAACTTCTAAACCTTACGATGAATTGTGTTCTAAATGTAGGGTCAGAACAGCGAAAATTAAAACCTTTTTTTATCTCGGGAATGCAACTCATCAATATACCACAATTAGAGGTATGTACCACAGAGCAAGTCTATAATCAAATAATTAATAACTCTAAGCCACAGAGCACTATCTATCACCAGTCAGAGAGCACAGAACATATCTAATCTCTCTAGGGTACCATTACCATGAGCCATGTCCAAATACATCTAATACATATAAATGAAGTCAATCATAAACATGTCACTCACTTGAATAACTAGAGTCAATCCATTAGGACTCAAGTCTCCACATTTTATTGCCATCAGAACCTTATTTGAGATGCCTCACAGCTTACTAGTATCATCTCCTTGTACCTTCTAATCCCGTGGAGATAATCCCTGAAAAATGTTAGATAAATGGAATGAGCTTAAACAAGCTCAGTGAGTAACATAGGTTCCTACCATGGGTTTCAAATCCAATTCATATATACATGTATACTCAAATGCAGCTCAAAGAGAATAATGTAGCTCATGTAGAACAAATGCAGCTCAAACAAATCATATCAGAACAGACTGATCGGACAAATCAGAACAGAGCCAAGACAGAACAAATCAGAACATAACAGAACAAAACATATCAGAACTGACCAGATCAGACAGATCAAACAGAACAGATCAGGACAGAATAGGTTAGAACACAACAAATCAAAACTGAATAGATCAGGAGCAGCCGCTTGGTCCTTCTAGGGTAGGACTTATACTCACTCCTCATCAGGTGCAGCCGCCTGGTCCCTCTGGGGTAGGACTTATACTCACTCCTCGTTAGGAGCAGCCGCCTGGTCCCTCCGGGGTAGGACTTATACTCACCCCTTAACAGAACAGATCAGATCAAAACTAAGCCAAAACAGAATAGATTCCAAATGGCGTATAACAGAACAGGACAAATCTGAACAGAATCAGAACAGGATACATCAAAAGGCAAAACAGAATGGAATCATGCCATGCGCAATGCAGTACAAAGAGTATGTGTGAAAGCATATGCATTAAAATAATACAGGTGTATAAAACAGTCCAGCATATAAAACAGTACAGTATACAAAAATATACACCAAGTTAGGAGTCCGAGTTACTCACCTGAATATTACGCTTATCTCCATTTACAACCAATCTAATAAGCTCCCGATACGCCTGGCATCTCCTTGTATGTCTTAGGCATTATCCTTCTGATGGCCATCATAATTAATTCATCATCCAGAAGATCATGCTCCTCAGATGTAAACATATCCAACCTTTTGAGAATTTGCAGTTAAACGTGAACTGAATTGTTGAGCATCCAAAGTTTGAGGTTAATCTTCAGTCCACGATTCAGTAGTTGAAGAAAACACATCGGCAGGTTGATCAAGTCAGCCATCCATTTTAAATCCAGTTTCATCAGCTTCTTCAGCCTTTTTCCCCCAAGCAGATGATGATCTTGACAGATCTGTCCTTTTATCATCTCATTCATCAGATATTGAAGAACTTTCCCTTCCTCTCATCAGATTACTGTGCAGAGTCTTCCCAATCAGTAGCTACTGTCAAATAAATCCATTGGCCCAGCTCACAACCTGTCTTGCATACGAGATCAAGTAGACATGACTATGTCTCCATCAGAAAACTAAACAAACTCTGATCTCATTCTCTTGCTAATTCAGCTCATGTATACACATCTACAAAAATCCTCCCATGAAAGCTCTATTGACGCACCATGATCTCCTTACTCCCTGTTTCATTTTCGACAAACTGGTGGGCCAGCGTCCTCACCTCCACTAAGTAGGAGTTCAATGTCAAGTTCATGATCCAGTTCCTCTATGTCTCAATTTTGTCATTAACTACTGACCAACTAAGGTTAGACTTCAACAGTGAAGCATAAAACAATATAGATTTCTTGCATACGCTTGCATGCTTCAGGACCTACTCCCATGTCAATCTCCCACAACATAAACTGATTCCCTAATGACCTGCCATAGAAACCCTCTTCTACAAAATAGCAAACTTGGTCCTGCCATAGTAAAATAAACCAGCTTATTTGCCCAAGTTCAGTTTCATCTCCCAAGCTTCACAACCTTTGGATCTGGAAATCAAATCTCATTTTATCACATATCTGTAATTGCTGAAACTGGTAGTATACCAGCAATAGCAGCACTTGATTATTTGCATCAGCATGGTTCCTCCTTCATCAGCCTGCTCCAATTTCATCAAGTTCCTCAAGCTCCTCAAGCCCCTTCTTGTGAGCCTCTGCTTCAAGCATAAGACTCAGAATCTGATTATGCTCACTCAAGACCCCATCGTAATTTATAGAGTTTTCCAAATTGTGCAGTACTCTTCTCATCTTCAAGACTGTCCACAACTGCCGCACCAAGTCTTTCAACAGAACTCCAATTGCTGCTGCAACAACAGCTCCAGTTGCTGCATCAATGACCACCGCTTCCTCCATTAATATGAACCCTCAACCGTGCACAATCTTCTGTTTTCTTACTAAATATCATTAAAATTCCAATTCATCCAATCCAGTTTTAACAACAGCCCCCCCTAAAGCTGCATACCACGCTTATCATGTATCTGAAATGCTAAACTGGTAATGTGCCAGCAATTGCAGCACTGTCCACGGCTATAGACCATCACCTAACTCCTTTCTTATTATTAAATATAGTTACTTCAATTGGCCAGCTTAATTCCCTCTCAAATAATTCTCTACAGTGTATAAAAGGAGGACGTGAGACATACCTTGGTCATTGGTTCCCTTGTACCAAACATGCTGCTGTTTGGCTTCCAAAGCCGCTTCTGTTACTGCCTGAGCACACACCAGCCACGGAATCTGATCAAGAAGTCCTCGATAGAGACCATCAAAAAAAAGGAAATCAACCATCAGTTGCTTCCTTAACTGCCGCAGCAGGTGCTGCAATAGCAGCCCCGATTGCTGCTACAATAGCAGCTCCGCTTGCTGCCACTTTCCTTTCCCTGCACCACTACACAACACGCACATATACACATACCCAATTGGAATGCTTCCTGCATCTCTTTACTCGATCCTGAGCCACCACAAAAACCGCAACACAAATCCCAATTTTTTTTACACATCTAAACCTCGGTCTGCATCTCCTTCACTCCTACTAACTAGTTCCCAATTCCAAAACAATTAAAGACAGCCCCAATGACCCGAGTTAAATCTGGAACAAGGTGCCAAGTGCTACACTCTAGTGAAATTGACCCAACGCAATTTTGCAGGCCACCAACACTGGTATCGTGTCCTCTAGTTTTGTCTCCCCTGTTGCCGGAACAGTCCACCGTGACTTCAATCTCCACTCCAGCATCACTACACACACAAGTTTATATATTTTATATATATCTCTAGAAGCTGTAATTTCATCACAACAATCACCTCCACGCACCGGGTATTCTCTGTACTTCCGTCTTGACAGCGCCTTGCTAGAAGCTTCGTGCTTCTTCTACTTTTTATTATATATATATATATATATTATGCATATAGGTTGGTTGTTGGACGGTGCTAGAACTTTCTGGGTTTTCTCCTTTTTCTACTCCTTTTTCTATAGAGAGAGAGATATATATACATGTGTGTCGGTGGATAACTCATCTTAGAACTCTCTAGATTTCCCACATGCTTCACCGACTTCCACTTGCTTCTAATAGCTTCAGTTCCTTTCTTTTCTTTTACTTTTCTTTTCTCGGTTTCCAGTTGCTTCCGTTGAAGCTTCTACATATAATATAATCATAATATTATATTATATTATATTATATATATATATTTATAATATCTCTCAATTCCATAAGATATTAATTTATGGAATGTCGGTAAATTTGTCACAAGGTTGGGGCTCAATTATCATAATTATTTATTTATTGATTTTGAGTCCGTTAGTGTCTTATAGTTTATTTATTTTATTTCATAATTAATTATTCATTTCAGTCCTATTTATTTACCCTAGCACTCGGTTGGCTGGATTAATTAATTTCCTAAGCATACGTCATTCTATATCTGAGGATACTAAATTCTGTTACGGATTACCGTATTTTGCACTATTTCAATTTATTAACGTCACATAACCTACTTTCGTTAGGTTAGGGTGTAGTTTGGGCTATGTCGGATTTTGGGGGTATTACATCGATCATGTTAGGGGCAATTTGGTAATTTATGCCTTAACGTGTCTAAATTTTTCAGAGTCCCGTCTCGTGAAACGGACCCCACCATTAGGTTCAGAATATCCAAAATAGTCAAAATCCACTATTCATTTATTGTATTTGGACTTCATTTGACTATTTATGATGTAGGGGCATTTTGGTCATTTTTACATTTTTACGGGGCTTAAATTTTTCGGGACATCGTCTCGTGTGGTGGACCTCACCATTAGACTCAGGAGGTCCGAGATAGTAAGAATACACTTATAACTTGCTGAATTTAGACAACAGGTATTTTTTGACTATTTAATTTAATTAAATAATTTTAATTAAATTAAATTTATTTAATATGATATAGATATATTTGGTTTGCAAATAAAAACCAGATGAAATGGGTGGCACGCTGACCAGCGTGTCACCTCCCTCCCAATAAACATTGCGTTCGAGTCCCAACAAGTGCAATGCACATTTTATTTTATTTTTTTGATTTTATTTGATATAATATATATATATATATATATATATTATTGTCATATATTGCCACACGCGGGCGCGTGGCCAAATGGAAAGAGAGGGAAATTTGGCGCGTGAGGTTAGGGGTTAGAACCCCAAGGCTTGCGCCCTTTTTATTTTTCCGTGTTTTCTTAAACCAAACGGCGGATAACAGCCTTAAACTCGAATAAGTTGTCCCTGTTCATGTGTAGTTCATCAAATTAGGCCATATGCGCGTAACTAAACAAGGGAGAACAGGGTTTTAAAAACCGTTTAACTAAAATGACGTAGTCTCATTTATTCGGTGGCTTGCCCGTAGCTCGACACGCGTCCGAGTTAACCCATCTAACTCGATTTAGAACAGCGAGTCGACTCGTCGTCTTCTTCACAGTTTTTACCAGTGTTGCCCTAATTTCTAGGTTTATTCTTTCTAATTTCGTGCATTCTCAATCGTTGGTTTTGTCTGTTTTTAGGTGGTAAATGTTTCTGAAGGATAGGCTAACCTTTTCTCATTCATTTGGAACTATAAAACTGGTTAGAACGCTCGATCCGACTCTGGATAACCGAATTTGTGACGTGATCGTGAACCCTCATTTCACCACCATTTTTGGTGGAATTTGGTTCTGCATGATCCTTATGACATGGGGATTCAACCCCCATTCTCAAAATCGAGTTTAGGAGCCTAAAACTAGTACTAGGTTCTATGACCGAAACCTGCAACTAAGGTTTTAAAGTCCATTCGTTTAGGTTTTTGGTCGAGGACTAGTATTTTTAACATCCTGAAGTGGTCTAGTTAAGGTCTCTATAAATTAAATAGGGTTTGGTGGTGACAGATTCAGACCTGCTGTAAGCAAGGTCTCCCATGGCTGCTTTGTGTACAATCGTATATTCTAGGTTGTTTTAGAGTCTATTTTTCATGTCTCATTCACGTATTAATATCCAAAACATCATACAAGTATATATCAAAGCTTAAAGCAGTCTACATGTAGGAAAATTCTAGAGAGAGAAATTTAAGTGTTTCATGTATTCTCACCTTTTTGGGTTGTGATTGTTGGTCTTCTACCCTTCTGATCCTTCCTTCTTCTTCTCAGAAACTCTTCTCTCTCCCTCTCAGTGACTGAATGGTGTGTATGTCATGTGTATGCAATGCATCTATATGTGTATATAAGTATACACTTAATTATTGCAAGATCTGATTGCCCCACCAACTAGCCTTCCTCTTGCTTGTTGCAGCAACTCAAATGAGTGCTCTTCAAGTTACTGTTTGGGGCAGGCCATGATTTAGCCGGGTGTGTGTGTTTGTTTGGTTTTGTGTGTATATATATATATATACATATACATATATATATATACATATAATATTATACCAACACACTTGGAGACGCACACACACTATTACACCTTGGATATTAGCATGCTTTTATGTACTATGTATGGATATATTTAATTATTCATGTATATACCTACACATATGTATATACTTGGCCATGTATTCACACACAATACACCTTTAGTGTGTGTATGTGTGTGTCATTATATTTTTTATTTATTCTAACTAATAATTAATTTCATATATTTAATTAATTAATTATCTTCTTAAGTGTAGATATCTTTACACTAATTTTCATAACCTCGTAATGCGTGTCATAGGACCCGATATTTTTGAGTCGGGGTATTACATCCTTCCCCCCTTAAAAGAGTTTTGTCCTCAAAACTCGAGTGTTCTTAATTTCAAGAGTTCTAGTCTCTTTACGTTATTTCTAGCTATCACATTCATGTGTCTAGTAATTGAAATTAAATGCCCAGTCTATATATACTAGACAGGAATTTAAGCATAAAACGCCCGGTCTATATATACTTACCATAAAATGCCCAGGCTTTCTTTCCTATTCTAGAAGCCACCAGCCAAGGAAACGTGATAGAAGAGAGCCTCTGATGACTTGTGCACGATTCTTAGAGGTATTTTATGGTAAGTACTTTCCACGGTCGGTCAAGAATTAGAAAATTGCAAAGTTTGTAACCCTCAGCCAAGTAAACATGATAGAAGAGGAGTGTGAAGAAAAATTTGTGGAACTAGCCTGCTTCTCACCACATACGATCCCCACCGAAGATCTAAAAGCTAGGAAATTTGAATGTGTTTTAAAGGACAACATTAAATATAAAATCGAACCTTTTGAGCTTCTGACCTATAATGAAGTGGTGAACCGCACCAAAATATTTGAGGGGGCAAGAAATGCATTGGCCCAAAAGAAGGACAAAATAAATAAGGAATCCACCTCCCAAGTGACAAAGAAGCCTAAGGTTGGGACCAAGAGCATATTCTCCACTAATGAGAAGAATAACACTAACCAGGAGACTTCAGATGCCCCACTATGTTCCACTTGTCAGAAGCATCACTTTGCGCCTTGCCAGCGATTCATAGGAGCCTGCTATAAGTGATGACAAGCCGGGTATCTCATAAAATATTTCCCAAAGTGGACTCGAGCTACCGAAGAACCCATGGTAGTTGCTTCTTCAGTTGTACCAAAACCTTTTTTATTTTCCAACTACTATCGTGAACTACAATTGTGTTTATTTTAAATGTTAGTCGGTTATGCGATTCTTACTTCAAGTATGCTTATCTTTAATTGAAAATTTGTGTTAAATGACTTCTTTTGAAAATGAATATTTCTCATTCCAATTATGTTTAACTACTCTAGAAAACCATTTATTTGAAAAGCAAGATTTTAAATGCTTCTGCTTGTGAACTGGTAATGCAAGATACTCGTGCATAAGAGCTACGTGATCGTGAGATCCTTTAGGACTCGATACTTGAATTTTCCACTAGAAGGCATGGAGATCTCCCATGTGAATCGGTCTATAGATAAAAAAAAAAAAATATAGATTTACATGATAAAACTCAGAGTTCGGATCAATACGGACCCTCTTATAAAGTGAAAAGATGTAACATTGTAGAATGGTTGAAGGTTTAACCCTCATTACTTTGAATATGATTTATATCCTCATATTTTATGATTAAATGATTTATGTTTTTAGTTATAACAAAAACTGAATCCTCTTGTTTTGTATTGAGAAATTGAATGCCTTACTCGAATGCCTTGAATGCTTCGTGTTTTACGATTTGATGATTCTGTATTCTGTGTTTTAAATTGTGTGAACAATTGGTAGTGGTTACTTTTGTAAACTCTCTTATACTTAGACCACTATCAATTGAAAACCCATGACAAGGTATCAGAATTACTCATAGGGTTTTTATAAAGCTCACATGGATTTTACCCATGTCATTTCAAGCGATGACAATGAGTGGGAGCTTTGTCCATTTTGGTAGAGGACATCTAGATCTTCACACCTTTTGGTATCATTTTGCTGAGGATAGTTAGCTGGAGACAAGCTCTAGCACACAGAAGTTAGAATGTCAAGACATGTAAAACGTCCTTATCTTTTGTAGTGATGTGTGGGACAATATGTAATTTACTTTCGCAGAAATAATGACTATGTAATATGTTTAAGTTCTTCAAGTTTCAAAAAAAAAAAAAAATACTTATCAGGTTTACAAGCTCTAGTTAGATGGTTGTGCAATTTTTTTCACACTTCCGCAACCTTTTATTTATTTATGTTATGTTTGAACTGCTGCCCTACTCCGTTTTCGTTAATCGACCCTCGGGCAGGGGTCGAGGTTGTGTCGCCTGATCCGCATAGGGTGAGTCGGAGGATGTGACAATTGCCATCCCCCCCTTCCCCCAAATTTTAAATATTTGATATTTTATTTCCATTTTCTATAAAATTTCTTTTAAATAAATTATAAATTACCACCCCAAATTTTTCAATTTTTCTATAAAAGACCTCTTTTTATTATTTTTGCCCCTTATGTTAATGTTCAAGCTCCGCCACTAAGTGAGTATTTGTCGAAGGCAATTTGGCTTGTGCAATTGGTATATACTGAGACGCTGGGAATTCATGTTGTGATTGTGATCATCATTGACAAGGCTTGAGTTGTTGTGTTAGTCGAATTGAGTCCTTGTACTTTTCAGTTTCTTCATACTGAATTAGTGTGAATCTGAACTAAGTCCTCGTAATTTTTTTGCAAGGGCTTTCTAGGTAAAAATCTTTATATTTTTTCTTGTGTAATTGTTTATTTTTATTGCTAATATTCACATATTGTTATTATGAGAATCATAAGATTTTTTTACTAATAAACTTGAATCATTAATCACAAAATTAAAATTGATAAAGAATTTTGATTGTTGAACAAATAGATCTAATCAACACGTGGGATTGTGATCAAATTTATTGCATTTTAGATCACCTAAACCTATTTCAATATGAATGTTGCCAGAGAAAAAGTAGCACCGAAGAAAAATTAGTGTGGAAACGGAAGGAAATGGAAGAGATATTTTGAGAAATGAGACCAATTTTTGAGAAAATCCCTTTGCAGTAACGTCTTCCACTAAAGTTATAACCGCCTGATATTTATTTAATCTTCGCACGCACAACTGGCGTAGTCTCTGTCATGCTGCTTCATGTTGATCTTTTTAGGCCCGAAAGGCCAAACTAAAACCCGCCCCAGTTCTCTCATAATTGGCTTCTGACGGCAACCTCAGCTCACCCCACCACCGAGTTCAAAGCCCTTGAAGACGAGACAAGCGCAACAACCGAACATGTCCTCAATTCTTCCGCCCCCAGAATCCTTATCCCTCTCTCTCCTCCGCGCCAGCGCCACCACCACCGCAGCCATCCACCACCATTTGCCTTGCCTGCTCTTATCGTATCCCGGCTCCAGACTTCCTTCTGTCTCCACCTCCGCCTCTCGATGGTTCCATCCCTCCCACCGCCTCCCGGGGCCTCGCAAATCCTTTGCCGTTGCCGCCAGTAGCACCTTGATGGCCAATTCCGTACCGGTCTGTCACCTTATCCATTTATCATTCTTTACATAATCGTCATTTAAAGCGTGTCTACTCTCAAGTGTGTTTGTGTCTTTGTATATTACACACACATATATTTTCCTAATTGGTTAAATTTGCTGAACTACAGTTGCCTGTCTTAATGGTACCGACATGAAGTTCTGAACTTACTGTTTGTTATTTTTATAGGTGGACCCTATCCGTATTCATTTTTAGGGAAAATCTTTAAAATTATACATTTTTCAAGGAATTAAAATGTTGTATATAATCCTTTCATTTCTGCAAAATGCGAATTAGGTTTGGTTGAGGTAGATCATAATCAATTGGAGCTTCAAAATAAATCTCGAACTTTTTGAGACTAAAACGCACTTTGAATTGATTGATGCCTGTGACTAGAACTGAAGTCTTGTTCGTTCAGCTGTAATTTCAGTTATTTGGATGGTTTGGTTCTTCTTGGATCCTGTAACTTAAAAGTAATTGTCAATTTGTTCCAATGATCTAAAAATTATGAGTGGTTGGAAATTTATAAGCTCTTGAATTCTCCTTTTAATAGCCTGACATATTTCCACCATCATAAGTGGGTTCTGGTCTTCATTGACAGCTGGAAAACTTTACATCGTACAAACAAAATATAGTGTGTATTTTACAAAAATAGGAATGAAGTGCATTACCTGCTGGTAGAGAACTTGATAATCTCATTGGATGTTACCGGTTCAAAACGATATGCACATGTGACAGACCAGAGTTCTTATTCTAGGGCTGAACTACAATAGAAAAATGGTGGGCTAACAGATCAAAATTGGGTAAAATTGATTAGGATTCTTTAGTCAATGAATTAAAGGCTTTGCCTCAGATTTTGGTACTGTACTTCATGAGGACTTTATTGAAATTCATCACTCTTTAGTCAATGGACACCCCCCCCCCCCCCCAAACAAAAAAAAAAAAAAATCCATTCATTAACTATCTTGTTTTACCTTAAAGAACCTTCTTTATAGATACTAGGTTTAAAGACACAAACCTTCAAATTTGGTCCACTCAATATTACAACCAAATAAGACTAGAACTACACAAAATATAAAATTACCGAGCTACTAATGGGTTGAATTTCCGTCCAAGAAAAGGCTACAAATCCAAATCAAAGTAGAATTTGATTTTAAAAACTCTAACAAAAAGAATATATATATATATATATATATATAAAAAAATCGACAAATGAGATTATCTATAGGTAAATGATATTAGCACTCCAAAAAGTATTAATGGAGGAGCTCCACTTTTACATTGTGAAAGTGGAGTGCTGATATCACTTCTTGGAGTGCTAATATAAGCTCCCTATCCAAACTCCTACAACGACGTTACTACTTCTAACCAAGAATAGAAAATAACAAAACTCACAACCAAACACGTACTAAAACTAGACACCAAGCGGTTGTAATCATTAAAATTACTAATATATCATGATTAATGACGTGTGTGATTCTTAGATTACCTTCATCTTTTTATTGCTCTTGAATCGTTTCCATGGGATGGGACAAAGTTTGCCTCAAAGTTGAACCTCAAGCAAGAGATATTCTATAAGCAATGTCGAGCTTGACCAGTCTTGTGTCAATAATGTGTTCACTTGAACCATACGATGCTTATTTTAGATTACGTTGGATCTCGATGCTTATTGTATGATGTACTTGAATGCTGTTTCACAAAATCTTCTATCTTTGTAGAGGTAACTTGTTCAACTATGCAATGTACAAAACGTTGGAATTAATCTTTTTGATGCCAATAAATTCATAGTTTTGGAATTCAAACTTTTCTAGAATCAATTTGGTTGCTTTTCTTCTCCAAACTGTGGGCTTTGAACTTTGTCTCAATCTCTGGATCAAACAAAAGCAAAGTTTCTTATTGCCTTTAGTGATTCTGTTGGTGTACTGTTCAAAACCAAGTCTTGCCCTTCCACTTGAGAAACTTCCACATTATTAGTTGGAAGAACAGGAGGGGACGGGGTCAAAGTGCTTGGAGTTGTGTTTACCACTCCTTGGGTTTGAGTAAACTCCCTTAAGAAGTATCTCATTTCAGCTTTAAAAGAATCAAAGGCAGCCCCCTTAAACCATCCACCAATTTTTCTAGTTTATAAAGAGATTTTTTTTTCAGCCATCAAATTCTGAAAATTGTGCCAAAACATTGTTATTGGAAATCCCCATTACTTGAAAGCAACATCATTCCAATCCCAATGCAAACGGCCACTGAGGAATTTAATATAATAGCTAGTGTGCAAAAGAAGAATAAGATCTGGATGCTTCATCACCAAACTGATACATGATAGCCTAGATTTCTTCCATCTATGGCTGACAGAAAAGTGGTGTGTTAACAAGGTAAGAAAGGGTTGGGATTTTTAAGTTAATGAATTTAAAGCCTCTGGTTCGTAGTTGGTTACAGATCAAAATAAAGAAAAAAAGCATGCAAGGAAATATATATATAGAGAGAAATACACTAGAGCTTACCCGAGATCCACTTTCAAATTAATAGAGGAGTTCCACATTCTTTCAATAACTAATCATTCACTAACCTTTTTACAGCAAAGGGCCTTACTAACAGATCTTAGGAAATTTAGCCAGTTGGCCCACCCAATACTGTAACCAAATACACTTTAAACCAAGCTTTAAAGTTTCCAAGCTACTAATGGGAGATTGTTGCCAAAGCAAAGATTACTAACCTAGGTCAAATTACAACTCTTCGTATTTAGAAAGTCTAACCAAAATAAAAACTAGAATAGAGAAGCTTTTGAAAAAAAATATCGACACACAAAATTTTCTTTTCTCTTATAATGACTCAACTAATCCTAACCAAGAATATAAAATAACAAAACTTACGACCAGACACATAAGAAAACTTGACACCAGAATAGTTGAAATCTATCAAATTACTAAGATATTTTGATACTAATGACACATACAATTGTGTAAGACTTGCCTTCCTCTTGTTGTTCTTGCATCAACTTGCACGAACGTTCACTGGAATTGATGCACAAAAGAACATCTAGAGTCATAAATGATAAGCCATCACTTAGAAAGAGTTACTGAATAGCCTATTGTTGGTGCTTTGTTGTTGCAACTTATGTACATGTTGATTATGTTAAATTGGCAAATAGAGATTTAGGAGTGGATTAAGTGTTAAAATTAACTTCTAGTCTCGTGTTGTTACAAGTCAGTAGTTTCATTTAGCTATTTCTATTTTGTTAATGTTGGATCTTTCTATGAAGAATTTATGATGCTGCTTATAATGTTAACAAGCCCCACCGAACTACAAATATTGGTAGGTTACATTACAAGCACGAATAGGTGAAAAATTTGTCAGTTAAATGACCCAACTTTTGGAAACAGTTGCTCCAAAAGTTAAGCTATCAAGGAATAGGCCTAACAACTTAGATCAAGTTCTCATACGCTCTTGTACGTATGATCCTATCTCGCACCAGGATTAAAGACAGATAAAAGTTACAATAGAGTGAAAACTTGCACAAACCGGCAAAACAGAATTTATACCACTGGTATCACTCTGAAAGCTAGTCTTTTTTTTAAAAAAAAAAATTAACCCTTCAAAAAAAAAAAATGAAAATATTTTCCTAATAGTTTACTAAATACAAAAATATTTTCTATGGATTTATATAGCTTCCAATATGATTTCTAAGGGCATCTTATTGTTATGTTTTCACCTTATTTTCAATCATAATTTGTATTTTCAATATCCTCTCCCCCCCCCGGCCCCCTCTTCTTTGGCGTGTGATTGGCTGCATTGATCTATTGTTTTTTGCAGCCAAGAAGTGGAGTATATACAGTGGGTGATTTTATGACAAGAAAAGAGGACTTGCATGTGGTAAAGCCTACAACAACTGTAGATGAAGGTATGCCTAGTGTTTCAGTTCTATTTCCCAGATTACTTTACACTTTTACCCCATTTTTCTTATGCTTTAATGATTGTCCGAACAGCTTTGGAAAATCTTGTGGAAAACAGAATAACTGGTTTTCCTGTGATTGATGATGACTGGAAATTGGTAAGCTTTTCTTATTTTCCTTTTGGTATGCTGCTAATCCAATTTAGCATATTGTATTTTCTTTTTTTCGGAACCTTAAATGACAAATTAATTTTTAAACTTCTGTATGTTTTATGTTTGGATCTTGGATTTTCCAGATGGCACCTACTTGTGCAACTAAATTATGACATCAGCTATAACAGTCCAACTCTTTTCATGCTTCAAACTAAGAGAATCCCATTTTCTTTTCTATGGTTTGATTCTAAAATTTATATAACTATGGATTTTACATGGAACTATTGTCTGGAAAAGTACAGCTTATTACTTTTTTTTTGTCATTAATTTTTCAGTTAAAAGCGTTATTTCATAGGAGGGTTTTATCAAAGGCATGCTTGTCATTTTGTCACTTGGAGTGACAAGAATCAGTTCTGTTGGCACCAGGAGATGAGTTTTATCAACTTTTGTTATCGTTAGGGGTTTGTATAAATGACCTGGTTACTTGACTACTGCAGTATCATTCAAGTCCACTTGGTTGAATGGTAGGGCAGCTGGAACTGAAATACCTCCTCCTACTCTTCTTTTTTGTGGGTATTTTTGAAACTAAAAGGATGATTTCAGGATGCTTGTTTTCGAGGATAAGAGACCATATGGTTTTATGTGAATCATGGGGTAGCCTTATTATATTCGCTATTTTAATTTGACGGTTTAGTTATTCTGAGTATGAATTTAACTTTGTTTAGACGACATGGAGTTAATTCATAAAGGCTTCAAATTGAGAGTTAACAATGTTTAGAACTTCAATATCAGTTCATTTGTCAGTGTCTTGGAAGTGGTCATTTATGCAAGTTTATTGTCAATTACCATAGCAGGTTGAGTTTTAATTGCTGTGGGATGCTAAGAAAGTTTGTCAACTATAGAAAACTCCACCCACCCTGAAGGTGGAATCAATTCATGAAAATATATGGAAATGAAGGACACTAATGATCACAAGAGGCACTCACTTATGGACTTGTATCTTTGAAGCTAGAAACAAACCAGAGTATTACTTACTCTAAGCCTTGTGTTTTCTACCAGTAGCAGTTTAGGAATTTGAGAATAATGGCATAACCTGCTCGGTTATGTTTATAAAGGTACTATTCAGTTAGAAGTTCAAAGATAATGGCCTGAAATTTGGTTTCCTTTTTGAGAGGTCCAGTTGAATCTTCTTATTAAAGTACATTCTACGACTTGTTTATGCACCAGTTGTGCCTTTTTTTTTTAATGACCTCCTATGTGTTCTATGAACATGATTTATGCAAGAGAGCTTATTGTGCTTTGACACAGTGTTTGAAGGTTATGTCTTTCTGCAGGTTGGCCTTGTTTCAGATTATGACTTGCTAGCACTGGACTCTATATCAGGTAAATCAAAAGGCTGAATTCGACTTTGCCATGCATGGATATTACCTGCCTCGTGGTGCTTAACTGTGAAGTTGATCGAGCATATGGATAGATATGTCTATTAGTTAAAAAGAGTGTACCTTTATTTTTTAACCTGGTATTAACTTGCTTATACTAGAATAGTTGATTAGTGAGTCTTCAATTGCATCCCATCCATTTGAGGTTGTTATTAAACTATTTTATGGAAATTAAACTTTTGTGGTGCATAAAGATCACTCAGTCTTGACTTGATGCAAAATGTTCCAATATTTTTTAGGTGGTGGACGAGCTGATACAAATTTGTTTCCAGAAGTCGACAGCACTTGGAAAGTACGTAATAACCTTCTTTAATTTAGTAGTAGTTTGTTATGGTAGTCAATATTTCCACACCTAATGTCCCTATTATTTTATATGTTTGTACATATATTGAGGTGGCTGGATGTTTATAATTCACTGCTCTTATTTTTATCATTTATTGAGGTTTATTCTTTTCCTTTTGGGTAGGTAAATGTTCGTACTTCATTGCTTTCTGAGGTCTAACTTTTTTTTTTGGCTATAAATAATTAATTGCACCATTGATTAAGGCAGATTAGGAAATGTTATTTGTCTTTGCTTATCTGAAAACAATTAGATATGTTGAAGCTGATAATTTGAAAAGGTTAAAATTCAGATGAAGAAACATAACAATTGTGGAAACAGTTCCCCATTGCACATGCAGTTTTTCATATTTTCTGCTGATCTTTAACTCCTGTAGTGTGGATATTGTCTCTTATAAATAATTTTACATAACATACCTCATTCAAGCGTCATATTTTCATATCCTCTTGTTACATATATCTTGTATTTTACTTAATGATTGTACCTTGATGACCAGAATTGCTTGTCAATAAAGTAAAATAAAGTTTTTTTTTTTGAAAAAAAAAAGTGCAGGAGTCTCGCTTCTAGTTTTTTAATTATATCAGAATATTGTTAGTTTAGGAATGAATATTATACATCAACTCATGATATTAATTTCCTTTCCAATTTGGGACTCTGGTGTAAAGGATCTGAACAGTCTATTTAGCAAGAGAGAAAATTGGAGGGAAGGAAAAGGAAGGGATTGCGAGAGTTTCCCTCGTTTGTTAGGAAAGAAAGGGGAAGGAAAAGGGGGAAGAGAATGGAATGGAAGAGGGGGTTTCCCTCTGGGTCCACCATTTTTATTTATTTATTGGTAAGTCTGGGTCCACCATTTTCTTTTCGTCCAAAAGTAGGCAGAAAGGAACCAACAAGCTCTAGCTTGATTGCTTCCACCTCCTCATGTGGAAGGTTGAGGGTTCAAGTCCCCTTAAGGGGCAAAGTGTGTGTGTGTGTGATTTACCTATCCCTAGAACAAAAAAGAAGAAAAAAAAAAGTAGGCAGAAAGGAGGGAAAGGAAAGAAGCTCTTCTTTTATATTTTGGCCCTTCAAGTAACACCTACGTTAATATGCAAAGGTATAATGATAAAAATAAAAAATACCCTTTTCCTTTCTTTCTTTCTTCTTTCCTTTATACTCAACCAAAGAAACAGCTGCCTTTCCCTAAGGATACCTTTTCTATCCCTCCTTTCCTCCTTTGTTTTACATCCCTCGTATACAGAGCATAAGAGCAATCTTTGGAGACATCCATAGGGTGGATTGCAAATAAGATGAGTGATATCTAAGATCAAATCTCATACATAATAATATATCTTGGTGACGGCAGATGGTGCTAGATTGCTAAAGTATTCTTTCCTTTGGACATTGTATTTGCAATGCACATTTGTGAGGAAGTTCCAGCATCACATCTTGGTAATAAAGATATGTTTACCCTTGTTTTTCAATTCCAGATGCTTGTTGAAGGAAATACTATTTGACAAAGTAATATAAACATAATACATTGGGGGAAATGAGACAAATGAAATGCAAGTGAAAATTCAAGCCCTTATGGAATAATTTAATAGAAAACTTGCTAGCTAAAATAGGGAATTTGCCCTTATTTTGCGCGACTTGTTAGTAATCGAAGATAATTGGATGTTCAAGAAGTCAGAAGATAGTGTCGTATTCATGTTGCATTATAGTATGGGAGGAGCATCTTCAGTACTGAAAGAAAAGGTAGAATCAAAACAAATGTTTTTATTCTGCTCTTTCTGTCAGTGGATAGCAACGCTGTGAAATTATATGGTTTATTGCCATTTTGTTTTCTCTTTAGTGCATTGATGTAATCAGTAGTAATCAACTAAATTGGAGGGACTGATGTTGGGTGGTTGTCGTGAATTCACCCAGATTCTTGTTGACCAAATGCTACTCAGCTCGTTTTTTTGTTTTGGGTATTTTGACCAGTTTCATCTCTTATGTTGTAACTTATATAAATGTATTATTTTTAGGGTTTTGATTTATGAAAAGATAATCGTTATTGGGAGAAGGGGGGGGAGGTGTTCGGGAGTTTTATATTTTTGTAATCTCTTTGATACATAGTAGATTGATTATCGGCCAAACCACCTAAATTCTGTGTGTTTTGTTTATTTTTCTTGTTTGAAATCAATTTATTATTTATTTGATTCCTTCTGCACAATAGCTGCATGGCTTTTTATTTGTTTAATTATTATTTTTGTATCTTTTTTATTGTTGATTGGTTGAGAAATCATATGTAGAATTTGTCCAATTAAGTTTTGGCATCTATGTTCTGAATACCATTGCAGACATTCAATGAAGTACAGAAGTTGCTCGGTAAAACCAATGGGAAAATGGTTGGTGATTTGATGACACCAGCACCAGTGGTGGTTCGCGAATCCACCAATCTGGAGGATGCTGCAAGGTTTCATTCTTTCCTTTTCATTTATGTTCTATTTTCTTCACTCGCTGTGGCTGTTTTGGCACCAGCATTCAAAATAATTGTGCCTGAAAGGGTGGCTTGCTTGATGTCAGATTATTGCTCGAAACAAAATATCGCCGACTTCCAGTTGTAGATGGAGACGGTAAGCTGGTAAGAGACATCCACCTCCCACCTCCCTCCTCCCAACCCTCTTTTTTCCTCGTGTTTTTAACTGGCTAACTTTTGTATCCTGAAGGTTGGGATTATTACAAGAGGAAATGTGGTAAGAGCTGCCCTTGCAATAAAACGTGATAGTGAAGTGGAAGTGTAACATCCAGAATGAGTTTACTTCAAAAGATTTTGTGGCATTTCGGCTCGGCAATCGGGGATCATACTTGTTCCTACAAACTCTCCCAAATGTATTAGTAAAGAAATTGAAGGATCTCCATTGTTTTATACGTAAAATTTTGGCTCATCTATGTTTAAACATCATAAAGTTTCTATGGTCACTTACATATTTAAAGTTTTTTTATCAGGACCAATTAGTTAAGGTCTCAAGGACAGTTGATCAAAATGAAATTAAAAAGCATTCGAAGAAGAGAGGGTTCTAAGGACCAGCTACTTATATACCTTTTTGAATACTTAATTATTTGGTAATAAAGGCTTTTGTGAGAAATTTGTGGAGCCTGGTCCAAGGAGGAAGCTGATTTGTCTCACATTAACAGTCTCTTTGGATAAGTTGGAGTGCAAATATTAGTTACGAGAGAGAGTAGAAGAGAGGAGGTGGAGAGAGAGGAGAGAGTAATCATTCATTTATGTTTAAAAACTAAGGAGGAGATGGGAGATGAGAATTAAGATAGTGTAATTTTTTTATCTTGTTTGAGAATGATAGTAGAGAGAAAAGTTTTATATTAAGAGTAAATTACATTGACTTTTTCGAAATTTTTTATAATTATACTGATTTCTTATGAAATTTTTGAAATTACATTGACTTTTTTTGTTTTGTCTGGTAATTTTAATTTTCAAAATGATAAAATTATTCATTACATATTTTTTTTATTTTAAAATTTTGACCAATTATTTTTTTTTTATTTTTTAAATAAATATTAATAAAAACTTTAAATTTAATTTTATATAAAATGAAAATAAGTTATTACCTTAAATTTATTTTTAAATAAAATAATAATAAAAATATTTTAAAAATTTTAAAAAAGTTGATCAAAATTGAAAAATGTAAAAATAAATAAATAAATGACTGGATTGAGATATTTGTATATTGTTAAGTAAAATAAAGAATGTCAGCGTAATTTTAAAAATTTGAAAGGTAATTAGTGTAATTGTTAAAAATCTAAAAAAGATCGGTGTAATTTACTTTCACATTAATTTATTATTATATCTTAAGAGAGATTTGTCTTTTCTATTTTACTTTTCTATTATTTTAAAGATCTCTCTCTCCGCTACTTGTGGAGGGATTGTAAAACGAATTGAAAATGTGTTAGAACTCTCTCTCTTTCCCATCTTTTTTCTTAATTTATAAATCTAACATAAAATAAATTCTTAAATTATTTCTTAAACCAGGTTTTAACCACGGGCTTTTGCAAACCTTTTTTGTTTGTAAGTTGGTGCTACTCCCAAAGCAAGTGTTGTGAACAGTGATGATAGCAATCTTCTACCACCGTTCTCTTTTTTTGTTTTATTGGTACAATTTCTACGTGCCATTGTTCACTGCTTAATATATAATCCTTTATATCTTTCATATGTTACTGTAATTCGCTGATTGTTTGAACTAGGAAGTAAGTTGGGTCCTTTTTTTGGTTGGTGTGGGTTTTTAAGCGTATTTGATTTTGTTGAGAATGGGGGAGGGGTAGGGGTTCAGTTCTTGAGCTTCCGAGGGGCTGACTGTCGATCTAGAGGAATCTGGTTTGCAGAAAATTTGATTCACAAAATCCAGTTTGGATCAGAAGCAGTTTGTGAAAGGAATTGTAAAGATAAAATAAAACATGGTCAAAACAGAATGTTATTTAGGCGTAAGAAGGAGACAAAACTTGTCCTGGTTCCCAGCAACTGCAAGTGCTGTATCAAAATGTAATGGATGCACTATTGTTGTGTTGACTTCATAGATCTAACTAAATGGTAGAAGAAAAAACCGCTCATAAAAATGATGATGCAGCAAAATAAATATAAAGAAATGCCCATGCCCATGCCCATGCCCATCAGTAAAAACTAATTGAGAATCAATAATTGTCCTTAGTTGGAGAAGCTGTACATATACCTAATTCAACGTGAAGAAAACATTGTACCAACCACCCAGAAAAACCCACACACCAGATTTTTGGATTTCAATGTTTAAACAACACAATTATTAGAACTGTTCGGTTAATTTCTCAGTCTATTAAATGAAAAATTATCCAACCAGTGGCAATATTCATTTCACAGCTGAATTTCCTTGTAACATAGAAAGAAAAAGGCAGTGGGGCAAAATATATGATAAAAAAAGAAAATGATGATTTGATGACATAAATTCTGTCTAGCCAGCTAGAAATTATTTTATACGACGGTGATGGTCACTAAATTCCACCATTCACGCTGAATCTCAGTGAAATGACAATAAAAATCACATGGTTGTGACGTAGAATAATTTTTCTTCATGAGCACACCATCAAGTGAGTGGTCCCGACAATCTGGGCAGCAGAAACAGTGGAGAACCAGAAAAACACCTAACTCTAAAATCTTATCACTTTTAGTTGTTAGTACATGGCCACTTGCACCAACACAAGCAAATTGTAGGCCCCTTCCTGTTCCCCCTCCCTTTCGGTTCCACCACACACCAACCCCCACCACTCTCCTCCCCCCTCCCCTCTCCTCAATCATCCAACAAAATCCTTACAATTTATTATATATATATACACACACATTATTATTTCCAAAAGAGAAAAGGGAAAACATAAAGAGGACCAAATATTTACACTAATTCGACTTCCAAGTTACAAAACAGCAAAACTTCCTTACCCAAATTTAAACAGGACAAAAAAAAAAAATTAAACTAGATAGTAATTCACCAAAACTATATTTTTTTTTTGATTGAAGATATATTTGTATGGACTCACCAGTCATCACCATCTGGGTCTTCGGGTTCGGGTGTTTTGTTCAGGTCGGGCTTCTCTTGAAACCAACAGGGTTTGAATCCCGAGGGCGGTGTGTGGTGGTCATGGACATTCACCGAAGTCTCAACTGCATCAACTCTGGCCCCAACTTCTATCGCTTTCTTGCGTATGGAAGCAGCAGACAGGTCATGGAGGTTGCCAACAGATTCACCCACCCATAATTCCGGGAAGTTCAGCCTCGCCGACGGCCCGCGCAGGTAGTACACGGCCGTATCATACGCCCTTGCCGCCGCCACCGGTGACGAGTACGATCCTAACCATATCCTGGACCGCTTGTTAGGCTCTCTAATCTCCGCCACCCACTTCCCCCACTTCCTCATCCTTATCCCCTTGTACGGCCTCTCACTCTTCCTTTTACCTCCATCCCCACCACCTCCCCCACCCCTTCCCTCCATCTCTCAACTCTCCCTAATTCTTTCTCTCTCTATAATCTATACGAAGTTCAAGAAATTCTAGAGAGAGAAAGAACACCCATCAAAAAAATATGATGGGGCTTGTGTTGGGTTGTGGCTTCGGCGACTACTTGGGTACTAAGGCTCTTGTCATCCGGGTAAGCCTCCACGTTGATTTTCTTCGAAGAAAATGAAAATATATATATATATATATAAAAAAAAAAAAATTAAATGCACCGACACAATCTCTCTTTCCCTCTCTACAAAATTCGCTATATATTTATATTGCAAAAGCTTTCTATTACCTTATTTGTATTAGTTATTGGCCGCCATGTAGCTAGCAGACGTAGATGCTTTTCCCTTTTTGAATCTGGGTTTTGTTTGTTTGGCTCAAAGTAATTTAAAAGAACAGAAAATTGGAAAAATATATGTGGGGGTGATGGGTGGTGGTGTTTGTGGGCAATTGAAAAATGGAATTCAAAATTGGAAAAGCAGTTGTCATTTGATACATAGCGAGGAGAGAGAAAAGGTTTATATATATATATATATTCATATGTATGTATATTTTTATATTTTTCTTAAAAAAAAAAAAAGAAAATTGTGAGGAGGTGGAAGGTAGGTCGGTGGTCGGTGGATGGACAGATACCGTTATGACTTGACTTTCCGTCCCCTGCAATAACGATACAATGAATAGACTGTCATGCCCTTTTTAAATTTGTGTTTTTTATGTGAGTATATAGGATGATATTGGCATTAAAAATTATGAGTAAAGATGGGGCGGCTTGGTTACCATGCATCATACAAAGTATTAGCGGGCCATATGAAAAATGCTTTACAAATCAAGTTTTCATTCTCATGTAAAATGACGTTATAATAATATTATTTTACCAAAGAAAATTGATAAAAAAAAAGTATACAAAATTTTCCTATAAAATGAAGTGATAGTAGCATTTTGAAGAAAAAACTACACTTTATTTTCTTGTGACATGTAAACTCTTTTGTATTTAATCTTCTTAAAATCATAATGAAAATAGAAATCATAACTGATGTTACACTTTTTGGTCGACATAGATTTCAAACTTGCCTCCCTGAAGAACACTCAAACAAGAAGATCAGAGGACCACCGGATTGGCTCCGGCGGTAGCCGCTCCGATGCTTAAGTCAATAAACTGAATTGAAAAGACTGTAATGTAAGCCAAAGAATGAGCATGAATGTAAAGCGTACCTTAGGGTTTTATTTATAAGCTTAGTGATTCCTAAATTAATTAGGATTGGGAGCCATGAAAGTAGGGATTTGATCATCGAAGATAGCAGTTTCCATATTGGATACTGCGCTTGAGAGATATCCGTGAGTGACAGTTTCCTTGTTGAAGACTATTTCCTTATACTCTGCTCGGTAGGGCATTAAGGCGGTGATGAGCTCTGAACCTTGAACGTAGTGTTGAACTATGACTACAGAAGGGAGCTCTCAAGCGCAGATAGCCCTAGTTATTCGTTTTCCAAGGCGACTGTTGGTGTGTCATTTATTATACAGCCGATGTTTGACCTATCGAGGCCATCATTGCCTTTAACCGTCATAATGGTTTGGCTCAATTGGGCCTATATTTTGAAATTATATATAAAGGAGGCAAAGGCCTCACATGCTTTCTTTCTTTACTTGTTTTTACTGTATCAAAGGAATTTCCACCATTGTTGGATTTGCGCGACCTTAAAGCTTGAAGAGTGCCTATTGTTTGAGGCTTTGTTCTAGAACAGGTTCGACTAGTCTTCCCTTTTTCTTCATTTTTCAATTAAGAATTCTATCTTCCCTGTTTTCTATTTAAACAATGTCTGCTTCCTCTTCGTTGTTTGGTACCGGTGACGGCACAAGGAGCCCTTTGGGGACACCTGTGCCGTCTCATGTAAAAAATATAGGTAGTTTTCCCGCCGGAGGCATCAGAGATAGGTCTGTAGGGTCCCCTTATAGTTCTGAGGTTAGGGTAGTTGATGCCTTTTTTAGAACCCAGAAATAGGGTTGGGGAAGCTTTTGGTAGGCCGTCCCAAATAGAAGAGGGTGAGAGTGCTGCTACCCAAACCTTTTAGATGAGTGGAGGGTGAAATATAACTTCACTTCTAATGTTACATGTAGGGTACCGAGCCCCCTAAACCGCCCTTATGACATTGAAGAGGGTGAGATCTATGTTTATCTCGCTTGGTTAGAGATGATGCTAAGGCTTCCTTTCCTTGATTTAGTTAGGCAATTCTTCTGTTGGTTCGATCTTTGTCTTACCGGCCTTAATCTTAATAGTTGGCAGCATCTTTTGGGATTCATAGTGCTAGGATATTTGAACGATGTAGACGTGTCAGTCAATCTGATCAGTAGCAACATGGATATGAAGTATATGAGGTCGGAAGGCCTCTTCTATATGTCTTTCGATAGAGGGTTCAGACCTCTGTTCTATATACCTACTTCCAATACCTACTTCCAATAAAATTTGGAAGAAATGGTACTTTTTTGTTGGAAGAGGATGGGAGCATGTAGACTTCTAGAGCCATATTTCGACATTTCCCCGAAGTACGGGGTTCCAGGGTGACACCCCATTTTCTAGTAACTGTTACTGCTCTGTTTCAGTACTTTTTCTTCTGAACTACTTTGCTAACATGCTTGTCTTTCTTTTACAGATAAGAGTGCTTGGAGGAGGTCCATTTTTACTACCGAACTCCAAAAGTAGTACCGGAAGCTCCTTCAGACATCGAACCGAGCCCATACCGTTATTATCACCCTAGAAAATTTGATGGCGGCCAGCAAATGTACGAAGGTGATCAAGCAGTCCATTTTGGGCTCGTGGGCTCCTGAGCCCTCCCAAAAAAAGGTGGGAGAGGCTCCCCCTCCTACTGAACAGTCCCCCTAGGGTAAGAAAATAGGGAGACCCAGCTCTTCGGAGGGTGCTCCTCCTGAGGAAGAGAGGGAGGCCCCTACCCCTATATCCATGGTCCCTCCTGCCCTTGCCATCCCGAGCAAGCAGTCCGAGAAGGGGAAGAAAGCTGCCCCAGCCCCCCAACCATCTGATGACTCGGACTACCAAATTGCCAAGAAAGCCTTTGACAATATCTGGTCTAAGGGCCCTCATCGGTATAGGGGGAAAAATCTGGAGAAGCTAATGAATGAGATGATGAGTCTCCATATGAAGGTAACTTCTGAAGTCTCCTTTTGCTCTTCTTTTGCTTGTTTGTCTGCGTACTTGACATATTCTGACCTGTTTGCTTTGTACCTTGCAGAGTATGCATAGTTTGGCTTCTTTGATAGTGACTCCTTTGAACTCTGATGAAGTTGAAAAACTTCAAATCGAGCTGGATGAAGCCAGATTGCAGCTCGAAACTACTCAATCGGCGGCTCATACTGTTGAGGAAAAGACGAAGGAGGCTTCAAACTCTCTGGCCGTACTTGAGTTTGAGAGGGATCTGTACGCTCGGAAGGCAACTGATCTTGAGAAGGAGCTCAACAACATTCGATACCTTTATGATCAGAAGCTCCGAGATTCACTTGCCTCTACAGTCGAAGCTGCTAAAGCAGAAACTGGGGAGGAAATGAGGGCTGAAGTCCAGGCAATGGATTACGAGCTAGTTCAGTATGGTTACGATGACTTCAAGAACAAGCTCCTTGTAAAATTTCCAGACTTGATCTGTTGTTGATTGGGGGTACTGAAGCTCCTCCATCTAATGCTGAGGTCCTGAGCGAAGCGGCTCCTTCTAACCTTCCTCCAACAGAATAGGATTTTTTTATTTTTTTTTTGTAACCGAACACACTTATTAATAATAATACCTTTTCTTTAGATCTTCTTGCCTTATTTCTTTTTTTAATGATAATACTCATAAATCTTGAGTTTGTTCAAGCATTGTCCCAAGTCCTACTATTCTGTAGTTTATAGATGGGCTTCAGCCCTTCAAATTTGCAATATAAGTAAAGCTGTTCAAGAACTAACTGTAATTCCTTGATCGGTAGGTTGTCTTCCGAGCTTCATAACTTGCAATAATTCGAACAAAATTGTATTAACTGTGTGGGTTTCTTGGAAGTTGGAAAATCAAAGTAAGCAACTGAGCCTGAATTTTGAAGTTGGAGCTAGTTGAATCTGTTCTTGTACTGAGTAACCTGAATAAAAAATGGACTGATGGTATTTTGAAAGAAAACTTCGATAATCAACTCCTTTATTCCTTCCAGAACTTACTGATAAGAACTTAAGCAACCAGAATCATAATAATTGGTTGGAGTGAGCATCTGACTGAAAGAATGTTTGTAGCCATGTAGCTGAGCAACTGAGTTGAACCTCTTTCCTTTAGTTTGGTAAATAGCCAAGTAGTTTTAGTGAGATGAACAGAACAATCTTGAGGTCTGTGCATTAGGATGGCCCAGACATGGTGTTTGTACATTTAAGATAAACCAGACATGAGGTCTGTACATTGAGATGGACCAGACATAAGGTCTATGCATTAAGATGGACCAGACATGAGGTCTGTACATTAAGATGGACAAGACATAAGGTACTGTACATTGAGATGGACCAGACATGAGGTCTGTACATTTAAGATGGACCAGACACGAGGTCTGTACATTGAGATGGACCAGACATGAAGTCTGTACATTTAAGATGGACCAGACACTGAGGTCTGTACATTGAGATGGACCAGACATGAAGTTTGTACATTTAAGATGGACCAGACATAAGGTCTGTACATTGAGATGGACCAGATATGAGGTCTGTACATTGAGATGGACCAGACATGAGGTCTGTACATTGAGATGGACCAGACATGAGGTCTGTACATTTAAGATGGACCAGACATAAGGTTTGTGCATTAAGATAGACCAGACACGAGGTCTGTACATTAAGATGGACCAGACACGAGGTCTGTACATTTAGATGAAAACACTTCATGGAATATTCAAAAGAAACATCTTTATTGATAATACTTCCATAAATGTTCTATATTCCAAGGCCTGAGGACAGGCTTCCCATCCATATTCTCTAGCCAATAAGTGGTAGGTCTGACCGTCTTTGTTACTTGTAAGGGCCTTCCCAGTTGGGTGATAACTTTCCCATGGTGGGATCCTTGGTGTTTAAAAATACTCTTCTTAGGACAAGATCTCCAACCTGAAAGCTGACAGGTTTTAGCCCTAGTTTAGAGTCGCTGGCCATCTTGTGTTGATATGACTCCATCCTGACCCCGGCTTGTTCCCTCATTTCTTCAAGTAAGTCCAAGTTCTCTGTAAGTTGTTAATCATTGGCTTCTTGGTTGAAAGTTTCAGTCCTCATAGTGGGCATACTGATCTCTACAAGAATTACTGCTTCTGTGCCGTAGGCAAGCGAAAAGGGAGTTTTAGAGGTTGGCGTTCTTCTAGTTGTTCTGTAGGCCCAGAGTACTCCAGTGAGTTCTTTAACCCATCTTCCCTTGGCTCCTTCCAACATCTTCTTAAGAACATCAAAGACTATTCAGGTTAGTGACCTCTGCTTGCCCATTGGCTTGGGGATGACCAGGGGAGGAGAAATGTTGATTGATATGTAGGTCTTGGCAAAATTTTTTGAAAATTGTTCCTGCAAATTGCGTACCGTTGTCTGAGACGATCACCCTTGGTATGTCGAACCTGCAAACTATGTTTTTCCAAGTGAAACTCTTGACTTCCTTTTCAGTAATATGTGTTAGAGGCTCTGCCTCCGCCCATTTGGAAAAGTAAGCATGGCTACCAGTAGATATTTCATGTTCGGTGTAGCTTTAGGCAATGGGCCTATGATTTCCATACCCCACTGAGCAAAAGGCCATGGACTGGTGATAGGAATGAGCTCATGGCGGGGCTGGTGTTGGTAGGGAGCGAATCTTTGGCACTTGTCACACTTCCGGACATATTCCTTAGTCTTGCCTCAGCATTCCAAGCTAGTAGTATCCTTGCGTTAAAGCTCGGTGTGCCATAGTTTTGCCCCCGTTATGGTTTCCACATATTCCTTCATGAATTTTCGCAAGGACATACTAAGATTCTTCTAGAGACATGCATCTCAATAAGGGTTGAGAATAAGACCTTCGATAGAGCCTTCCATCATAACGAGGTACCGAGTTGATCTGATTCGGATCCTTCTCGCCTTATTCTTGTTTTCTAGGAGGAGTCCTCCTTCCAGGTACTAGAGGATGGAAGTCATCCAGTTTTAGGGTTACTTAGAGATTTGGGCAACTTGGACCTCCTCTATGCTTGGCCTTGTTCGATGGGAGATTTTTACAGTAGAATCTTCTTCTGACTTTAGGTGGGATGCCATGTTTGCCAAAGCATTAGCTCTGCAGTTTCCGGCCTCTTTCGATTTTTTAGATAGAGAATGCTTGGAAGGAGTGTTTCAATGAATTAACAAGTTCTGAATATCGCAGCATCCTGCTATCTTGGATGGTGAAATCTCCCAAAACTTGGCTTACCACCAACTGAGAGTCAGAGAAGACTTCGAGGTTCTGAGCCTCATATTCCTGCACTAGTTTCATCCTCAGGACAAGGGCTTCGTATTCTGCTTCATTGTTTGAAGCTCTGAACCCTAGGCTAACTTCCTTTTCCGATATGAGCCCATCAGGGGATTGTAATACCAAATCGACACCAGAACCATGGTCAGTGGATGATCTGTCAGTGTAAAGCTGCCACGTTCCCGAGTTTCCACAAAGCTATACTCTGTCCTGCAGTGCTAGGGTAAACTCAGCAACAAAATCGGCCAAGGCTTGCCCTTTAATTGAGATCCGTGGAACATAGGATATGTTAAACTCTCCTAGTTCCACTGACCATTTGACTAATCTCTTTGAAACCTCAGGTTTCCTCAGAACTGACTTCAGGGGGTAAGCAGTTGGAATTTCAATGGGATGTGCTTGGAAGTAAGGCTGGAGCTTCTGAGCAGATACTATAAGCGCAAGGGCCAATTTTTCAATCTCAGGGTACCTTTTCTCTGTGTCTAATAGTGCCTTGCTGACATAAAATATGGGCCTTTGGACGCCCCTGTCCTGCCTAACCAATACGAAACTAACGGCATTCTCGGAGACAACAAGGTAGAGAAGTAGCTTTTCCCCTTGGACTGGCTTTGACAAGAGCTCAGGTGAAGCTAGGTACTCCTTTAGTTCTTGAAAGGCTTTTTCACAATCTTCCGTCCACTGTAGAGCTTTGTTACCCTTTAGAGCTTTGAAGAATAGTAAGCAACGATTGGTGGATTTGGAGATAAATCTGCTTAGAGCAGCAACTCTGCCATTCAGAGCCTGAATGTCTTTCTTGGTCTTTGGTAACTCTAGTCCAATCAGAGCCCCAATCTGAGTGGGGTCTGCTTCTATCCCCCTTTAAGAGACTATATATCCCAAGAATTTTTCCTTTGTTACACCAAAGGTGCACTTTGAGGGATTAAGCTTCATTTTGTATTGCCTCAGGATGTCAAACGTTTGAGCCAGGTGTTGGATGTGGCTACTCTTCCGTAGGCTTTTGACCAGCATATCATCAATATAAACTTCCATAGTACTACCGATAAAAGGGATGAACATTTTATTAACCAGACACTGGTACGTGGCCCCAGCATTTTTTAGTCCAAATGGTATCACTCTATAGCAATAGAGACCTCGTTCGGTTATGAATGCAGTCTTTCCCTGGTCTGGAAGGTGCATCTGGATCTGATTATATCCTGAATAGGCATCCATGAAACTCATGAGTTCATGCCTTGCAGTAGCATCAACTAGCTGATCTATCCTCAGTAAAGGAAAGCTATCTTTGGGACAAGCTTTGTTGAGGTCTGTATAGTCAACACAGACTCTCCACTTGCCATTCTTCTTCTTCACCAAAATGGTGTTGGCTAGCCAATCAGAGTAAAATACCTCTCGTATCATCTTGGCCTCAAGCAGCCTCTGGACCTCTTCATTGATGACCTGATGCTACTCTGGAGCGAGTGGCCTTCTTTTCTGTCTCACTAGTGGGTGGTCTAGATCTACCATCAGTTTGTGAGTGATGAGGTCTGGATCTATACCCTCCATATCTTTGGTTTCCCAAGCAAACATAGAGAGATTTTTCTTTAAAAATTCTATCATCTCATCCTACTCGGCAGGTGTCAGATCTAGACCTATTTGCAAGTAGCGTCCTTGGGATGCTGAGCTGACCAATACTCTGATGGGTTCCCCTATGGGCTTGGCCCTACTGTCCCTTCCTTTGGGGCTTAGTGGTTCATCAATCTCAGAGGGACAGTCTTCTACCTCGTGATAGTGGGAGAGGACTGGATCCCCACATTCACGAGTGTGCTGTAATTGCTATTTGGGAGATTTTACCATAAGTGTGAGAGCATGACATTCTCTAGAAGTTGGTTGACATCCTCTGATGGAGTAGACAGCCTGATTGTGGACGTACATTAAGCATTGGTGAAGATTCGAGGTGACTGCTCTCATCTGGTGTAGCCACGGTCTCCCAATTGTGACATTGTAAGGAGATTTGGCATTCAGAACCATGTACTCAGTTACTATGGTTTTTTGTCTGTCTCCCTCTTTTGCCGTAGTGGCGAGGTTGATCCTTCCTAATGGAGTATTGAGATTCCCATCAAATCCTGCCATGATTACGCCAGTGGGCTTGATGTCACTAGGGTTGAGCTTCATCTATTTGAAAGGTTCGTAGAACAGTACGTTCGTCAAACTCCCAGTATCCATGAGGACTCTTCGGAACTCAAAATTAGCAATTTTGAGGGAGATCACAAGGGCATCACTGTGAGGACAGTGTACTCCTGCAAGGTCTTGATCCGAGAACTAGATTTCTGGCACTGGCCTTAATCTTTTCTCAACATTAGAGATCTGTATGATGCTGGGAGTAGCTTTGGCCTCCCGAGCATACCGTTTCCTTGATCTATTGGAAGTTCCTGCTTGTAGCGGAATCTGTATGTAGGACGAAGATTACTTGGTTGTTCTACCGTGGAGGCTCATTCCGTCCTTCCCTTTGCTTATGTCTTTGATCAGGCTTCTGATCTGGCCTCCTTTGTTGAGGCCTATTGTTGCGGGGGTTCTACCCCTCGTCCTGCCTGACAAACTCTTGTAGTCGTCCTCTCCTTATAAGCTGCTCAATTTCATATTTGAGGGCCTTACATGTGTTAGTCGTGTGCCCTCGGTCTTTGTAGAAATCACAGTGCTTGCTCTGGTCCTTGTAGCTGGGGTCACCTTTCAAGGGTTCTGGCCATCTTAAATTTTCCCGAGTTCTGACTTGTCGAAGTATGTTGTTTGGAGAGGTGTTCAGAGGAGTAAAATTGGTGAACTTTGTTATTCTTGAATTATATGAAGCTCTGGGCACTATTCTTTTTTCTGGGCTTCTGACTATTTTCCTAGTCGTGCTAGGGTCCCTCATCTAGTCATCCCTCTTTTGGTTGTCTTTTTTTCGATCATTTTTCTAGGCTTGCTCTTTAACCTTTCTAGTGGTGTCTTTTCCCTCCTCTAAGTTGATGTATTTCCTTACTCGATCTATGAGGGCTGCTATGTCGGCAAGGGGATTTTTTTTCAAAGAATCCCTGAAGCCTCCTTGTGCAAGGCCAGAGGCTAGAGCAGCTACTAGGAAACTGGGGCTGCAATCTGTAACCTTAGTAAGTTTGGCATTGAAGCGCGCAATGTACTCTCTGAGGGACTCCTTCTTGGTCTGTTTTACATTTAACAAGAATTCAGGACCCTTCTTTAGCCTCTTGTTGGTCATGAATCTGTCTAGGAATCGCCCACCGAGCTCATAGAAACTAGTGACTGAGTTCGGTGGGAGGTGATGAAACCACTTCAGAGCAGTACCCTTGAGGCTGGTCACAAATGTTCGGCACATAAAGGCTATCAGAAGTGCCATGTAGGGCCATGGTGTGCTGGTAATGGGAAAGGTGGTCCCCTTGGATCCCCTGTCCCATCATAAGGAGTGAACTTTGAGACAACAAACTTCTTTGGTCTTTCCTCAACCATGATAGCAGGGGTGAACGGTGTGGCAAACCTTCCGAGTAGCCTGGCTAACTCAGTTTTGTTTTGGGGGGATTTGAGCACCCCTCATAACAACAGTACAGTCTATAGACTCCACAACTTTTTAGCTTTTTGCGTGCCCCCGGGCAAGATTGGATGGTGTGAGTCAAGGCCTTGCGACTTCTGGGCTTATATAGATAGGATGATCCTATCCTATGCTTGGGAGATCACTTTGGCCCTCTAGGACTGGAGGTGCAAGAGCCACTTGAGGTTGAGACTCTTGTTGCGCTGGGTTTACTCTTGAAGCCCTAGGGGCTGGAACCCTAGTGGTGCTTCGATAATGGACTTCTGGGATAAAGGTTGGTATCCCTCTGCCTGCGGCTACTGACGGCTGGGGATCTCTATGAATGTGAGCAGCAATAGGAGGTTGTTGATCGGTCGGGTTGACGGGTGGATTCAGAGTATTAGCCTCGCGATTCTGAGTGAGCGTTGCTAGGGTTCTGGATATGGCTAGGAGTTGTTCTTGCATCAACTGGTTTTGCCATTTGACTTGGTCGAGCTCTCGTTGTACAGGGTCAATTGTTTGTCCCCATTCTCGGCCGGCAGGTAATCGGAGTTGAGGGTTTCGAGGATTTTGAGTATTCCTTCTCGATCAGAGATTGGGAGCCATAATCCTTTAGTGAAAAAGGAGAATGAATTTCATGTAAGTAGAGCACTTGGTGATTGTCGTTCCCATAGACGGTGCCAAACTGATGCTACACTTTTTGGCCGACGTAGATTCCGAGCTTGGCTCCCTGAAGAACACTCAAAGAAGAAGATCAAAGGACTACCGGATTGGCTCCTGCGGTAGTCACTCCAATGCTTAAGTCAATAAACTGAATTGAAAAGACTGTAATATAAGCCAAAGAATGAGCATGAATGTAAAGCGTACCTTAGGGTTTTATTTATAGGCTTAGTGATTCCTATATTGATTAGGATTTTGAGCCATGAAAGTAGGGATTTGATAATCGAAGATAGCAGCTTCCATATTGGATACTGCGCTTGAGAGATATCCGTGAGTGACAGTTTCCTTGTTGAAGACTATTTCCTTATACTCTGCTTGGTAGGGCGTTAAGGCGGTGATGAGCTCTGAACCCTGAACACAATGTTGAACTATGACTACTGAAGGGAGCTCTGAATGCTAAAGGAAGCTCTGAAGGCCTGCGCTTGGATCAATGAGCTTTGGAGGATAATTACTCGATCCTGCTCTGAATGGACGAGTCTGTTTTGTAGGCTCTAGACGGCTGAGCTTTATAATCACACGTGTCACATGGGGACTGGTTCTGTCGGTTTATGGTATATCAATAACATTAATTAAAAAATATAAAATGACCAAAATCTCATTATTTGTTATAAAGAGTAAATTTTCTAAACACTCTTTGTCGATATAATTCTTCAAATATGAAGCTTTGGTAGTCTCCAATGGTGATGATCTTCGAAGATTGCAATACACACATATATCCAAAACTTGGCCACGTGAACAGCCTACAGTCTTCTTTCATACTTTGGACACAAGACTCAATAACACATTATATTTTCTTAGATTTGACTATTGCTATGAACATAGAGAATAAAAAGAAAAAAGAAAAAACAATTTTTGAGTCAAATGTTTTCTTTTGTTTTTGTTTCCCATAAAAGGCTAAGTTGAGGCTTGAGGGAAGTTTTCCATTTTTCATGTTTCTTTCTAATAATTTCTCTACAAGCAAATTGAGTCCTAGGGTTTTAGATTTTCAGATCATTTGATCCAATAAATTTAAAGTATGTGCACCTCAATGATGGTGGTGGAAAAAGTATTGCCACTCTCACTAGAATTCTTGAAATAATGTCAAAAAATCATGGTAATGTACTGGTCGGTCGATGTTGGAATGGCCTGTTTTGTCGATTTATATGTGTATAGGTGGTTTCAGATTTGGTGGATTTGTGCGTGTGTTTGTGTGATTTCAAAATTTGGTGGATTTGTGTGTATACTTATATGGGTGGTGGTTCCTTTTTGTTTTGCTTTCTGTTGATCTTATTTGAAGTTATTGAGTTGTATTTGGTGTTATATATAATTTTTCTTTAAATAGGGATTTTTGTTGATATTAAGTTGTGTGTAGGGTTTGGTGAGAAACCTTTGTATAGGTATAATGTGAATTAGGGAAAATGGGAAAGATTTGGGTGGAAAATGTCTCCCATTCACATAGTTAGTGCATCAATGGAATGTGTAATCTATTTGGAAGGAAAAGCTAATCGTTTCACTTTAATAACAACTTTAGGGGGTTTTAAGTGTCGTCTTTTAAAGCACAACTAGTTATGTAAAAATGTGTTTAACTATAAAGAGATAATGTGTAATTTTGCCTATTTTCAAAATTATCATATCAATGATCCTTAATTTTGAAATGATAGAGTGAAGATATGTCACATCATTTTATATGAAACATTCGATATAAAATATTTGCTGATTATGTATGTATGTGTGTGTGTGCACGCATGCGCATATAAGGAAAAACAATCATGCATCTTATATCATATAATTATGTAGTTTTGATTTTAATCGATCACTTCGTTTTTCCAATCTTATTTTCTCATTTTTTTTTAGAAATAATAAAATCTTACATAACACTGTTCTCTTTTTTCCCCCTTCTCCTCTTGTTTTTCCTTCACTTCTCTTTAATTAATATGAACTAACTCATTAGTCAAAGACTTCATCATGAGAAAATGGACTCAAACAACAAAGATGAAGATTATTATGAAAATACAAAATTAGAGAACCATTGGAGTGTGCAATTTCATAAGTACAATCTGTACAATATGTCTTTGATTGATTTATATAACTTAAAATTTTAGGAATCATATGGCTCAAGACGTAGGACTCATGGCCCCAAAAGAGATTAATTTCATGACAAATATCCCTCGAGAATTGGCATAAGTTTTAAAGCACATTAAAATGAGTTACTAAATCATTTAGAACTTATATGATCATAAAATGACTGATATAGTGTCACAATCCGGCCCCAAAGACCCAAGTAGTGATGAAAAATTATTATAGAATATTTATAATTAGGTCTCTAAGGATAATCGTGCAACGTTTCGTAAATTTAAAGAATATATATGTGAATAAATAATGGGAAATATTAGTTATGCATGATAATAATAATCACAAACATATGAATAAGGTGGACGAACTTAAATAATGTAATATGGGGTATTGATGATGCATGTGGAATAATTTGAGAAGGAAAACATGGAGTGTAGAATCAGAAAGGAAGCCAAGTCTCGGGTCTTCGTTCGAACAAAGGGGAGTTCGTTCGAACAAGAACCCGAAACCCTTCGTTCGACCTTTGTTTGAATGCTCATTCGAATGAAGGCAGTTTCGTTAGAATGAGGCCTTGTTTGTACAAACAAGCATTCGACAGATCACTTTAGGTTGTGGGCTAAAAATCCATTTGCTCACAAATCCATAATTTCTCTATTCTCTAAAGCTTTTCTAGACAAGACGAAATTAGGATTTAAATATTCCTCGAATTTTCATGGATTTCCAAGCCACATAAACACAACATACCACAAGGATTCATCTCTAAGAAGAATCTCACCGATTGAAAGCTAGGATTTCAAGGGTTTCTTCAAAAACAAGGGGTAAGATTTAGGGTTTTTTTTTTTTAATTCTTCTTCTAGTTCTTGAATTTTCTCATTGATTTAGTTTGATTAAGTAAAATGAACCATGTAAATCTTTCCTTAAGATTTGGGAGGAAGGATTGAAGCTAGTGTCTTGGAATCTCTCTCTCTGCAACACAAATCAACACTTCATTCAAGGTTCTGAGGTAGGGCTTCTAACCTAGGTAAAGAAAAAATGTTTAGGGAGAAAACATGCATCTTGATGAGAATGCAAAATGTCATATTTTTTATTCCTTAATGTTTAGTCTTTTATAGTTATTTGGTGCCTAAATGTACTCATTAATCTTATATTTTGATTTAGGATGCAAATGGAGACGCTAAGTGCAAAACAAAGCTAATTTGGCGATTCTAGACAATTTCAACATCGCTTCGTAATCCGGGCATAACTCTCTCATATGAGCTCCGATTGAGATGATTCAAGATGATATGGAAAGCCAAGACAAAAATATACAACGTTAATGTTTTATGTTTTGAGCGATTCGGGTTTCATCAAGGTCAAAATCGGGCTTGAAACTTTCATACCTGTACTACTGACATTCCTTAGCTGCACAAAATTCTAATATGCGGGTCCATGCGATTTATTTTTGGAAATTCCAAATCTAGTGCACAAAAATTCCAGCTAAAAATACTACTTTCCTAGTTATATTAGGACTTTATTTTATTTTTAATATTTTCTCTTAATTAGTTAGATTTGGATATTTTTATTTTAGAAAAATATTTAGAATATCTTTAGGAGTTCTAGTAGGCTTCCAACATTGAATTAGTGTGTAAAAGAGGAGGAGATCAGATTTGACATCTCTCTCTCTCTCTCTCTCTCTCTCTCTCTCTCTCTCCCTTCTTCTTTAATTTCTTCTTTGAGTTTTCATGGCCTTGCGTGGCTAAACATTTATAATTGGTCGAAGGAAACGGAAGCTTTAGAATCAAAATAACTGTGAGATCTAATTTATTTTTATTGTTTAATTTATGCTTTGAGTATTGGATGTTTTTCTGTGCTTATTTTCATGATTGTCTCGTTTAACTACTAGGAGGCCTACTAGTTTATTATTCGTTGCAATCTATTGCTAGGTTAGATATCAAATCCGTAATTGTTTGATCCCTCTAATTTGTGAAGCAACTAAGATTTAATGATTTGATGCGTCAGAAATTATTAGATCTTAGGAAGAACATTCGACTAAATTAAATACCAATCGCTTGTGCTTGTGTTGTTTAGCTTAATCGATCTCTCTAATTCTTAAGGCTGCTACTAGATTAAACCTTTAGCGTTTATCTTGCGTTGTTTAGTAGTTAGGTTTAATTAGATCGCTTGTTTTTTAATTAACTGCGACTAAGGAGAGATAGGAAAATAGTTCCAACGGTGAATATTCAAAGTGTGAATTGATATATATTTGCATCGATGATCAGTTGTAAAGTTCCGATGGTGGATGTTGACTTGGACTAATGTTTGTTCTTTTGATTGATTTCTATACTTTAATTTGAATTGTTTCTTAGTTATTTTTTTCCTTAAAATTGTTTTCGTTATACTCAAACCCCCCCCCATCCTTATTCACATAGCATAAAACTAGGCTAGATATTTTCCGTAAGAACGATCTTTACTTCCGCTACTACATATATTTTTAAGAGTTTAGGTTTTATTTTTTGGTTGCCTGCGATAGCATACCAAATTTTGGCACCAATGCTGGGGAGTTTTTTCTAGTTGATTTTTGTGCTTCTTATGATCCTTATTTCATTCTTGAAATTTAAAAATAAATAAATAAATCAAAAATAAAAAAAAATCAAGGTGATTTGTGTTTTAGCGTAGAATTTTTATTTTATTTTATTATTTTCATTCGACAAAATTTGAATATACTCAACGAAAGTCGTCAGTTCGCTCCTATCTCTTCAAAGAAATTGGAAACCAGAAAGCATATTCATAAACAAGATCGTTTCATGCTACGTCAAACTGTTATTCTGTCTGAAACTATTTGCTTCTTCCATGAACCAGTGACAAGTGAGAAGAATGATGTTGGGTTTGTTTTCTTTGTTGAACAACTAATCAGAGACTAAACATTAAGAGTGTTTATTTTTTAATATTTTATTTTATTTTTAATTTTATTTTCATTACTCTAGATTTTATTTTATTTTATTTTATTCTTATATTTTGATTTAGGATGCAGATGGAGATGCTAAGTGCAAAACGAAGCTAATTTGGCGATTCTGGATAGTTTTGACACCGCTTCGTAATTTGGGCATAACTCTCTCATCTGAGTTCCGATTGAGATGATTCAAGATGATATAGAAATCCAAGACAAATATCTACAACGTTCATGTTTTGCGTTTTGAGCGATTCTGGTTTCATCAAGGTCAAACTCAGGATTGAAGTTTCCGTACTTGCATTACTAACGTTCCTTAGTTGCTCAAAATTCTAATGTGCGGGTCCACGCGATTTATTTTTGGAAATTCCAAATCTAGTGCACAAAAATTCTAGCTGAAAATACCATTTTCCTAGTTATATTAGGACTTTATTTTATGTTTAATATTTTTCCTTAATTAGTTAGATTTGGATATTTTTATTTTAGGATAATATTTAGAATATCTTTAGGAGTTCTAGTAGGCTTCCAACATTGAATTAGTGTGTAAAAGGAGGAGGAGATCAGATTTGACATCTCTCTCTCTCTCTCTCTCTCTCTCTCCCCTTCTCTAATTTCTTCTTCGAGTTTTCATGGCCTTGCGTGGCTAAACTTTTATAATTGGTCGAAAGAAATGGAAGCCTCAGAATCAATAAAACTGTGAGATCTAATTTATTTTTATTGTTCAATTAATGCTTTGAGTATCGGATGTTCTTCTGTGCTTATTTTCATGATTGTCTCGTTTAATTACTAGGAGGCCTACTAATTTATTATTCGTTGCAATCTATTGCTAGGTTGGATATCAAATCCGTAATTGTTTGATCCCTCTAATTTGTGAAGCAACTAAGATTTAATGATTTCATGCGTTAGAAATTATTAAATCTTAAGAAGAACGTTCGAATAAATTAAATACAATCGCTTATGCTTGTGTTGTTTAGCTTAATCGATCTTTCTAATTCTTAAGGCTGCTACTAGATTAAACCTTTAGCGCTTGTCTTGTGTTCTTTAGTAGTTAGGTTTAATTAGATCGCTTGTTTTTTAATTAACTACAACTAAGGAGAGATATGAAAGTAGTTCCAACGGTGAATATTCAAAGTGTAATTGATACATATTTGCATCAATGATTAGTTGTAAAATTCTGATGGTGGATGTTGACTTGGACTAATGTTTGTTCTTTTGATTGATTTCGATACTTTAATTTGAATTGTTCCTTAGTTATTTTTTTTTCTTAAAATTGTTTTCTTTATACTCAAAATCCCCCCCAATCCTTGTTCACTAGCCAATGCCGAGGAGTTTTTTCTAGTTGATTTTTGTGCTTCTTGTGATCCTTATTTCGTTCTTGAAATTTAAAAATAAATAAATAAATCAAAAAAAAAAAAATCAAGGTGATTTGTGTTTTAGCGTAAAATTTTTTATTTTATTTTATTTATTTTATTTTATTATTTTCATTCGACAAAATCTAAATATACTCAGTGAAAGTCGTCAGTTCGCTCCTATCTCCTCAAATAAATTGAAAACCAGAAAGCATATTCATAAACAGGATCGTTTCATGCTATGTCAAACTATTATTCTCTCTGAAACTATTTGCTTCTTCCATGAACCAGTGACAAGTGACAAGAACGATGTTGGGTTTGTTTCCTTTGTTGAACAACTAATCAGAGACTAAACATTAAGAGTGTTTATTTTTTAATATTTTATTTTATTTTATTTTCATTACTCTAGATTTTATTTTTATTTTTTATTATTTTATTTTATTTTATTACTCTAGATTATATATATATATATATATATTTTTTTTTTTCATTACTCTAGATTTTTTCTGATTTGTTTTTCATGATTTATTAGAGTTTCCTTGATTGTTTATGACTGTAACTCGATCTTCTAATCAAAGTGATTTGCAGTGCAATCCAGAAATAGAGAGAACTTTGTGCAGGTTAAGGAGGGAAGCTCGGAGAAATTTTGAAAAGAACGATCTAGCTTTTGATTCCTTATTTGAGAGCAATTCTGATTTAGAAAAGGAGGAAGTCATGGTTGGAATTCAAACTTTGAAAGAGCTTGCCGCCCTTGATTTGAATCAACAACCCTTATGCATAACGTTCCATACTTTAGATGTTGCTACTACTTTTGAATTAAAATCTGGACTAATACATCTCTTGCCCACTTTTCATGGCCTTACAGGTGAAGATCTTCACAAGCATCTAAAGGAATTTCATGTAGTACGCACGAGTATGAGACCCACGGGGGTGACTGAAGATGTAGAGATCTGAAAAATGAGGGTAAATTTTTCGTTTTTGCCGGTAGGGCACTATTCATGCGCAGTTTTGCTGGTAAGGCATTTACATGATCGTTTAAGCAAAAGTCATATTTAGAAGCATATATTGAGTGTATCATATAAGAGAAATATGCTTAGAATATTAAAATATACCTCCTGTAAAAATTTGAGCCTATTCGGAGATAGTTTCAAAAATTAGACCAAAAGGGCATCCGGGTGGCCTGGGTGGATCCGGCTAAACTCGGCCACAGGAGAAAATTTATTTTTTTGTAAATTTTCATTTAAAATAATTATAAGAACTTTGACTAAAACAAAATATCGAATTGAGGCACGTCGGGATGAGTTGTAATGTAACGGGGCCTGGATTCATTAAGGGCAAAAGGGTCATTTTGCCCCCCTTGCCCCTCCACTATAAATACAGCCCTTTAGTGTATAATTTTATTATTTTTGGGCTGGAGAAGGAGCAGAACACGTCCATGGGAGAAAAATGGTGAGAAAACCTAGGGTTTTCAAGTTTCAAGCTACCAAAACACATATCTAAGCTTGGATTTTCGCAAAGGTTCCTTCTAGGAAGTTGTTCCTCTCAACAAGGACTATATTCTCACTGATCGGTTTGGCTGTGCAGCGAACACAACTTCCTCGGTTTGAGAAAAACCATTCTAGGTATGATATTTTGCTAAGTAAGGAATATGATTAAGTTTAGGAGTGATTTACATGTTGATTGAATGATTCATGTGTCTATTTGATGTTAAAAAATCACTTAGGATATAGTTGCTTTGAAAACTTAGAGTTGGTAGTTTAGGTACTTTTGTGTACTTGAGTGTTCTTTGAGAATTTGGAAAAGTGATAAACATGAACCATGACTATAAATGAAATTCATTGTATTCTAGCTTAGGTCCATGTAGAAAAAATCTTGTAGTTGGAAAGTTATGATTTATTCAAGGTGTTGGTGATTTATGTATTTTGTAATCTTAGAGAATTTTTCAAAGTGATGAACATATAACTTGTTTATGTGTTTGATTCATTACATTCTAGTTTATGTTCATGTAGAAAAACTCTTGTGGTTTGAGAGTTATGAATTATCCCACGAGTTGGTAGTTTGTGTATTTGTGTTTTCCTTGAGAAATTGTTAAAGTGATGAACATGAGACTTGATCATATACTTAATTCATTGAATTGTGACTTACATTCATGTAGACAAAGTGTTGTGAATTTGAAGTTATGCTTTACTTTATGAAAGAGGCATATTTTTAAGTCATGCTCTATGTGTTGATGAAGTGTTTCATTGAATTGCATAAGAATGAAATCAAAGCATGTTGGCATAGTGTGGATCCTTGGAGGCATGGCGTGAGTTGAGCACTTGGTGCTATGCGTTATGAGGGTATAGATCTTAGTGGTGAAAAATCTAAAATTGGCCATTGCATTGGTGCCTGCTTACCCAACGGGAGCGATCCGTGAACAGGTGTTAGTACTCGGATATCCAACGGGAGTGATCCATAAACCGAGACATGATGGCATAGAGTTGACATGGGTGTGGCATAGAGTTGACATGGGTGTGGCATAGAGTTTGCGTGGGTGTGTCATGCATATTGCCAATTCATTGTATTATTGAATTGGAAGGCCTGTAGATATAAATGTACACTTGCACATGCCACGCCTTAATTTTGTTAATTGCATTAGCATTATGTCATACCAGTAGTTAAGCTAACCCCTCGTGGGACATCATATTTCAGATGAGGTTCCGGATGCTTGAGACTTGTTTAAGTTTTGAAGAAAGGAAGGAAAATAATCATAAAGCATATTTGGCCCTTGGGGCATGTTTTTGTATGTATGGGCATAAGCCAAATAACTTGTATTTAAATTTGAAAAAATAGTGGACTATGGATTATAGGCCTTGGGCCATTTTAAATTGTAAGGGTTTAAGCCCAAATGACATGTAGAACATATTTATTTAATATGCCTTACATGCATATATATTGAAGGAAATGGATGTATGTTTAATTTAATGAACTTGTGGCCATTGAGTGAGGATGGATTGTGATGTGGTTATATATATGAAGAATTGCAAAAAAAATTAGGTGGAAAAAGACATTAGAAAACAAAGGAGGTTATATCAACATTTTGAAAAAATTAAAGAATTGATTAAGTGTGTAAAACACCATTTAAATGGGTGAGAAAAGTGCTCAAAATGGAGGTTAGAAACCTTGGGGAAATGGGCTAAAAATGGAAGAAAAGTGTCTTGAAAAACTTGGAAAAAAAAATTCAAAAATGGAAAAATAGGTTGCACCCATGAACAGTAAAAATGTAGAAAAATCGGATTTTGCTCTTTGTCGCTATAGTGCCCAACCCGCAGCCTGCCCCGCGAGCGCTCAGCCTGCCTGCTGCCTTTGCACGCGCACCATGCCCCACCTGCCTTGCCATGGCCTGCCTGCTGCTATCCCTGCGCGACAGCCCTTGACACCCCTTCTTGACGTCATCTTTTGGCCACCTTTTTGAGCCATTTTTGGGACACCTTTTGAGCTATATTGGGGCACTATTTTGGGCCATGTTTGGTCAATTTTTAGACCATGTTTGGCCACCATTTAGGGCTATGTTTGATCACTCAATTGGGCTATGTTTGTCATTTTATGTGGCCATGTTTGGCCTCTCTTCTAGGCCATGTTTGGCCACATACTTGGACCATTTTAGGTAGACTTCTTGACCTATTCTTGGCATATGCCTTAGGGCATTTTGAGGCCCATTTGGACCATAATTTTAAGACAGTTTTGGGATGCTTTGGAAGTTATTTTTTAACATGACTTAAATTATTTCGAACATTAAATGGGAGGGATGTTTGAGTGACATTAGGAGGTCAATTTGGTTAAGTTAAATAGTAAGTCTTCACCTCAAATCTTGGGGAAACATGGGGAATGAATGCATACTTAATTAAATTCACTTTAATGACCTTTTCTTATTTTATTTCACTCACTCCCTCGGGTTTGTGAAAATTCGGGGTGTGACAACGTGGTATCAGAGCATAGAGACCGTGGGGTGTTGTTGAACACAATGGAACTATGATGCATGATTTGAAATTTGTGTGAACCTTGTGTAATATGTAGATTTTGACAGCTTGGTATTAGAGTTCTAGTTTGAGAATACTTGGTGATGATAGGTGTAGTTGAACACCATGGGACCCTTGAGGAGAGCATTTGACTTAGTGTAAGCTGTCGGTGGTATATGGTAGGATCGTGTGTGTTATGTGGTTATTTTTACTGGATGCATGACTTGTTATGATTATGTGTTAGTTGATAATATACTATGATGCATGATTACGTGATGTGTTGCAGTGTGGTGTATGATATGGATGATATGTATATTGGTATAACCGTCTGTGATAACATGGTATGTGATCTAATGTCTTGGAACAGTGGATGGGGTTTAGACCTTAGGTGAATTGGACTAGTTGAATACTAGCATGACTTGGACATGTGTATATTGTATTGCTTAGATGGAGTTTTCTTGGCAAAAGACTATGTTTGAATTAGGGGGAAATTTGTTAATTATTTATTGTAACCAATGGATGGAGGTGGTTGACATGAGTTTTATAATTTATGATTAAGCAAGTATGTCTACGGGATTTCTTTGGTTATCAGGTAATGATTGATGATCTCTTGTCTTAGGAGAATTGTATAAACATGAATAGTGTGGAAGTGATGATATGGCTTAATCCAGGTTATGATGTAATAGAATTTTGATTTCATGCTTAGGATGAATATTGATAAATCCAAGTGATCTGAATCTGAAAGTTGGGGGTTGAAATGATTTCTTTATTGAACTGGAATATGTTATTTTGTGGTGGCCTGTGGAGGTAACCTAGAGATGAATGCTATTGTCTTACCTAGTCCTAAGCTGATCAATACTTGTTGTGATAAGAGTAGTGGATTGATTAAATGAACCTATGAAAATAAGCCTTGTGAAAATAATGAGTTGCTTGAATTAGACCAAATAAAGGTGTGAATCATGAACCTAGTTCTAGCATAGTTGTAAGAGTGATTACATAATTATGATTGAATGAAGGATAAACATTGGTTGTTGCTTTAAAGGAAAATTGTGTATCGAGTTAAGAGTTGGATGACATAAATTTTTGAATAAGAGTCTTGTGTTTAAGATGCGAATTATGTGAATATACTTGGGGTAGTGTGACCCTAACGAGGATCTGTAGAGATTACTCGATAGAGATAGCTAACTGCATTCTTTCTTTTGACTTCATTCTATTTGACATGCCTAGTTTTGGCATTATATTACGGATGTATTGGTTGTTTGTTTCTCGGGCGAGTGTAGACTACTAAAGGGGGAAAGTGACGGTGTGTACTCTTGAGGGAGAAAGTTTTTATTTCATGGGGTGTTAGTGGATCCTTCTAGGATGAACTTTGTTATGAGTTAAGAGAGGTTAGACCTCGACTTAATTGGGCTGTTTGGATTATGTGATTGGGTGAGTGCTTGTTACTTTAGTGTGTGAAATTGTACAATATGTGGTATGCTCGATTATTGATGAACTGGGGCTAGATGCTTATATTTATGTAGTAGATCGAGTGATTTGTGAGAAAGGCTATATGCTTAGTTATCTATAAGATAGGCTGTAAGCCTGGACATCAATAGGATCAGTTACGTGCCTAGTTACCTATGTGGTAAGCTGTATGCACTCTTATGTATATGTATATTCTTAGGATGGATCATAATCTCAAGTGTTTATGTGGTGGGCTACGTGTTAGCTGTTGAATGTTGTTTGTTGATTCTATGTGTGTATGCTAGGTTAGTACCCGATATTCATAGGGTTACAGTACTACGACTATGATATCTAAACAGACTGGATTGGTAGTAATGCATGTATAAAAGTATGCTTAACCATGTTATGTATGTATGCATGATTAAATGAATATTAACTGTTATGAGCATATGATGTAGAAATGTATATACAAGGTCATAAACCCATGTGGTTAGGATCACTTGAAATTGTATTATGAATAGACTGAATTGGTAACAGGTTTTGAGTTACAAGTGTATGGACTGGCCAATCTATCACCCAGTAACAAAAGGAGCTGCGATCCATGAAGGGTTATCACCTAGTTATATACAGGAAAAAGGTAAAAGATACCTAATAAGACAATTTACGGCAGCAAGGAAAATGAATTAACTAAGGTGAACTTGCATGAGTATGTACTAAATACATGATGGAAACATGATACATCTTTAGTATTTGCCAAGGTTTAATTGATTTGTTATATGTGTTAAGTATGAGATTTTTTTTTTACTTAATGTATGTGTAAGTTATGTGGGTATAAATGAAGCATGTTAAATTCTTTGATGTGTAAGAGATATGTATTGCATGTTTTGTTTTTATATACACCCATGGATTGGGTACATATGTGCTTACATGTTTATGTTGCATTTTGGAGCATGTCATTAGATAGTGCATGGAATTAAAAGCTTGAAAGCTTAAAAGGATGAAGATGAAAAAATTTTAACCATATATGGGAGTGTGTATGGAATATACCTTGGATACGGGGTAGAAGAGTTTTTAATTTATCCTTGATGAATTAAATTACTGAACTATTAGTTGATTATAGTGTTGTTGATATAAAGGATGAATTGTGAATAGCATGGTTATGTCAAGCTGGTGGTGAGTATGATTCAAATTTTGCTTAACATGTAAATTGAGAATGGAAATTTTAATTCAAAAAATAGAATGATCTTGTGGAAGTCCAAGGACTTGTGAACAGAAATGGTACATTATTGTTAATATTGGGGTTATGATTTACTGCCAATCTTGGTAGATATTTTTGGAAAGTAAGATTAGTTAGAGATGGTATGTCTCGAGGATGGAGTGACTTATAGATATGCATACTGAGCTATGGTTGATTATTGAGAAGTATAATAGTGCATTGAAGGCTTTTAATTTTTAGTGGAGTATGAAAGTGCTATAAATTTTGTTATGACTATTTCCTATTGTGGCCACATGATGGTTGGATTGATCTTCAAAGGTAAGGTTTTCGATTATATTTCTTTGATGGTAGAAGTCATTTGTTAATAAGGCCTGTGTATACCTGTTTTCTTTTTCCTAGTTGATGGATAATAGATTTTGATCATAAATTTACATGATGAGTGAACACTAATAGTGATGAATTAAATTGGGATATTCTAAGGATTCACTTGGAAGATTACTATTGTAGGGAGAGTGAATTCTCCCTAGAATGATTTGATAATGTATCTTTTGATGATTGTGAAATTATACGAGTTAAAAACTCAATTTGAGGACTTAGGATGAAATGACTGAATGATGAATCTGATGTGTAGAATGGTTTTTGATAGTGTTGATTATAGTGACTAAATTAAGTTAGATTTGAAACTAATGTGATAAGTTTCATATGATTGACGAACTCTTTTAATTAATTAAGAACTCAACGTGAGTGTTATGGATCCTTGCAAGATCTTGATTGGAAAAAGGTGTTGGAGAAGTGGCCTATCAATTGGCGTTACTGCCATAGTTATTTGGGGTTCATGATGTCTTTCATGTATTGATGTTGAGGAAGTATCAGCCTGACCTTTCATATGTACTCGATTGGGTTGATCTTGAAGTGCAGGTGATATATTGATGCCATTGTGATGATTACTAGATGATTGCATAGCTTGACTTGAGGTTAGTTAGATGGTCATCATATGTGTGAGAGACTTTGAGGTATCCTTGTGAGCATTGAGAATTTTTTTTTATGTTGCGTTATTAAGGTGGGACATGATGCTTGGATGGATTTGGGAAATTGGCATTGATAAGCCAATATGTTTGAGGATTTCATTATGCGTTGTGCCATGTAGAGAGGGCCGTTACAGATGGGATCAGAACCAGACCCTAACAGGGAGTGTGGAGATGTCTGCACACCACTGCACGCATGCCCAAGTGGACAAGGTTCCTTTGGGGGCAGAGGGTAATGCATTCCACATCGCCTGGCGAAGGGAGAGGTGAAGGATCCATAGGTAGGGCTGCACATCTCCATGTTACAATGCATTTTGTATTGATCTTTCTAAACTTTGTCAAAAAGGTACATTTTAAAATTTTTGGACAAAATTTCTTTATGGGGGGAAGGATGTAGAGATCTGAAAAATGAGGGTAAATTTTTCGTTTTTGCCGGTAGGGCACTATTCATGCGCAATTTTGTCGATAGGGCATTTACAAGCATCGTTTAAGCACAAGTCATATTTAGAAGCATATTTTGAGTGTGACATAGAAGATAAATATGCTTAGAATATTAAAATACATCACTATCTCTATCGAATTAAGGATATTCGAAGTGCCACACTAATATTTTGTTTGAGCCTATTCGGAGACAGTTTCAAAAATTGAACCAAAAGGGCATCCGGGTGGCCCGGGTGGATCCGGCCAAACCCGGCCACAGGCGAAAATTTGTTTTTTGTAAATTTTCATTTAAAATAATTATAAGAACTTTGGCTGAAAACAAAATATCGAATTAAGGCATTTCGGGATGGATTGTAGTGTAACGGGGCCCGGATTCATTAAAGGCAAAAGGGTCATTTTGCCCCCTTGCCCCTCCACTATAAATACAGCCCCTTAGTGTATAATTTTATTATTTTTGGGCTGGAGAAGGAAGCAGAACACGTCCATGGGAGAAAAATGGTGAGAAAACCTAGGGTTTTCAAGTTTCAAGCCACCAAAACACACATCTAAGCTTGGATTTTCGCAAAGGTTCCTTCTAGGAAGTTGTTCCTCTCAACAAGGACATATTCTCATAGATTGGTTCAGCTGTGCAGCAAACACAACTTCCTCGGTTTGAGAAAAACCATTCTACGTATGCTATTTTTCTAAGTAAGGAATGTAATTAAGTTTAGGAGTAAATTACATGTTGATTGAATGATTCATAGTGTTTATTTGATGTTAGAAAATCACTTAGGATATAGTTGCTTTGAAAACTTAGAGTTGGTAGTTTAGGTACTTTTGTGTACTAGAGTGTTCTTTGGGAATTTGGAAAAGTGATAAACATGAAGTATGACTATAAGTGAAATTCATTGTATTCTACCTTAGGTTCATGTAGACAAAATCTTGTAGTTGGAAAGTTATGATTTATTCAAGGTGTTGGTGATTTATGTATTTTGTAATCTTAGAGAATTTTTCAAAGTGATGAACATATAACTTGTTTATGTGTTTGATTCATTGCATTCTAGTTTATGTTCATGTAGAAAAACTCTTGTGGTTTGAGAGTTATGAATTATCCCACGAGTTGGTAGTTTGTGTATTTGTGTTTTCCTTGAAAAATTGTTAAAGTGATGAACATGAGACTTGATCATATACTTAATTCATTGAATTGTGACTTACATTCATGTAGACAAAGTGTTGTGAATTTGAAGTTATGCATTACTTTATGAAAGATGCATATTTTTAAGTCATGCTCTATGTGTTGATGAAGTGTTTCATTAAATTGCATAAGAATGAAATGAAAGCATGTTGGCATAGTGTGAATCCTTGGAGGCATGGCATGAGTTGAGCACTTCTTGTTATGCATTATGAGGGTGTAGATCCTGTGGTGAAAAACCCAAAATTAGCCATTGCATTGGTGCCTGCTTACCTAACGAGAGCAATCCGTGAACAAGTGTTGGTACTCGGATATCCAACGGGAGCGATCCGTAAACCAAGACATGATGGCATAGAGTTGACATGGGTGTGGCATGGAGTTGACATGGTGGCATAGAGTTGACATGGGTGTGGCATAAAGTTTGTGTGGGTGCGTCATGCATATTGCCATTGCATTGTATTATTGAACTAGAAGGCATGTAGATATAAATGTATTCTTACACATGCCACGCCTTAATTTTGTTCCTTGCATTAGCATTATGTCATACCAGCAGTTGAGCTGACCCCTCGTGGGACATCATATTTCAGATAAGGTTCTGGATGCTTGAGACGTGTTTAAGTCTTGAAGAAAGGAAGGAAAATGGATCGTGAAGCATATTTGGCCCGTGGGGCATGTTTTTGTATGTATGGGCATAAGCCCAAATAACTTGTATTTAAATTTGAAAAATAGTGGACTATGGATTATAGGCCTTGGGCCATTTTAAATTGTAAGGGTTTAAGCCCAAATGACATGTAGAACATATTTATTTAATGTGCCTTACATGTATATATATTGAAAGAAATGGATGTATGTTTAATTTAATGAATTTGTGGCCATCGAGTGAGGATGGATTGTGATGTGGTTATATAGATAAAGAATTGCAAAAATATTAGGTGGAAAAAGACTTAGAAAACAAAGGAGGTTATGTCAACATTTTGGAAAAATTAAAGAATTGATTAAGTGTGTAAAACACCATTTAACTGGGTGAGAAAAGTGCTCAAAATGGAGGTTTAGAAACCTTGGGGAAATGGGCTAAAAATGGAAGAAAAGTGACTTGAAAAACTTGAAAAAAAATTCAAAAATGGGAAAAATAGGTTGCAGCCATGAATAGTAAAAATGCAGAAAAATTAGATTTTGCTCTCTGTCGCTACAGTACCCAGCCGCCCGTAGCCTACCCCGCGCTCGCGATCAGCCTGCCTGCCTGCTGCCTTTGCGCGCACGCCATGCCATACCTGCATTGCCTTGCTGCTGTCCCTGCGCGACAGCCCTTGACACCCCTCCTTAACGTCATCTTTTGGCCACCTTTTTGAGTCATTTTTGGGACACCTTTTGAGCTATATTGGGGCACCATTTGGGGCCATGTTTGGCCAATTTTTAGACCATGTTTGGCCACCATTTACGGCTATGTTTGATCACTCAATTGGGCTATGTTTGGCTCATTTTATAGGGCCATGTTTGGCCACTCTTCTAGGCCATGTTTGGCCACATACTTGGACCATTTTAGGTAGACTTCTTGACCTATTCTTGGCATATGCTTTAGGGCATTTTGGAGCCCATTTGGACAATAATTCTAAGACATTTTTGGAGACATTTTAGGGATGCTTTGAAAGTCATTTTTGAACATGACTTAAATTATTTCGAACATTAAATGATAGGGATGTTTGAGTGACATTAGGAGATCAATTTGGTTTAGTTAAATAGTAAGTCTTCACCTCAAATCTTGGGGAAACATGGGGGAATGAATGCATACTTATTAAATTCACCTTAATGACTTTTTCTTTATTTTTCTTTTTTCATTTCACTCACTCCCGAGGTTTGTGGAAATTCAGGGTGTGACAGAAGAGCAAATTAAATTAAGAGCCTTTTCGTTTTCTCTGAAGGATTCGACTAAGGATTGGCTCTATTATCTACCCTCTGGGAGTATTACCACATGGAATGAGATGAAGAAGTTGTTTTTGGAGAAATATTTCCCAACTTCGAGGGCAGCTAACATTTGAAAAAAAATTTGTGGTGTAAGGCAGCACAACGGAAAGTCCCTACACGAATACTGGGAATGTTTCAAGAAATTATGTGCAAGTTGCCCCGATCATCAAATTAGTGAGCAACTACTTATCCAATATTTCTATGAAGGCCTTCTACCCACTGATAGGATCATGATTGGTGCTACTAATGGAGGAGATTTGGTGGATAAACTCCTAAGGCAGCAAGAAACTTGATTGTAAATATGGCGGCCAATTCTCAACAATTTGGCACTAGGCTTGACCCTCCATCTAAGCATGTTAATGAGGTAAACATTTCCTCCCTTGAACAGCAAATTGCGAGTCTAAGTTCTCTTGTTCGTCAAATGGTTGTAGGTAATATGCAAACGATGAAGGCTTGTGGGATTTGTTCGGTAGTAGGGCATCCACCCGATATGTGCCCTGTCACGACTCGAAACCCACCCTATACGGATCTCGTATCGTGGGGCCAGCCCAATGGTCGTCCCTACTTTTTTCATTCTTAGCATCAATGATAACAATAAATAATGTAACATAATCATTAAAGTGCAAAAGCCTTATTACAAATTTTGTTCAAAGACTGAAATAAACTGACAATAAACTAAGCATACACCACTTTTAGGTGGTGAGTACATGGGAGAGACTATATCATTCTATTGTGCTCCTCAACTGTCTTCCTACGCTCTTGACCTCCTACTGTGGTTCTATAGCATTCTCACCTAAAAAATATAATGAATGGGGTAAGCTAACAAAGCTCAGTAAGTAAAATTCTATCTCCAATATGGGTTAGGGATGACATAGAAGGATATAATTCAAGGTAACATGATAGCTAGTGTCACGACCCGAAACCCACCCTGTGCAGATCTCGCATCGCGATCGCCACCCTCAGGCCCGGGGACCTTAGGGCGAAGGCTCACATAAGCAGCGGTATCGAATAGATGTGCGACATGTGATTGCGGAAGCGTAAAAAACTTTTTCTTTTCTTTTCTTATTTTTAAATTACGCACATCCGTCCGGTACTGCCACTCTTTTCATAGCATACATGATTTAACATTCAGAGTATAACTAAAAACTTAAAGACTTTATAATATTACATGTCACTGCCCTGAGGGCTTGATACATACCTTGCACTGTTTACTAATACAAAAGATACTAATAATGTTCACAAGTTTCCTAAAGAAACTACTTAACATGTCTTCCCAAAAATGGCAGGTTCTTCATCATCGTCCTTTAATCCAAACTGCCCTTAATCACCTGAAAGGGGGATCCGAACAAAGTCCGGGTAAGCTAATCTAAGCTTGTGAGCAATTCCAGTATTCGTCATGGGGTTTCAATTAGCAGTGGTTTTTGGTACATAAGAGTTTGTAAAACATTCACTACCAATTGCTCGTATACTTGAACATAGAACATAGAACATATGCATTTCTTAAAATAGATAGCTTTGAAACATTTAAAGTATTCAAGCTAAACTCGTACTTCGTCAAATAGAGTATATAACTCGAAACATATGCATTTCATAAAACAGATAGCTTTGAAACATTTAAAGTATTCAAGCTAAACTCGTACTTCATCAAATAAAGTATATAAACTTTAAAACACATAAATATGTATTGTGAAAATGAGGGTAAAACCTGCTTTCATTTTCAAAATCACTTTGTCATCTTTTCTCTTTAATTAGGTGAAATCTGTTTCGAACCAGACTCCCATTTTACTGCCAATACTGCCGATCTCATTTGCCTAGGGGATTAGATCCTGCTACCGGGCATTTACTGTTGAATCCCAAAGGATTTCAACCATCATAGGGGGTGGTACTTAGTACTGTTTATCTTGTAAAACATTTATCACATGACTTCTTCAATGGATACTTTCATGAGTATTTAAAACATGAAATGTATAATTTCTACAATAGAACTTCAAGTACTTGTAACAATCAAATTCAGAATATTTAACAAGATTTGTATTTTAACTTAGACATGCTGAGAACGCATTTTTAAGAAAACTGTAAAGAAAACATTTACTGAGCATGTCACAATAGGGTTTATAAGAACAGAAATAATTTAAGACTGAATCATGTAATATACTGAATTTGAAATTGAAATACTTTGTATCTTTTGAACTTAAAACCTTTTCAAATCCATAGAGTTAAATCTCCACTTCAAATACAGGGTTACTCACCTTGGTCCTTTAGGGTTAGTGCTAATAATCCGCTTTCCCACTTTCCTTGTAGTTCTTAAGAACAATTCATAAATATCTCATCAACTTCACATTCATTGTAATATTATCTCGATATTTCTTAACTTACGCTTAAATCGTATTAGATCCTAAAACGATTTCATAAATTCATATGTACTTACCTTAACTCGTACTCTTAACCTATGACACAATTTAATGTGTTAGGAATTTAATTCATTTCAATTTATACTCTTCTGGTAGCTCCATTAACTTTAAATTAAAGTTATTTACTTGACATGTTAATGCGTCGCGTCTTCTCGTACTTTACCTCACATGTTTACGTGTCGTGTCTTTCGTATTTCATTTCCTCGTATACGCCTTAGATTAGCACTTTGGCGTTACTTTAATTTATAGTCATCTGACAGATACTATTCATCAAATTTTATGTCTTTTTATTTTAAACATTTTTTTTGGTCGAATAGACTCTACCATTTAGTCCAGAGCGTCGAAGAAAGTTAGTTTAGGCTTTCCTAGAATTTAATTCGGACTTTTGTATGAAAAGGGCAAAATGGTCATTTTACCTATTTACGCGTCATACTTTTCCGCACTTCGTTTCGTAATTTGGACCTCACCATCGGACTCAAAAGGCCCGAGATAGTAAGAATACACTAATAACTAGTTAATTTTGAACAAGGGGTATTTTGGTGATTTTACCCCTTTACGTGTCTTTATTTTTTAGGGCTCTGTCTCGTAAAACGGACCCTACCATTAGTCTCAGAATATCCAAAATAGTAAGGATACACTATTCATATGTTTAATTTGGACTTCATTTGCTTCATATATGACCTAGGGGCAAAATAGTAATTTTGCTTTATTTATTAAATAATTAAATTAATTATTTAATCATTTTTCTAGGGGCTTAATTGCGTAAAATTCTCATCAGTTGGGCCACAGTATAATTTTCCTGAAGTTCAGGGGTCAATTCGTAAATAAGGAAAGTCTTGGTTTATTTTATTTTAAATAAAACAGAAAACTAGTGGGTTTGGTTCAATTATAATTGAACCGGTCCAGTCCTTTTGTAAACCAACCAGGTTTAGCCAGTTTTATACGAAATGCTGATGTCAAGATGACGTCAGCCCTAAAGCTTTAAATTTAAAATTAAAACGTTGCCGTTTCAAATAACCCGTAACTCATTTGAATCCGGATATTACCCAGACCCGAAGTCCAACCCGTTTTTCAATCCGACCCGAACAGTGTCATCATCCCCATGAAGGTCGACACTGTTCATCATAAACCCTAATTTTTATAGTAGATATTTCGTGGCATATCTCAACCCTATTTCTTCTGTTTTCTTTTCCAAATGTCTCCTAGGACTCTAAGGTATGTTTTTACATCGCTTTAGAGCTTCGAGTTTATCTCAGAGGCTCGGTTTAGGTCGCGATAACCATACCTGTAATACCCACAGTTCATGCTCATTTCTTGATCATTTTCAATGAGGTTAGGCTTGTTTTGTTCCTTAGTTAAAAGGGTTTCATATTTCATTCATAAAGGTGGGTTTAAAACTGAGTTTAGAGGATTGGGTTTCAAACCCGTAGCCTGCAACTCGATATTTGGAGGGTTTTTCTTGTGTTCTGTGATCGCATAGTAGGGTTTTTAGAACCCTCTTGGTCTCTATTTGAAGTCTTAATAAGCCAAAAATGGTTTGGTTGTAATGGTTTCAGACCTGCTTCAAGCAAGGTCTTCCATGGCCGTAGCTTCTGGGTTTGGTATTTTTGAGTGTTTTCAAGGCTACATTTCATGCTTAATAAACTTGAAAAACATACTACATATATAAACTACTCAAAACAGTTTATATTCATGCTTAAATCTTAGAGAGAGAATTCGGCAAGTTCATGTGTTCATACCTTTTTGGTTGAGGTTCTTGCCCCTTTTTCTCTCTGATTTCCTCTACTTCTTCTTCCTTAAGCTCCTTGGTTCCCTTCTGTTTCTTTTTCTTAAGAAGCAAGCATGCTTTGCATGATTTGCTTTTAAAGAGAAGCAACCGACTTCTCTCTTTCCTCTCTCTCTCTTCCCTCATGACCTCACGGCCACCCTTTTTTCACTTCTCAATTAATTTCTCTGTTTCTCAATAAATTTTTCTTTTTCTCTTGTTTGCTTTACATTTAATGTTGCATGATATTTGTATATAATATATATATATAATACCACACACACCAATTCTAATTTATGTGTTTCTATTTTTTGGGTTCTGTTTTCACAATTTGAACTTCACCGTTGAGTCCAGAAGATTTGAAATAATAAAAATCTACTATTTACTTAACTCAATCGGAGTCTGTTTGACTCACACTTGACATAGGGGCATTTTGGCATTTCTACAGCTATTTTATTTTTTGGGACTCCGTCTCTTGAAACGGACCTCACCATTGAATCCAGAAGGTCCAAAATAGTAAATTTACACTATTTTTTTGACTCATTTGTATATTGGGAATTAATTAAATAACTACTTATTTAATTAATTGTAACTAATATATATATATATATATATATTAATTGAAGCAAAATAGACCACATGTGCCTTAGTGGCACAGTGGTCCATTCTTCCTACCCTTCCCCCTTGGTCACAAGTTCAAGTCACTGCCCCTGTACAATTTTTTCTTTAGTTTCATCAGCCAAACAGTGCCTAACAGATTCAAGTGGGAATAATATATTCTTATTCTAATTTTAAATTCTTTAAAGCCCCCCAGCCAAACACCCCCCCATTTCTACTTAAAAACACAATATCAAACATCACAGTGTCGGGTAGCATCATGCGCGGGTGGGTCGGGTCTGACTTGAGCTGATTTGGCCTAACAAAATAACCCAGCAGCATGTTCTTCTTCCCCAACGCAGTTCGGTGGCCTCTTCCATCAACGGCGACTCACCGACGATGGATTTTCTCGCGGTTTCCACTAGGCCTGAACCTATATCTCATGGGAAACTCAAATTTGCCCTCGGTTTTCTAATTGGAGTGTCAGATCTCCCATAAAATAAGAAGAACCGCAGCTCCGGTGGAGTTATGCGATTTTTCGGCCAGCTTCGGCTAGCCAATTTCCTTCTTATTTCTCCCCATTTTCTACACTGTGTTGATCCCTATTTTGTTCCTATTAATTTCCTGTACCTAAGAGGATAAATTCCTCATGATTTAAACAAGGTTTAATGCACAAACTCACCCAAAACAATTCAAACACCAAAACCTGTAAATGCAGATTTCTCCTTCATTTCTAACTATTTTTCCTTCATTTTTTTTGGTAAAATGATCCTCATTCCATGCTCATAAAGACCCTACGTTCCAATCTATATTTCATGCTTGAAATTTAAAAAGACAGAAAATCGATCCATACATTTTCTAAGTTTTTCCCAGCCGTGTATCCCTTCCCTTTTTCTATTTTCTCTCCTGGTTCCTTCTTCTGAATCTGTAAGCTTCACTCTCAATCCCTTGCCTTCTATTTTACCTCTCCTTTGCTAGCTTTCCATAAACTCACATATGATACACATATATTAGTTTGGCCTCCCCCTTCTAGTGCCTCTCGGTTTCTCTCACTCTCTAATCCCTTTTGTTCCGCATCTTTATCTTTTTGTCTTTGTTTTGAAATCAAACTCCTGATACTTTAGCCACTCTGTTATCCTCACTTCAGTATATATATATATATATATATATATATCACAACATACGTATATATATATATGTGTATGTGTACATATATAAATAAATGCTACCATATATATTTTATATACATACATATATGGCCCACCTCATATACTTTACATATTTGTTACACGTGTATAAATATGGCTATATTTATACATACATAAATAATAGTTTTTTTTAATCAATTTTATTTCCCTTTTATTTTTTATTTTTTACCTTACTTTATTTTATTTTATTTATTTTAATTTTTTTCTTTTTTTTTATTTCGGTATTCGTTCATGGCTTGCTCTGGCACCGCTCAAGCATTACCCGTACTTTCAAAATTTGAGTTCCCAAACCGTCCATTTTATTCAACATTAAAACAAAAATCCCAAATGGCTCGGGTTACATAGCTTATTCGGTTACAACTTGGTTAGGGTATTACATGCCCAACTCTTTAAGAGGAGCCCATTGAGCAAGTGAATGTGGCAGGTTGTTTTCCTAGACAATCGCAAAGGAAGTATGATCCCTATTCGAGCACGTATAACCCGAGATGGAAGGATCACCCCAATCTTAGTTATGGGAATCCACAAGTAAATCAACCCGCGACTCAAAACTGCCCAAGTTACCAGCAATATAAGTAGCCATACGCCCCTAGACAACAACTAGGCCAAACTTCTAATTCTATTTTGTCTTTAGAAGATATTGTTAAGTCTCTTGCCACTAATACTTTGCAATTTCAACAAGAGATGAAACAATTTCAACAAGAGGCGACGACTAGTATTCAAAGTTTGGACAATCAGATGGGCCAGATGGCAACCACAATTAGTCGGCTAGAGGCGCAAAGTTCAAGGAAATTACCTCTCAAACAGTAGTAAATCCAAGAGAAAATGCAAGTGCAATCGTTTTGAGAAGTGGTAAAGAGGTTGAGATTCCAGTAAAGGCAACCCCTGCATCGTCGAAGCAAGAAAAAGAGAAAAATGTCGTTGCAGACAGGAACATTCCCAATGACAATGACGTACCGAAATGTAAGTTTTTGCCTCTTTCTGATTATAAACTAGTACCCCCATTTTCCTTAGGCTTTAGCAGAATCTAGAAAAGATGAGCAAAATAAAGACTTATATGAGACTTTCTGTAGATGCGAGGTAAATATTTCACTTTTAGATGCTATTAAACAAGTACCTCGTTATGCTAAATTCTTGAAAGAACTATGTACAATTAAGAGGAAACAGAAACTTAAAAGATGTGAGAAGGTGAGAGTAGCGGAGAATGTTTCTATAGTTATTCAAAGAAAATTTCCTACGAAGTGAAAAGATCCAGGTATGTTTACTATCCATTGTACGATAGGTAACACTAGATTGGAGAAAGCCATGATAGATTTAAGAGCTTCTATCAATGTCATGACATATTCTATTTATACTTCTTTGAAACTTGGACCTTTGAATAAAACTGGTGTTGTGATTCAATTGGCTGATAGATCTAATGCCTATCCTAAGGGTGTAGTTGAGGGTGTTCTTGTGCAAGTTAATGA